>JARHVA010000041.1:6357500-6957500 GCA_037957365.1 Torreya grandis
TGAGATCATTATCATATATGATTACGTTAACTTGTAGGGGTAATCAATTTGTTGATTATTTAATTATTTTAATTTAGCATATAGTTTCAATTGAATATTTGATTTATTATTATGTTATGTAAAGTCAAATTTTATTAATAATATAACTTAAAGTTTTACGTAAGTGTTATTTTTAATTGGCTGAGTTATTATATTATATTTTTCTTTTTGTTTATAACTCCTAAACATCTATTAAAATAGTACATGAAGATTACCATATATATTTACGATTCATATTATATTCTAAAATAAAATATGGTCAATAAATCAAGAAGCTCAAAATAGAACTACAATCATAATTAGGTACCAAGTTAGTAGATCTTGGTGGGTTGATTATGTGTTTAGTTTTCTTTTATGTTAGTTTGTCATCAACCTTAATTTTTATTAATTCTTTCTCCATCAGTTATTTGTTTCCCTAATCTTTATCTAATTGATGGTTGGGGTATTCTATGGCCACTTATGGTTGGGCTCATTAGGACAAGTGAGGCAAGAATAAATTCATTGGATTACATGTAATGATTGGATTTATTTTTTCTTATTTTAAGTTATTTCAGTTGATTAAAATAAATAGAATTTTTTGTATCTGAATGTAGTGTTATTTTTCATATTTGTATTTAATGTAAAATGATGTTTCCAGACATATATATTGATTCTTAAATTGATTATAGTTGGTCAATGGATTACTTGGAACATCGTGACATTACTAAATTGATATTAAGTTAATACTTGATCATGATTATTTATTTGATATAAATAGATTTAATGTTGATTTAATTGTTGTAACATTTGAGTAATGTTTTGGTTGTCTTAGACTATGTTTATAAAGCTTTTGTGTTTATAAATCATTAATATAATGTTGCAAGAATAATTAGATATTTGATTATATTAATTATTATGGTATGACTTAGATATCAATTATGTTTTAATTGTAATTTGATTCCTTCTTTATTACAAGATAAGCAAAGAAGAGATATAATGATAGATGTATCAAATTTAATTATTTGATTCTATTTATTTATAAGCTTGTTTAAGCTAGTTAATAGTATTCATTTGATGTGCTTACATTTGTTATATGTTATATTGGATGAAGTTGAAAGTTATATTATTATATGGCCTTTTATAATTCCTATATAATGTGAATCCTATTAATTCATGGATGAAATTTTAAAATTATTGATACTTTATTAATGTACAGACTATAACCTTTTAGTTGGATAAATAAGTTATTGATAGTTGAATTGGAAAATCAAGGGATTAATTTCATATTATTATATTATGAGAAGTTGTAACAACTTGACATTTGAGGAATAACATTTAGTAAGTAATTAATATGAACTTATCTACTTAAAGATAATACTTTCAAATAAATTATTAATTTTTTGAATAGGGCTCTTTGGGTAGTTCCTAAATCAATTAATTATAATTTATTAACAATAAGATTTAGTTAATCTTATGTTAAATAAATTTAAATTGAAATAATGTATTTTAATTAAAATTTTATTGAAACGTGACTATTCATAGATAAGCATCTTGTGTTTGAGGAAAAAGTGCTCTACGTTCAAAATATGTCATTAAATATTTTATTAATAATTTCTCATTTTTAATTGATAAGAATGAGTTTGTGAAATGTTAAGATTATAATAATAGTTTAATTTAGAATTGAGGCTTAAGAACATATAATTTTTAAGTAAGTAATTGATATGAAAACTAATACCTTGAACTAAGATAAATGGAATTAAGAGATATATCTTAAGATATTATTGATCCTTAAGCAAGCTAGTCTTGAACTGGTACCCTACCTATAAAATGGTAATTTGTTCCTAAGTAAAACTTAAGCATGGTTGTTGAAACATCCCTAAAATTTGAGTACCTTTAGTTATTGACATGTCCAACTCCTTACATTAATTGAATGAGATTTGAAAATGTGTTCAAATACTTTGCATTGCTTTTGAAAATAGTCTTCTTCCCTTGATCTCTATTTATTGGTTTTGAATGTAATGAATCATACTTAACCAAGCTTAGTATGATTAATTTTTATTAAGTATGAACTTTCTCTAACTTTATTTTTTTGACTGTGTTGATACTAACCTTGATATACTAACCATTTTATAACACGTATATGTACTCAAGTAAGAGCACAAGTCACTGACGACTCCATTAGGAAGGTTGCAGTACAATACATGAATAGAGATGAGTGGATAGGACCACACTACCCACTTTTATCTTCTTATTGGGTGGTTAAATCATATTTCCCAAAGAATCCAATGATGGATTATTCACCTAGTCTAGTTTTTGTATTAGCTATAACACAGATATGGATCTCATTGTGTGATTATGTGCTAAAATTTGAATGAACTATTCAGTTAATTATTCGATTATGTGTCACAAAAAAAATGTGGTCATAAAATCTTGGTATCAAAACATGGTTTACTACTCTATGTAACTTTGGAAAAAAAATCTTACTAGTTTTTACTAAGTTGTTTGTTTCACCACAAGATGGTGAGGATGATTTTTGGAATAACAGATAATAACCAAAAAAATATTAATTTAGGTAGAGGAAGAGCTCATAGGGTCAAATTTCATGAGAGAGGAACCACCTCTTAATAATGTTAAAAATAATATCAAGGGCCTTAATCATGAGGAAAATAGTCCTAATGTTAATCAGGAAGTAGTTTTGAATGGGATTCTGACTATGTTAAATTCCCTTCAAAGTAAATTGGTTACCTAGGAAAGAAGGATAAATAATATAGAAGGTGTTCCAGATGATGAACTTCTAGTTAGATATAAAAGACAAGTGGTTAAATAGAAACTTCAAAATAATCTTGATAATATGCTTGATCATATTATTAAAGATTTGAACAAGTTACCTCTACCAGCCTTTTCAAGTGAAGAATCAGGTGATGCAGTTGATGCATGGTTAGTAAACCTATAGAAGTATTTTAATCTGCATAATATGTCCTCTAATGTTAAGGTAAGGGTGGCATCCTATCAATAAGTATGAGTTTTAGCTCTATGGTAGATTAATCTATGTGTTTTATAAGGTTACAAACTAATGACTCTTACCTGGCATATTTTAGAAGGCAATTCATAAAAAAATCTCTTAGTTCCAACTTCAAGGAACAAAAAATCATTGATTTTTAGATGCTAAAACAAGAGAATATGACTGTGAATGATTATGAAATCAAGTTTTTGAATCTAGTGCATCATGTGAATTACATGTATGATGAAGAGACTAAAGTCACTAAGTTTAAACTAGGATTGAAAGAAATATTAATGCATGATGTGAATATGACTAATCCTAAGAATTTAACTATAGCTATTGAATCTGTGCATAAAGTAGAATAAAAATAGAAGGCTCGATAAAAGGTAAGATAAGATTTTAAACAAAATAGACATTGATCTAAGAGTAAAAATATAACCCCTTCTCCTAATAATTTTAATAAATCTAATTCTAACCAAAGATTCACAAGGGGTATAAGTGGATTCCATAAATTTCAAGGGTAGAATAAAAATTTTAAGAATTAAAATTCTTTTAATACTACTAATTTTAAAAGGAATTCCACTTAAGGTACTTAAAATGTGCCTACTATCTGGGCTAATACTATTCATATGATGCCACAAATAAATGTACCATGCTAAGAATGTGGAGATAATCATTATCATAAATATTATCTTAAGCTAAAATCTCATCAATCAGCTAATCATAAAGTGTATGTAATATTGATTTTCAAGCAATTCTAATTGAAATCAGAGGTAAAATAAACAATTTTTTCATTTTAATTTTATTTGATTCAAGAGTAACTAATAGTTTTATGGATCCTAAGTTAGTAACATGTTGTAAGTTTAATCCATTGAATTTGAAGGATGGTTGGGATGTTGAGTTTGAATCAAGAAAAAGAGTATATATCACTAAGTGTATTGAGGGAGTAAGCTTAGACTTAAGTGCTTTTCAAACCCAAGTAAATTTGTTTATAGCTCCTCTCATATATTTTAATATTATCTTAGGGATGGAATTATTTTATTAGCATAAAGAGAATTTGGAATGTTTTAATAAAATGATATATTGTTTTAATAAATTGAGAAAATTTATAGAAATTCAAGGTTTGCTAAAACCAAAAGTACGTAAGCTAATCTCAGCCTTATAATTGAAGAAAGTAGTATGTAAAGGTTTCAAGTTGTATTTTGTGTTGATGCAATAGAATGCACTTGAATAGCAATGTCATTTGAATAACATCCATTTTTAAAAGAGTTTTCTAATGATTTTCTAGGTAAATTGCCTAGTCTGCCTCCAAAGCATGAATTTGAATTTTACATTGATGTAACTCCAAGGGTAACCCCTACATCTAAGGAACCTTATCACATGAATATATAAAATTTTTAGGAGATGAAATATCAACTAAAATAATTATTGGAGAATGACAATATTAGGCCAAGTGTATCACCTTGGGGAGCACTAGTGGTCTTTATGAAAAAGAAAGACAAAACCTATTTAATATGTACCTAGAGATATGATATATTAATGTGTATGGGTTTATGGAGATGCCAAAATGTGGCACATATCCCCTTTAGTTAATTATATGGGTACAATATATTAGGATAAATGAGTAACTTGTGGAATTAGTGCATTGGGTAATGGTCGACCTACATTGGGATTAGAAGGTTACCCATCCATTGTTAGTTATTTAGAGGTCTATATAAAGAAGGTGAATATCATTGTAAAAGAATCAAGTAAGCATTGAATATTATATTTTAAGAGGATATTGGAGTTTTTACCCTTGAAGATACATTGGGGAGTTATTCCTCATTAAATAAGTATTGTATGGTGTTGCCCTACCTTAAAGGTGATTATTTTATTTCTACATATATTGAGCATTTGGGCATGTTGGTCTACCTATATATTTTGTGTTGTGTTTATATACATTATATTATGCATATTTATAATTTTTATAATTTTGGATCATAAGAATTGGTATCATAGCTTTGATTTGGGCAATTTTTGTGGGGCAAAACCCTAGTTTTGTGGAATCATTATATCTTGAAATTGGTTGAGAAAATTTTCACATTTTTTTTAATTGCATATGAAAAATATTTTAAGGATATTTTATAATTTTTAATAATTTCATCATATATGTATATATATAAGGAATTTTTTGTGAATTTTGTTTGGTATTGTATCAACACAGAGGAAAACTACAGACAAAATCTTAGAATTTTGTGAAATATTTTGAGAGATATATTGTAATTTTATAATTTTTCATAGAATAAATACATAGGTTAAAATGATTGGAATATTTTCACAAAATGTTTACTAAAGTTTCATTATCATACATGGAATATATATTCAAAATTTTGGACTTTTTGGATTAGTTTCACATGAGTTATTGAAATTTTAGGGTTTTTTCATTCACCATAGATTTTGTGAATTATGAAGTTATAAGTATTTTAAAGGGAGGATGATATTGATGTTAGAGAATAGTGGATCCTTTTCAAGGAGAATAATATTTGAATAATTTGGTGGCAAAGACATTTTTATAATTTTATTTATGGTCTTGCAGCACTTTGGTGGGATGAACTGGACTAAAATGATGGAAGTTTTCATTGGAAGAAATGGAACAAGTTTTCCTAGATCGATGAGGTATAAAAGAAAAATAAAATATAAAAAATGAAGAAGTGGATGATGAGGATGGTAATGAATAAAATAATGGAGATGATGAGTAATAAAAATTAGAGGAAGAAAATAATGACAATGAGGAAGAACATGAAAGTGATGATGAAGAAGAAATCATACATAATGATGATGAGGAGACTACAGATTATGAAGAAGGAGAGATGTGTTGAGATATTGATGTTATGTGTTGTCATTGATGTATATAATGCATGTGAAATGACAAAGCTATATATTAGGTACAGTGAGATGGAGCATGGTGGTTTAATATGCATGATCTTAGTACTTAGTTTAGTCTTGGTTGCCAGTGAAGAGTTTGTGGGAGTAGTTGGTCATATGGAGGTTTTTGAGGATGTCATATAACATGGAGAGAGAATAAATGATATTTTAATTTGGTTTATAGATAAATTGGAGTCCTTCTAGGTGGTCTTCAAGTGGAGTGCAAGTCATCCTATGCCTTGTGTGCTTGACCTTGCTAGATTGCCTAATGAGGTAAGAGGTATATGCCTTATGTATCCTTGGTTGTTGGTTATAGTGCTTGGAATGAGTGGATTTAAGATGTATAAGGTGATATGAGATTAGTGGATAAGTTTCCAAGTACTTTCAAGAGACAAGTTGGCCCAATGGTTCTAGGCCTAGTAGGCAAGGTTGGCTAGTGAGGTCCTTGTGAGAATTCATGATAAGATTTTAAGCCAATAGATCTGATGTGAGAATTTAATATGGTTTATAAGGGTTGTTCAAGTGTTTTGACCAAGTTTCAGGAGCTGAGGAGGAAGAGAAAGCAAGATAGTGTTTTGGGAAGTATTTTGTGCATGCAAAATGGAGGTTTCATAACTTGTGAAGAAGTTTATGGTGCTCATTGGCACATGTAGATTTTTCATGGTGACCTAAGCCTTTTAGAAGAGTTTTAACATGGACCTAATAATTATTTCAATTTTTTTTTAGTGGATTAAGGGACAAAGCTTTATGAACATTCGTTAAGAATGTAAACTGGTCAAAACCCTCATAATGGAGTGATTAGAAAGAACTTCTAGAAAGGACCTAGAATGGATTGTTTGACCAAGTTGGACTTTTGGAAAGTGTATATGACTCATCCAAACATATCTAGTTGGTAGTGGTGTGTTAGGGCAGTGAGTAGAAGGTACATAAATATACTTATTTATAGATATTTTTATGCTACAGGTAGGGTTGACTGAGTCAACACATGAAAATAATTGGAGCTTGAAGTTCAAGACTTGTCATTGATGTTTATGGAGTTATTTTGTAAATTTATGTGTTTTGTGTCAATTATAAAAGTTAATAAAGTTGTCCCATCATTAATCTACTAGATAGTGGAAATAGTGACAAAAATCTAGTCATAATGAGAACCTATTTAGGGATTAATTTCAGGTGTTTAGGGATGGAAAAAATGGTTTTAGTTTTCATTTAAATACATATACCTCCTAATTCAATTATGTGTAATTGTTTATGGTGTTCATTAGCTAGCTAGAAGGAGCTCACAAAATGACTAGTTTGTGTAAGATAAGATAGTAGAACCCATGACAGTGAGAATGGTTTGTAATAGCAAAGCGGCCATTGAAGAATATTAATTTTGTGTTGGAAGATGTTCTAAGAAGGTATTATGACCTTGTACATGCATTATAAAAACTTTGAAGTAGTCTTATAGGAGTTAGGATTCATGCTCAACATGACTATGTTTTGGGTCAAGATGATTGCTACAAGCATGCTGAGGAAAGTGAAGTATTTAAGGTCTTATGAAAAATGGTGGTGAATAAAATAAACATATTGGTGTTTTTAAAGATATGATTGATCTTCTCAAGATTTTTGGAAGCTAGTGAGTCAGTGTGAGGTGTTGAAATGTGAAATCTAAATTAGCTTGTCAGACTGTGTTAAGATAGTGAAATAGAAACCTGAGTGATTAGTCTGTAAGACTAATGAATGTTGCTATAAAATGAAAAATAAAATTTGTAAGTTGATATATAAGACTCATATAATACACTAATGTGATTTAGGATTATTTAAATCTTCCTTTCATGTACAAGATATAAGCTTCTATATGACTGTACTTTGATTGATATGACCAGTCTGAGTGGTCATCTTGAGAGAGTTGGTTTGAAGTTGTTTTGCTTATTTGATGGTGAATAATGGATTTATTAATGTTTTATAGGTCATGGAGGACAAATTCATGTGATTATTTTAAGATTTTGTTTGATAAAATCATCTATGTGATTCAGTTCTAGAAGATAGTGTTTTCTATGTTTCTAGGCCTATTGGCGAGTAGGCTATAATGGCTTGGTTCAAGGTATGAATTAGTGTTCAAAGTGTTGTGGACCCATGTAGGAGTGAGAATTAATATATTATAGGTATTTTTTATGTGTTTAAATTTTTTATAGAGGATAAAGATGATTCAAGAGGTTCAAGGTGTAACATGTACTAATGAAGGGCTAATGCATTAGGCCTAATTGAGATCTAAACGAGGATTAAGCTTGTTTTGGGTTATGACCGACCTATGGAGATATTTTCCCATTAATTTAATATGTATGAGGATCCATTTTAAGGGTAAGACAAGTATGGTAGACATCTTGGTCAACCAATATGGGTTAGATGATGAGAGTGGTATAAGTACAAGACCTAATTAGCCTATTTGTGTGTGTTGAAGGGGTATCGACAAAAGTGAAGGAAAGAGCTCAATCAAGGAGAAGAGGTAGGTAAATGATGATAATCAGAGGGTAAAGAGGATAAATCATGTTTTTTTGATCTATTTTATGTAGAAGGACACATAGGTCATTGGACCTAATGAACGTAGAAGAGGTAGATTAAGCAAGTTAGCCCTAGAGGTTGTTTGAGAGTGAATGAGGGTGTGAAGAAAATAGAAGGATTTGAAGAAGGGTGTGAACCCATAGAGAATATAATAATACCTTATTGAAGATGTAAATAAGTTTGACAAGTGGTTTTTCATGTAGTGTTTAATTTTATGCTTGTTTCAAGGCTAAATAGGCTCAATTATCTACTTGAGTGATGTAGAAGAGGAAGAGACTTATATGAGGTTGAGAAGCATGTTTGAAGGTGTTAGAGAAAGAGAAGGTCATCATTAGGTGTATAAGACATCAGATTAGTGGTGTATATTATAGATAAGGTGGTTGAGTGGGTACTTAATCACCTAGGGGTTGTATCTTCCTTGCTAGTTGGAGCTAGCTAAAGGTCTAGTAGGTACTAGACTAAATTGAGGGGTGGGTGTTCCTTGATCAGTGGATGCTAATATAAAAGTCTCATGTTTTTTATATATTTATAGGACTATAGTCCATTGGTTTTTAGGTTTGAGAGTGGGTTTTCTCCCACTATAGGTTTTTCCACATAAATGATGTATTGATGTGCTTCTCATGTTCATGATTTGTATGTGATCTCTTTGTCTTGATGCTTGTCCAAGTGATTATACTTTGTGATGATGAATAATGATGAATGATAAGTGAAATAAAAGAAAATTGAGATAAATGATTCACCCCCCATCTCAGTCATCTTGTACCTCTAATAATTGGTATCAAAGCTATACCTTTGAAGGAGGCTTAACAGCCTACAGGTGATCCTAAGCAGCTTGGAAGTGATCTTGTGAGTATATTGGTGATTAGTGTGAGCCTAGTTAGTTTGTTTTTAGAATTAGTGATGATTAGTATGGTAGCCTGGTTGATGTCATGGTTCTTCATGTTTTTTGATTTGTGATTTTAAGATTGATGAATTTTGAAGGTTGTTCTAAGATGGAGAAAGATGTCAAGGTAGGGATTATTGTTCACTCAAGCCAAGGTGAGTTGTTTGTTGTTACAAGTGGTTCTTCAAGAATGAGGGTTTGTCAAAGAAGGCATATGGAAATGAATAAGGACTATGTGCAAGCTAAGTCCAAAATCAGAACTAAATTAATATTCCAAAGTTTCATAAATATGAGTTGACAGTTGGTTCTTAAGGGTTAGGCCTAATCGTGCAATTGAAGCCTAATATGGCTCTTTAGGTGGAGACAAATGACTTAGAGTATGCATTTGAGGTCCTCATAAGGGTTAATGGAGAAGATTAGGCCTAAATTTATAGTGAGACTCTAAACAAGTGTTTGGTGAGCTATTTAGATTGTTAAGAGTTGTAGAAGGTTTTCCTATTGGTGTTTTTCAAGGTTTAGTAGGTGTCATGATTTTTATGGACAATCTCTAGTTCATAAGGTATTCTTTGAAAAATCTTTTGATATGTTAAAAAAAGTATAAAGCCCTATTGTAGATTTCAATAAAAGGGAGTTTTGTTCCTTGTTCTTAGTTTCTTATTGCTATTGTGAATATCCTTTGTATTTACTTGAAGATAGGTTTCAGAATGCTTAAGAAGGTCTAATAGTCTGATCAGATCAGTTGAAAATAAGAGAGTGTTTTTAGAAGGTATGTTCAGGTCTTTTGGTCCTAAAATGTTTTTTTATCAAATTTTGATGCCTTGGGTGAATAGTGATCTAAAGGAGATGAAATAAGTGGTTTGTATGAGGTATTGAGGAAGATTTTCATGAGTCATCCCAAGGTGGTTTGAAGTCTTGATAATTTTATATTTGTGTTTTATGGTCAAAAGTCTGAGTTGACCAATTTTGGCAGTGATGACTCCCTAGAGGGTTCTTAAGGTGTTATTTTGATGATATGTGATGGCTATAAGACTAGAAATAGATGAATCAAGTTGGGTTTGACATGTAAAAATAGGATAGGAGGTTTGATGATGTCCATGAGGTGCTCAGGTATGAATTTGCCCTTTTGGTCATGGTGTTTGATGTGTATGAGGGGCCTGTGTGCCTAGTTTGCTTAGTTTCAAGGGTCATCTGATGAATGAAGATGTGTCCTAAGGAGTTTAACTCTTTAGAAGTTATATAAATATAATTGACACATGTTCTAGGTGGTTTCATTGGTTGATGAATTATTTTTTGCTAGGTGGAGCATTTTGAGTGGTCTTTGGCTTTTCTTCTCAAGAGCATGTGTTTGAAGGCTTAGAGGAACTCAATGTTACCAAAGGTATGGAGGATTTAAATTTGTCATGGAAGTGATTTTTGATGATCTTCAGGTGTGATAAAATTTTTAGAAGGCAATGTTGACTAGAAATTACTGAGTTGACCATTTTTGTTTTAAAGACTTAGTGTTTTGATCATGTTTTGAAAAGTGGTCTATCTTTGGAGTTGGAGGATAGAATATATTTATTGGTTGAATGATCCAAATGGGTAGCTAAATCATGATTTAATGTCTTCTGAAGCTAATTATATTTCAAATTATTTAAGTTTTAGTGTTCTAGGAGGCTTAATTGGCCAATAGGCTTGTGAAGGAAGTATAGATAAAAGGCAAATATGGAGGCTAATTTTTGGCATGTTGAAGGGGGAATGGTAGTGGTCTTCAAATATGGAATTTCATGGCTTGAAGTGATTAGGGAAGAGATTTATAAGGTCTACAGTGGCCAGATAGGGCTATAAGGAGTCCAAATAGGCCTAGTGAAGAAAATGAATATTATTGAAGAAATTTTCCAAAGAAGGTTGGAATTTTTGGTTCTAGTTGAGCATGTTGGTCTATTATTATCATGATTTAGGTGTGGTTATCTTCTTGGAGTGCCCTTGGTGTTCTGTGTGGTGCCTTGAAAGTGATGATAAGTGAGCTTGTATGGAGCTTTGGTTTTCTTGTTGTTGTTTGAAGTGATGGTAGATATTTTTGGATGTCCTGTAGGTGTGCATGGGTTGTGTAGACTAAGGGGGAGCCTTAAAATTGGAGAAATTTCCTAGGGGGAGTTGTGTTACCATGAAATTGATGATAGGTCCAAGGATCTAAGTAGCTTGGGAGCAATTTTTTAGTAAAAGCACAGTCCAAGGAGGAGTTGTTCTTGTTTGAGGTCAAAATGGTACTCTGTTAGATGTATGCTATAGGTGATATTGATTCCATGTGTTTCTTATATTTTACTTTGTTGATTTTATGGTGCCCAGTGTTGAAGGGTGTCCACTTTATCATTTTAGCAAAGGGGGAGAGAGAAAATGAGTGTTGCCATCAATGACAAAGGGGGAGATTATTAGGATATTGATGGTAAGTGTTGTCATATATTTATATAAGTTATTTTAAATGACAAAGTGGTCTATTAGGTATAGTGATATGGAGCATGGTGGTCTAATATGTATGATCTTAGTGCTCAGTTCAGTCTTGGTTGCTAGTGAAGAGTTTATGGGAGCAGTTGGTCATATGGAGGTTTGTGAGGATGCCATGAAACATGGAGAGAGAATAAATGGTATTTCTATATGGTTGATA
The DNA here is from genome assembly GCA_037957365.1 of Torreya grandis. Taxonomy (NCBI): domain Eukaryota; kingdom Viridiplantae; phylum Streptophyta; class Pinopsida; order Cupressales; family Taxaceae; genus Torreya; species Torreya grandis. The sequence continues at coordinate 6,369,492 of JARHVA010000041.1, forward strand.
GATAAATTGGAGTCCTTCTAGGTGGTCTTCAAGTGGAGTGCAAGTCATCATGTGCCTTGTGTGCTTGACCTTGCTAGATTGCTTGATGAGGTAAGAGGTATATGCCTTGTGTATCCTTGGTTGTTGGTTTTAGTACTTGGAATGAGTGGATTTAATATGTATAAGTTACTATGAGCCCATTAGATAAGTTTCCAATTACTTTTAAGAGACAAGTTGGCCCAATGGTTTTACACCTAGTAGGCAAGGTGGGCTAATGAGGTCCTTGTGAGTAGTCATGATAAGATTTAAATTTGATATATCTGATGTGAGCATATAATATGGTATATTAAGGTTTGTTAAGTGTGTTTTCTATGTTTTAGGCCTTGAGGAGGAAGAAAAAGCAAGATAGTATGTTGGGAAGTATTATGTGCAAGCAAAATAGAGGTTTCTTAACCTGAGAAGAAGTTTGTGATGCTCATTGGCATGTGTAGAGTTTTCATAATGACCTGAGCCTTTTGGGAGAGGTGTAACATGGACCTAAAAAGACTTTCCAAGTATTTTGTATTGGATTGAGGGACTTTTTTTTTTAAACATTCATTAAGAATGTAAACTAGTCAAAACCCTCTATAAACCCTCATAATGGAGCAATTGAAAATAACTTGACATAAAGGACCTAGAATAGATTTCTTGACCAAGTTTGAATATTGAAAAGTGTATAGGACTCTTCTAGGCATCTCCAATTGGTAGCAATGTGTCAAGGGAGTGAGTAGAATGTACATAAATATACTTATTTATAGAGATTTTGGTATTATAAGTAGGGTTGATTGAGTCAAAATATGAGAATCATTGGAGCTTAAAGTTCAAGACTTGTTCTTGAGATTTATGGAGTTATTTTGGAAATTTATGTACTCTATGTCAATTATCTAAGTCAATAAAGTTTCCCTATCGCTAATCTACTAGATAGTGGAAATAGTGACAAAAAGCCAATCAAAATGAAAACCTATATAGGGATTGATTTTAGGTGTTTAGGGATGGAAAAAATGATTTTTGGCCTTATTTAAAGACCTATACATCCTATTTCACTTATGTGCAAGTGTTGATGGTGCTCATAAACTAGCTAGAAGGAGCTCACAAAATGACTAGTTTATGTAAGACAAGACAGTGGAACCCATGATAGTGAGAATGGTTTGCAGTAGCAAAGTGGCCATTAAAGAATATGAATTTTATGTTTGAATATGTTCCAAGAAGGTAGTATGACCTTTTATATTCATTATAAAAACTTGGAATGGATCTTATAGAAGTTAGGAGTCATGCTCAACATGATTGTGTTTTGGGTCAAGATGACTGCTACAAGCATACTAAGGAAAGTGAAGTGTTTAATGTCTTATGAAAAATGGTGGTGAATAAAATTAAAATATTGTTGTTGTTAAATATCTTATTTATCTACTCAATATTTTTGGAAGCTAGTGAGTCAGTGTGAGGTGTTGAAATGTGAAAGCCAAATTGGCTTGTCAGACTAATGAATGTTGATAGAACATAAAAACCAACCTTTTGAGGTTGATCTAGAAGACTTAAAGAATACACTCATGTGATTTAGGAGTGTTGAAATCATCCTTTCATGTATAATATATAATCATCTATATGATTTTACTTTGACTAAGTATGACCAGTTTGAGTGGTCATCTTGAGAGAGTTGGTTTGAAGTCATTTTGCTTATGTGATGGTGATTAATGGATTTATTAATGTTTTTTAGGTCATGGAGGACCTATCCATGTGATTTATTCATGAGGTTGTTTGACAAAATAATCTATATGCTTCAGTTCTATAAGACAATATTTTTTGTGTTTCTAGACCTATTAGCAAGTAGGATATAATGGCTTGGTTCAAGGTATGAATTGGTGTTTCAATTGTTGTGGACCCATGTAAGAGTGAGAAAGAATCTATTGAAGGAAGTTTTGATGTGTTTCATTCATTTATAGAGTCTAAATATTATTTAATAGGTTCAAGTTATATCATGTACTAATGAAGGGCTAATGCATTAGGCCTAATTGAGATCTAAAGGAGGATCAAGCTTGTTTTGGGTTATGACCGACCTAGGGAGAGATTGTCCCATTTATGTAACATGTATGAGGATATATTTTAAGGGTAATACAAGTATGGTAAACATATTTTCCAACCAAGATGGGTTAGATGATGAGAGTGGTCTAAGTACAAGGCCTAATTAGCCTATTTGTGTGTGTTAAATGGGTATCAACAAAAGCGAAGGAAAGAGATCAATCAAGGAGTAGAGGTAGGTCATTAAGGACCATTAGAGGGTAAATATTATCATTCATGATTATTTGATCAATTTGATGTAGAAGGACACATAGGTCATTGGACCTAATGAACCTAGAAGAGGTAGATTAAACAAGTTAGCCCTAGAGGTTGTTTGAGAGTGCATGAGGGTGTGAAGAAAATAGAAGAAGTATTTTTAGAGGGGTGTGAACCCATGGAGACTATCATAATACCTTATTGAATATGTGAAGAATTATAACAAGTGGTTATTTAGGTGGTGAGTTAATGGTATGCTTGTTTCAAGGCTAAATAGGCTCAATTATCTATTTGAGTGATGTAGAAGAGGAAGAGACTTTTGTATGAGGTTGAGAAGTAGGTTTGAAGGTTTTAGAGTAAGATAAGGTCATCATCAAGTGTATAATACATTAGAGTAGTGGTGGAAATTATATCTAAGGTGGTTGAGTTGGTGCTTAATCACCTAGGGGGTTTTAGCCTCCTTGATAGTTGGAGCTAGCTAAAGGTCTAGTAGGTATTGGACTAAATTGAGGGGTGGGTGATCCTTGATCAGTTGATGTTGATATAAAATTATCATGTTTGTAATATCTTTATAGGACTGTATTCCATTGGTTTTTAGGCTTAATAGTGGGTTTTCTCCCCTAGAGGGTTTCCCACATAAATGATGTATTGATGTGCTTCTCATGTTCATGCTTTGTATGTGAGCTCTTTGTCTTGATGCTTGTCCAAGTGATTATACTTTGTGATGATGAATCATGAATTAATTATAAGTGAAATAAAATAAAAATTGGATAAATAATTCACCCTTCCCTTCTTATTCATCTTGTACCTCCAACAAGATAGAAGATCTCCAAGAGAAAGAAGAAGGATTAGATGATAAGGGTTTGAATAGTTTGGCTCCAAATTAATCAGAGTCAATTTTTCAGTTTCATGGATGCATTCAAAAGAATAAGGTTATTGTGTCCATAAACCCTAGTAGAAATTATAACTTCATCAACATGGATGTGGCTCAACATCTGCATGTTCAAGCAAGCAATATCAAAGAGGCTCAAATATATGGTCATAATATTCAAGTTTTTGAATATTTGAAGCTCATTATGGACAAATACGTTTTGCATTTATATTTTTATGCTTTGGATATGGATGATGTGGATATGGTTCTTGGATATCCATGGTTAGAAACTTTGGGAACAATCAGTATTAATGTTTGGAATAATTTTATGAAGTTTTGGTATAGGAAAAAGGTCACTTTATAGGATATAATAGTTAGAAAGGCACAAAGAAAAATCAAGGCAGGTCACGAAGATGAGATTGATTCAAGTGAATAATATCATATGTAAGATTCAAATAAATACATAGATGAAGAACTAGTAAAAGCAAAAGACACTTCATCTACTCAAGAGATAAATGAACAACCAAAGTAAAAGGTGGAAGAGGTAGAATAAAAGGTTGATAAGGTTAAAATATTAGAAAAAGTTTAGATATATAGACACCCACATCATCATTAGAGGAAATAATCATGGATCCATGTGAGGGAATATCATATTAACAATCAATTTGGCTATATAGGAAATCAGAGTATCAATAACTATGGTTGCATAAGGAATAAGTGGAACAATCACTATGGCTATGCATGGAAGCGAAAAAATAACTACTATGATCAATTGTGGAATCAAAGTAGTGCAATGGCATATGGAACATGAAATAAATGGGAAAATCACTATGAATATGCATGGCATAATAACTGTTATGGTCATGCATGGAATTAGAATAACATAATAGAATATGGTATAGGGAATCAAAGGAGGAATAATTATGCATGGATGCTAAGGTGGTTTAATTATGATCATGAATGGAATCAAAGTGGCACAATGGAATTTAGAAACAAGATTAGAGAGTTATCACCTATCAAGATCACATATAGGTGGTTGGATGATCGAGCTTGGAGATAAGTGTGCAATGATTTAAAGCACACTCATTATTTAGTTTCTTCTTATGTTTCAAGGATGAAACATGTCAAGGAGGGAAGGAATTTTATCTACCTAGGGATTTGATATATTAATGTATATAGGTTGATAGAGATGCCAACATGTGGAACACATCACATTTAGTTAATTATATGGGTCCAATATATTAGGATAAATGATTAACTTATGGAATTAGTCCATTGGGTAATGGTTAGCCTACATTGGGATTAGGAGGTTACCCATCCATTGTTATTTATTTAGAGGTTTATATAAAGGAGGTGAATATCATTATATAGGAATCAAGTAAATATTGAGTCTTCTATTTTAAGAAGATATTAGAGGTTGTTCCCTTGAAGATACATTATGGAGTTATTCCTTTCTAAAGGAGTATTGTATTGTATTGCCCTACCTTAAGGGTGATTATTCTATTTATACATATATTGAGTATGTGGGAATCTTGGCCTACCTATATCTCTTATGTTGTGTCGATCTAAATTATATTATACACATTTTTAATTGTTATAAGTATGTATCATAATAGTGTTGACTATCGCATGCTTAATAAGGTGACTATTGAGAATGGTTATCATTTGCCAAGGATAGATGATTTGCTTAATCAAATGAAAGATGTGGCTATCTTTTCAAAGATAGACTTGAGATCAAGATATCACCAGCTGAGGATCAAGGGAGAAAATATTCACAAAACATATTTTGTATTAAGATATGGAAATTACAAGTTCATTATAATGCCTTTTGGTTTGACTAATGCACATGCTATATTTATGAGCTTAATGAATATTTTATTTAGGAATTTTATAGATAAATTTATTCTAGTATTCCTTGATGATATATTGATCTATTCTAAGAATGTAACTGAGCATGAACAACATTTACGCTTTGTGTTAAAAATTCTAAAAAAACATAAACTATTTGGTAAGCTTTCTAAATATGCTTTCTTTTAGTCTAAGATCCACTATTTAGGTCATATTATATCAAAGATTAGTATTGTTGTGGATATAACAAAGATTAAATCTATTCAAGAGTGTCTTGCTCCTAAAAATGTACATGAAGTATGTAATTTTACAAGATAGGTTGGTTACTATAGAAGATTTATTAAAAGAAATTCTATGTTAGTAAACCTAATAATGTCCTTACAGTGTAAGGGTAATAAATTTGTGTGGACTGCTAAATATAAACAAGCTTTCTTGAAAATCAAAGATTTATTGACTTTAGTACCTACACCTATTATACCAAATCTGAATGGAAATTTTGAAATATGGGATAATACATCTAAGGAAGGCTTGGGTGGAGTGTTAACTCAGTATGGTTCAGTTGTGGCTTATGAATCATAAAAATTGAAGGACCATTAGAAAAATTACACCGCTCATGATTTTGAGCTTGATGCCATTGTCCATGCTTTAAAACAATGAAAAAACTTATTAAGGGATAAAGTTTTTGAGGTAAAATCTAATCATCATAGTCTGGAATATTTATTTTACTAGGATGATCTGAATGCATGCCAGTGTAGATGGCTAGAATTTTTAAGTAATTTTGACATGAGTATTTCATATGTGAAAGGTAAGGAAAATTATGTTGCTAATATACTCAATAAATGCACATAACTTGTTGCTTTGTCTATTCTACATAATAATTTTAGAACTAAATTATTGGAACAACATCATTCTAATAAAATTTTCCAAGATGTAAGTGCAAATTTCACTGATGAGCTTGTTGAAAAGAAATTTTATATTTTTTAATTGATTTTAATGGTTTAATCAAACATAAAAATAGACTTTTTAATTGAGTTTAGTGACTTAAGGAATATTTTGATAAAATAATTATATACAACACCTTATTTTTCTCATTTAAGTGTCACGAAGATGACCCATGAATTAAAAAGGTTGTATTATTGGTTTAGAATCAAACATGAAGTTGTTGACTTTGTGTCAAAATGTTTAGAATGCCAACATGTGAAAGCTGAACATTACCATCTAAGTTGTTTATTGTACCCTCAAGATTTACCATGAGATAAGTGGACTATGATTTTATTACATTTCATAATTGGTTTGTCAAAATATAAAAGCAAGCATGATACTATTTTGGTTGTAACTGATAAATTTAAAAAAGCTGGTCATTTCATTGTTGAAAGTTTGATAAATGATGAATTAGTATTTGCTTCACAATTTGTGAAAGAGATAATATGATTACATGGTATACCTAAATTTATTATTTAGGATAGAGATAAAAAATTTACTTCAAGATTTTGGAAAACTCTAACTACTATTTTTGGTACACAATTAAATTTTAATTTGTCTTATCATTTGAAAATGAATGGTTAGACAGAAAGATTAAATTAGGTTATGGAAGACATGATAAGAATGTATGTTATGGATCAATAAGGTAAACGAGAAGATTATTTACACTTAGTTGAATTTGATTATAATATTATTTATGCTTCTATGATTAAAATTGATCCTTTCAAAGCTCTATATGGTCTCAAGTGTAGAACTCCACTTGGCTGGAAAAAATTATAAAATAGGACTATTGCAAGTCCTAATATTTTTCAAGATTATGATGTGCAAAGAGAAACTATAAGGCAAAGTTTAAATTTTTTCTAAAATAGGAAAAAGAGTTATGCAGATTTAAAAATGACACCATGTGAATTCTAAGTGGGAGATAAAGTTTTTTCACATGTTAGACTGCAGAAAAGCTCAATTAAATTTGAAAAGTCTTTCAAACTAACCCCTTAAATTATAGGACTTTTTGAAATTTTAGATAAAATTAATCCTATTGCCTACCAACTAGCTCTTCCACCTTCCCTATCATGGATTTATGTTATGTTTCATATTGTTTTGTTGAGTAATTATATTCCTGATCCATTTCATCTTTTAGATTGGACTCATCTTCAAGTTTTAGAAGAGGAAAAGATATAATTGAATCTAATGAATATCTCAGATCATCATAGCATCAAATTAAGAAATCATGAGATTTTCTGACTATTGGTTTAACAAGATCCTCTTTTAGAAATAAGTAGTACATGGGAAGATGAGAGTCTTTTCAGGAAACATTATGTTGAGTTGTTTTGATTATTGGGATGACTCTCTTTCAAGTGGGAGAGGATGTCATGGCCTTAAATTACTTGCAATTACTACTCTATTGTATTATTACAGTCAGTGATATATATTCATACATTTTCATTATAATTACTAAGATAATTATGGATTACATTTCATTATAGAATTTGATATTATTGCTTAATGTGTATTAGTTCATTATTTAGTTTGATGTATTATTTAAATGTTGTTATTGTATTTATTATACTTAGATGTCTATATGTTGATAGTTTATCGGTTAACTATAGATATAGGCACTTGAGCTAGTTGTTATCAAAATTGAGCTACATTTAAACATGGAAAAGCAAAAGATAAATGAAATAGTGAAATAAAACTTAAAGTTGAGCTTGTTGTTATTAATGATTTAGTTGTTATATTTTTAGACTGTTATATGTTATCATTTCATGATCATTTTTTTGATTTTTTTATTTGAGTTAGTCTTTACTTTGTGCAAACATTTCTTATTCAATATTACCATTTTTGGAAATATTATTGTTTAATTCTGTGTTTTAAAACTATTGTCCTTTCATTTATTTTATCATTTATGTTAGTTTTGACGTTGTGCATTTCTCTTGAACTCATTACTTGTGGACTTAGAAAGTTTAGTCAATTGTGTAACTGTACATGTTGACTGTGGCTCCCCTCTACATCATTTTTATGCATGTTTTAATCCATACTTGGCATTCATTGATACTTTAATTTGTCATTAAAAATGTGACTTAATGGTTTTTAAAATGACCTTATTCAGTTTTAAACTTGTGATTGAAACATCTTAAAATGGTGCATGGAATTAACCTAGGCATGTTGTTTAGCATGTTGATGGACCTTGCTTGGTATATAGGTTTATTGTTTGCATTGGTTATGTATTTGTTTGAATGGTTACTTAGGCTAGGGTCTCAACCCACATGGAGGTCATGGTAATTAGTTTGGTGGTTAATTGTTTAATCTAACAATATAGGGGTTATGGCATTGGCTCATCTTACCATACAAAGGTGGTCAAGATATTTTGAATGGTTTTTAAGGTTGAATGTGTTCATTTTGGCATTCATTTTTGGAAGTTTAAAGACTTTAGGGAAATTTGATAGAATTTTTTGGCATAGCAGCCAAGTAGAATGTGAAGTAATTTTGCATGAGAAATTTTGAGAAACAGGAATTGTAATAGAAGTATTTAACTTAATAGCCATGCAAATATTATGGAGAGTTATATAGAGTTTGTTTTTATGTTTAATAAGTGATTAGTTTGTGAAAATGTAAGTGAAATATTTGTGCTTGGAGATTGAAAGTATAGAAAACTTTTATGGTCAATTTTTATCAACCAAGTAATGTTTTGAATTCTGGGTTTATTTTTGGAAAATACAATCAATGGTTAGATATAGAGATTTATTCAAAAGCTTAAATCTTTATTTTGTGATTTTGATTAAAAACCTAATAGTGGCCATTATGGTTGTTTGTGTAAGGGCTTAGTTGAGCACTCCCAGTGTTGTTTAGACTATTGGTAACATTATTTATTTATGATTTTTATGGTGGCTACGTATGGGTGTTATCATTGTGTTTTGTGTGGAAAACCCATAGTGAGGTCATGGGTTATATGGTTTTTATTGATGGTTTGGATTACACAGTTGATTACATGTTGATTTGATATTAGGAGGAAAATGGGTTTTTGTTAATTATGAACTCATATTCTACAAAAGTTTTTGGGTTTTATGTTTAATCGTGTAATGATTTTCTTAAAATGATTATAGATAGTTTTTGTGTTATTAAGTTAGTTTGTCTCGGTTTTGAGTCACGGAGTCACTTATTTTTTTGGTTAAATCCATACAACCTTCAATATAGTGATTGTGTGTTATTTATTTTACGATGGTTGTATTTTTATTTGGTTCAGATGTGTTGTTTTATGATAGTTGTGTATATTTTGGTGATTATGTTTAAAATTAAAAGCCTTATGACTTATGGCAATTATGTGTTGTTTATTTTGATGTCTATGTTCGAAAATAAAAAGACATACAAATTAAGTGATTATTGGTCTATTTTTTATGGTTCAAGATTATTATAGTTACGTTCGTTATTTATTTTAAAATATCCAAATAGCTCAACAATTTTATAATGTAACTAAGGTTTGATTTTGGGTTATTATTTTTAAACCCTAAATGCATACAATTGAATTAAGTAAATATAGTAAAGGAAAATAAAAATAACCTCGTGGTTATTTTAAACCATGGATGTTTTTGGGGGACAAGGACCTTAGGGAGTCCCCACAAGGGTTCAAAATAATTTTACATGTTTGAATTTAATTTATTTTTATTCTATTGAATTGACTTTTTATGAATTTTTAATTTATTGTTATCTAACCTAGGGTTATAAAATCATGTTGAATTATTAAATTAATTCTAAAAATGACAATAGAGATCATTATCATACATGATTATGTTGACCTATTGGAGGTAATCAATCTATTGATTATTTAATTATTTTGATTCAATGGATGGTTTCGATTGAACAATTTATTTATTATTACACTACATAAAGTCAATTTTTATTAATAACAAAACTTAAAGTTTTACATAAATGTTATTTATAATTGGCTAAATTATTATATTATTTTATAGGTTTTGTTTATAACTCCTAAATATTTTTTAAAATAATACATGAAGATGACTAAATAGATTTACGAGCCATATTATATTCTGAAATAGAATATGGCCCATAAATCAATAAGTTCATAATTTAACTACAGTCATATTAATGTACCAAGTTAATATATTTTGGTGGATTGATTGTGTTTGATTTTTTTATTGATAATTTGTTGGTTTGATATCAAGCTCAATTATTTTGTAATTCTTTCTCCATCAGTTCTTTATTGCTCTGATCTATATCTAAATGATGGTTGGGGTGGTCTAGGGCGATTTATGGTTGGGTTCTTTCAGACTGTTGAGGTGGGATTAACTTCATTGGATGGCATATAATAATTAGATTTATTTCTTCTTATTTTGATTTATTTTAGTTGATTAAAATGAATGAAAGTTGTAATTGAATGTAGTGTTATTTATCATATTTGTATTTAATGTAAAATAATGTATCAGGACATATATATCAATTCTTAAATTGATTATAGTTGGTCATTGGATTACTTGGAATAGCATGGCATTACTAAATTGCTATAAAGTTAATACTTGATCATGATTATTTATTTGGAATAAATAGTTATAATGTTAATTATATTGTTGTAACATTTGAGTAATTTGTTATGTCTTAGATTATATTTATAAATCCTTGGTGTTTATAAAGCATTAATATAGTTTTAGGGAAATAATTGGATATTTGATTATATTAGTTATTATGGTATGACTCAGATATCAATTATGTTTTGATTCCTTTTTCATTAAAAGATAAGGAAATAAGAGATGTAATGTAAAAATGTATCAAAGTTAATTATTTGATTCTATTTATTCACAAGCTTATTTAATCTAGGTAATAGTATTCATTTGATGTGCTTACTTTTGTTATCTATTATATTGGATGAAGTTGAAAGTTATATTTTTATATGAACATTTTTTTATTCCTATAGATTTTGAATCCTATTAATTCATGGATGAACATCTGAAAGTATTGATTCTTCATTAATGTATGGACTATAACTTCTTGGTTGGATAAATAAGTTATCGATAACTGAATTGGAAAATCAAGGGATTAATTTTAGATTATTATATTATGAGAAGTTGTAATAACTTGATGTTTAAGGAATAAAGTTTATTAAGTAATTATTATGAACTTATCTACTTAAGAATAATACTTTCAAATCAATTATTAAGTTTTTGACTAGGGTTGTATGATTAGTTCCCAAATCAATTTATTATAATTGATTAACATTAAGATTTAGTTAATCTTATATTAAATAAAGCTACATTGAAAATAATGTACTCTATTTGTAAAGTTATTTGAACATGACTATTCCTAGATCAATGTCTTATGTTTGAGGAATAAGTGCTCTATGTTAAAAATAGGTCATTAAATATTCTATTAATAGTTTCTCATTTTGAATTGATAAGAATGATTTTGTGATATTACAATATTATATTAATAGTTTAATTTGTGATTGAGGCTTAAAAATATATAATTCTTAAGTAATTGATACAGGAACTAATACCTTAGACTAATATAAAGGGGATTCAATAGATCTAACTTGAGATATTATTGATCTTTAGGCAAGCTAGTCTTGAACTGGTACCCTACTTGTAAAATGGTAATTTGCTCCTAAGAAAAACTTAAGCATGGTGGTTGAAACATCCCTGAAACATGAGTACCTTTATTTGTTAACATGTCCAACTCCTTATATTAATTGAATGAGATTTGTAAATCTGTTCAAATAATTGGCATTATTTTTAGAAATAGTTCTCTTCCCTTGATCTCTATTTGCTAGTTGTGAATGTAATGAATCATACTTAACCAAGCTTAGTATGATGATTCTTATGTTGAATATACACTTGCTCTACCTTTTTTTGTTAGACTTTGTTTATACTACCCTTGAGGTAATGGCTATTTAATAGCTCGTGCATGTACTTGGGTAAGAGCACAAGTCACTAACAATTCCATTAGGAAGGCCACAGTACAGTACGTAGATAGAGGTGAGTGGGTAGGACCACACTGACCCACTTTTATCTGATTATTAGTTGGTTTAATCATACTTCGTAAAGATTCTATTGATGTGTTATGTACTTAGTCTAGTTTTTGTGTTGGCTGTAACATAGTTATAGATCATCTTACATGATTTTGTTATAAAATATGAGTGAATTATTCAGTTATATGTTAGAAAAAAAAATTGATCATAAAAAAAATTTAATGTATAAATTATAATAATAAAATTAAGAGAGAGTATTTCCATAATTTAGATATAGACTTGTAGAATGAAATGTTTATAAATTAAACTCTCTATCCAATTTTTAGATCAAGGTGTAAGTGAAATGCTTCTAGATAAAATTGTGTAAGATATTTTTAAATCAACATTTTGGATCACTTTTCATAATATTAGGTATTTAGAGATGAGTAAATAACATAAAATTTCTACATATTGTATTGATAAAAATTAAGCTTATATTAATAATTTGTTACACACACCAATGTATTATTATTTTAACATTAAACTTAAATACATTTATAGGACACAATTTACATATGAAACACAATAGTCCAAACCACTAACTAACTAAACATACGTACAATTACTAACACAAGTAAATTAATGACTAGCATTAATTTACAAATATAACACTATATTAACTTATTTATTAAAGGGGGTGTATCACTAGGAGATGAATTCCTTGAATGAATAATAACAAACTAAAATTAATATAATTTGAATCACAAGACACAACAAACTCCCCTTGACCCAAATGGGACCAAAATATGATTGGAAGAAAATTATTACGAAGCCATCTAATAATATTTTCTACAACCTGCAAACTGGCACTCTATACAACATTATACTGATCAACTTGTGTCATTTATACAAATCCTATCCTAACATAAATATGAGCATCATCCTAAGCATCCTCATCCCTTCTGATCATATATACATGTATTGTGTATACAAATGGAAATGTAACTGATCTATTAATCAATCCTAGCTTAGATAAGATAAATCCTACTTACACTTCTGATTGTTGATACATTAGATATTTGAGGTTATGACCAACATGGATTTGCTAGACCTATCCAAGGTATCTCTTACCAAAATAACATTATTAAAAAGGGTTCCAAAGCCTCTAGTCATGTAACACTATACAATAACCCTAGTTAGGTCCTATGTTTTCATATTCAATAAATAAATGACAAGTAAAGTAAAATTTAACCTAGTGCTCACCAAAACTTGTGTCACAAAGTGAGGGTATTAAACATAAAAAATAAACATACATAGGAGAATATTAATTAATATATGTATAGGTAAAACCCTAATTCATGGGAAAGAAGTACAAATGGAAATCTATCTACTCTTACAAAGGAGGAACAAAGTTAGGAATACTTACCTTTGAAGATGAACTCACCAAACCTCAATCTCTCCCTTGGCCAAGGTGCTTCACAATAGGTTGTTTTGGTATGTAAGGATAATAAGGATAAGTAATCTCTGGGATAAAATAACTTCTCTATGCATACAAAAGACTTCTCCACAACATAAGATCTATATCTCTAAAGAAAGTATTAAAACCCTAAGCTATGTTCCTCAAGTAGAATGGTGGATAAGAAAATATACAATATATTATTCTTATTTTTCTCTTTTCTCATAAATGATGGAAATGGATGTGTATATATAGCTAAATCTAACCCTAAACCTTTTTTAAAGTTTAGCTAATAGGGTTAACCCAATTGAATTTGTATCATTAATTGATAAAAACAAGTTAGGTCTTGGTCTAGGTTGGCTAGAGCTGACCTAGACCCATAACATGATTTTATCAATTTGAATATAGGGTTAATGGGGTTGACAGTGTAATTTAAACCATAAAAAAGGGTTTTAGGCTTATGAATGGGCTAAGTAAGACAATGAATTCTTGGAAGAGTGTGTAAGAGAGGATATAAGGCTTAGAGAAGTGTGTAAGAAAATGTTGGATTGGTATTAAGTGGTGGTATAAGGGATACCAATCTTATGAAGTGCCAATGGAATGGCCACCCATTTTCTGATGCACCTTTAAGGTATGCACTCAGAGAGATTGAAACTTGATAGGTTCCTATAAGAGAGAAAGTGTTAATAAGTGGCAAAGTTAATAAAAATATTATGTGTATATATATTCCCCACTCAAATCTCATCAAATGTCATGTGAGTGTAACATGGGATGGTCTTCGATAAAGAACATGGTAACACATGAAAATGAGATAACTAAAAATAGAATATTGAAATTAATGTTGAAATAAAATAGAAGTAACTAAAAATATTATATACATACCTTAACTTACCTTTATGTTGAATGACTACATGTAAATACCCTAGTCTTGATTATTTAGGGTATAATACCTACATTTGAAACACCTTAGGGATACAAGAATAACCATAAAAGAAATGTGCATGTACATAGGATGGTTAAAGTAGCAATGAATTACTTAGAAAGAATTACAAATTAGGATTGGTAAGGCAAGGTTAGAACCAAAAGATCAAGCATGTAAATGAAAAAATGATGACAAATTATTTTAGAACACACTAAATCATATTAGGAAGAATTTAAAACATAAATGGTAATAAATAATGTAGAACATGCTAAATCAAGTTGGGAAGCATGTAAACATGATTGACAAATGAAATATCAATGCAATAAAATTATAACAAAGATATGTAAGCAAGTGAAAAGTAACACCATGTAAGATAAACATGTCGAATCAAACATAAAGAAATCACAAATGACTGAAAATTAAATTTAAATCAAGATATAATAGAAATATGTCAAATGAAGTTAAAGAAAGCATAAATAAATGAAAATGAAATTTAAGTTAATATGTAAGACAAACATGAAGAAGTCATACATAAATAAAAATATGTAAAAATGTCAAATGTCATATGTAAGATAAGTGAAGTCCATAAAAATAAAAAAATAACATGATGGATAGGTGAAAGTCAAAATCTCTAAAGAATGAAGACCCAAACAAATTGTTTGTTCTAAGATACAATCTAAGAAAGCATAACCAATGAATGACATGACTAGGATGCCAATAAGATGATGTAGTAAGCAAATGGTGTAAGTATGTTTGTAGAGACCACATTTCCTATCCAAAAACACTTTTTTTTTTGTTTAGTTAATGTTTGTCTATGAATATAACTTGAGTATACTTTATCTGATCAGATATCCTTTGCCAACTAGGCAAGCATCTAACCATACAGGTTAGGCATCTAATATCCTTTACCAAATAGGAAAGCATCTAACCATATGGGTTAGACATATACATATGAGTAGGTTATGCTCTGGCCAAAGTCTTGACTCATTAGTATCAACCATATATTGAGTCGCTCATTATTTACCTCTTATCTCTACTAGATAAGCACTAAGGTCATAGTGACAAGAGTATAAAACATATAACAAATAGTCACATTCTACCTCAAAATTTGGCCTAAAGCCTTCAGAAGTGTGATGATCCAACTGAGATGCTTTCGAGTATATTATAGAATTCTTATCTTTACTTTGTGTATCTAAACTAAAGTCTTATTATAATGGTCTTGCCTTTTTAATTAACTTTAATCTTTTTTAGTGCATAACCCCAACCCCATCCTATTCACCTATGTACTAGAAGCATCCTTCGCTTTCCAGATTGCCTACATACCTACTTCTGAATAGGATCAAGGTGTAGTATGCATGTAGTTCTATTTTTTATTCTAAGTTTCATGTGAAATGTAGATCTAGGTATGCAACCCTTTTTAGGGCCCAGTTCCCTAAACAGTTCCTCTGTGATTACTACCTAAATGGGAGTGCAAAAATATCAATTTAAATGATTGAATACTTATTTAACTAAACTAGCCCTAAACCTTAACAAAAAATAGAAATGAACATTTTCAAGTTACATCCCCCTTTTTACTTTTTATTTGCATCAACAATATATTTGATCCTTGCTTTAGACAACCTAATCTATACAATTGATGTTTCTAAAGTTTCATTATCTGAGAGCCATATAGTTGGTGGTTTCTTGATAATAACTAGTTTAACACTCTCAATCCTATTTTTTATTGCTACTTTTTGGTGATACTAAGTTTTGAGTAAGAAATATACTTTCTCCATTTATGTTAAATAAGTTCACTAGTTATAATCATTTAAGTTAGTCAAAGTCATTTTCTTATCTTAATTAGTATTGTTGACCAAAAGGGATTATCTCACCCCTTAGTCTTAATGACATGACATGGTCCTTATTTATCCTCAGTGGTTTATAAGGATGATGTCTAGATGTCATTGTTGTAGCTGTGTTAGGCTATAGATGTAGTAGCTCAAGCATGAAGGCATACCTATAAATATGAGCTAGAGGCACCGCTTAATACCAAACGTTACATAGTTTTATTTAACCTTAAATCCTTGGTCTAAGTTTGAGATTTGAAAAGTAAATAATACTTGAAATAAATTAATGCATTATATTTCAAAAATAAATTATTGAGTAGGAAGGTAGAAAACAAATCTATAACATAATCTCCTAGTTTAATCATCATGTCAATTTATAACAACATTATTTTTCTTTGACAATTATACCTTTAGTCTACTTGGGTAACCTTTTCTAGAAAATAACTTATACACATGGAGTTTAAGATTGTTATTTTAAACTTGAATTTAATGTTAAATAAATCCTTTATACACTTGAAAGGAGGGTTCTAAAATTGAGGGTTCAACCCTAGAATAAAGAATATTTATTTTCATACTATTCTTAAAAATTCATCATCAAATCTCAAAAATAATCAAAGTAAGGGTCTGCTCAGAATATTATTTTATGACAACTTCAATTTGCTTTATGGAAATTTCATGTATCTAATCAATATTCTCACAATCTAGGTTTATGTATGTAACTTTTCATAAACTTGAATAACAAAACATTCTCTTGCCTTGAAAGTATTAATAATTATGATTAGTTAATATCAAATGTACCTAATAAGTTAATGTATATAGATACATAATGTAAAATTATATATATTAACTAATACTAAATGAGCTCATATTTATATTTCTCATGAATCCCTATTTTATTTATTACATTATTGTTAGTTACATAATGTCTATTAATATTAAAAATATTTTAGGTACCATAGTAAATAGCCATATTGATTATTCATGAATCATAACAATGAAATTATGCATATAATTTATTTGTAGATTGTACCATAATAATTAATAAGAAATAATTATGATGTAGTGTTCTTAATCAAATATATAATTATTTATCTATTCTACATTAAAAAAAATATTTGTTATGTGATGCAGAGTGGTGAAGAAGACCGGTTACATACCTTGGCATAGAGATAATAAAGATTGTGTGAAGGCAAGGAAGAAGCCATTGATCTTCTTTTTAATTTTCCTTTATATGCATCGATTCTGATCCTTCCCCCTCTAGCATCGATCCCTCTCTACCATTGAACCCTTCTCTCCACCTATGTCTATCTTCTTCTCCCCTTCTCCCTTTTTGAAAGTGTTGATCTTTTTCTTTTTTCTCTCTCAGCATCGATTACTATTTATAAAATTTTCATGCAAATTTTACATCCCAAATTCTCTCCTCACTTCGTGTTCCTAATTGGCTCTTTTCCCTTCATTAATGGTTTCTAACTGCTTATTATGTGGTAGTGGTTCATGGTCGACGTGGTAGTGGCCCTTGTCTTGGCATGGCTATTATCTTCATGTAGTATGAGTTAAAGTGGGTGAAGATTCTTAGGGTGATGGAGTGAGTTATTTAAAACTAAGATTTTATGACTATTCCCTCTATGTGATGTGGTAGAAGGTTTAGTTAGCTTGAATTATCCATATTGGTCTTACGTGGTGGATTTGGTTAGAGTGTTGGCTTAGCATGTAGGCTAGGGTGAGGTGGTAGGTTAGGGTGGTTTAGGTTAGAATAGTCTTATCTTAATTATTTGTTTAGGTTATGTAGTATATATATTAGGTATAAACTAAATATAATTTAATAATATAAAATTATTTATAATAATATAATTTATTTGAAAATTCTAAAAAAAAAAAAAAAAACTCTTTCATTAATTAAAACAACCTATAATGAATTCTAATATTATCAAGCTGATAATATTCTCCTCTAATCCTATGCACGATATGGTTGCATGGTAGACCTCAAGCATAGGGTTAGGATAGTGTATAAATATCCCATAAATAGATTTTAAATTATTATTTCCTAATGTTATAACGTAAATATTAAATCGATTCATTATAAAACTATTTCATGTATGGCTATTAATTATTTTTTGTAATGAGAGTAACAGATAAGACTAAATATTCATCCCATTTAATTTTTCCTCATTCAAAATTGTAAATTATGACAACATTACATATATTTCTATGTAAAGAAATAAATTTAATACTTTAATGAGTTGATTTCCTAACTTTTGGAACTTCAAAGTGAAATTAAATCATACCTTTGCTTTCACAAATTCCTATTGTTGACGTGATAGCTCTTTGAAATCAACACAAAAGTCAAGTTAACTTCAAAATCAACTCATCTTGACTCAAATACTAAATTGGGTCCAAAACAACTTAAACTATGAGTACTAGTCCATAGGGTAGGAAGAGAGGTCATGATAGTGAAGTCCACAAAAATCAAAAAATAACATGATGGATAGGTGAAATTCAAAATCTCTAAAGAATGAAGACCCAAAAAAGTGTTTGTTCTAAGATACAATGTAATAAATCATAACCAATGAGTGACATGGCAAATGGTGTAAGTATGTTTGTGAGGAAAGCCTGATCCTATCCAAGGTCTTACATTTCAACTCACAAACTAAGCCAAAGAGGTGTAATAAGGAAAATGTGATCAAGGATGTGATCAACTAAGATCAATATACAACATGGGAAATATAAGGAAATATGATGTAAATAGGGAATGTGAGGCACCACATAGGTGATGTGAACATCCTTAGCAAGAATGAGACACACTAAGAAAGTGAGCAAGGCTAAGAAACTATCAATAAAAAGGACATAGGATAATTTTACTAATGAACACAAAGCTTAGGATAACAAGTAAAGTACATAAATCAACCCATGAAGGATATATGCATGAAAATTAAAATGGACCTACCTTCCCACAACATGTTCCCCATTCCTCAGGACCCCTTAAAACAATGTTAGTCTACTATGAAGATTGGGTACTTATGTGAGAAAGTAGGTGGCACTAGAAGGTATATGATATAACAAGACCTCCTACCCCAATCTACTAGCCTACCACTATCATAAAGCTAACTATGGAGTTTAAGATTCAACTAGGATAAGAGATGTGCCAAATATAGATCACATCTTTTGGTGTGATCTAGCTTTTAAGATTGTTTTTACCTTTTAATAATTGCATTTTGTTTCTTTTATGATTTGGCTTTAAAAAAAAATATTTTTGGGGGGTTTTATATTCCTCCTCCTCCATATGAATTTAGATAACCAAACATGAGTGAAATAGGTGACAAATATAAGAGAGCTTACACTTGTTCATTAGAGAAAATGACCTGAAGACCAAGGTGACTTTCCCACAAGTAAGTGTTAATCTCAAAATTGAGTTATGTGTGCATCAAACAAAAGGAATTAAGGGAAAGATGGGGATCGTAATAGATCCATCCATGTAATAATGATGAATATTCTCATAGTTAATCATAAAGAGGTAAAATAGTGCTATGAAGGGGATGTAACTATACTATGGTAGTCATGTCACTAAGAATCCATACTAACCTATAAGGGATCTAGCACATGCACCAATGAAAGTAATAGTCATCCGAAAAGAGGGGAAAATAATTTAAAGATGTTTTAATGTGGTAATTTGTGAGGAGAGCCTGGTCCTATCCATGGTCTTACACTTCAACTCATAAGGTGAACACCAATGAGGGGAATGTTAAATAAGGGAAAAAATAATCATAAAGATACTAAGGCAAAGAATTACATAAAAAGATAGAAATTAAATATATGTCTAATAACCAAAATTTAAACAAATGCCAAATGTAATGTGTAATAAAACCAAAGAACCCAAAGGAAATAATTGGTCTAGTAAAATGTGTTTGTGAGGAAGACCTAGTCCTATTCAAGGTTTTACAATGCAACTCACAAATGATAAAGTGAATTGAAATCAAATATCCCAATGGAAACAATGGTGTAAGTAAAATGAAACTAAATAAAATAAATTGAAAAAAAATAAATAAACATGAGACAGACATAACAAGAAAAATTTATGCTAACATTTATTTCAAATATGAGCATGTGAAATATAAGCCTATATGTCTCAAAATGTTTCTTGAAGTTGAATTTATTTTTCATTGTGCAATATAAAATAAGAGTGGGCATCGTAGGATGCCTTAAAGGGTAATTGTATGTATGGATGGGAATCAAAAGATGCCCCAAATTTTGAAGTGATATGTGGATGGGCATCTCAAGATGACCCACCATGTGAGATTGAGTGAGGTGAAATTGAGCCATTAGAATGATTTGAATTGGGTTAGTAGGTGAATTTGGAGATAGGTAAATGTGGTGGTTTTTTGGATTTTGAGGATGTTTAAATTGAAATAGGATTTGTATAAGAGGTATGAAGAGGTCTATAAGGCAAATAAGGACCATATATTATGCACTTTGGAGTAGGCATTTTAACTAGGTGCTCCTTTGGGTCATGTGACTTAAGAGGTTAAGGTTGGATGAATGCAACTACCTATTTTAATTTTTTAATGTAAGCTATCCTTTACTTATTTTTATAGTAAAAAGGATTAACTATGGTTTGGACAACATTAATAGATGAGGTGAAGGTTTGAGATAATTATTGCTGATCATTAAATAGGTGATGGTGATGTGATTGTGATTCTTTATATCAGATTTGTGATGCCTAAAGATAGTCTTGATAATGTTGTTTTGTGAGAGTATAAAGATTGAAATGTGAACCAAGCAATGAAGTAATAAGGAAATGTCGAATATCATGACAAGACTAATGAGAATTACCTATAGTAGCATGCCACCAACAAAACTTATCAAGATTGTACCATTTTAGAGGAGGTTTGGAAGGATTAAAACTCATGGGTTTAGAGGGTGGAAATTTCTTTTTAAGTTGTTCTAGACTCAAGGGAGGGTGGGTGGTGTTAAAATTATTTAAGTTAGATGTTCCCTTTTGATTTTGGGGAGGCTTATATGAATCAATGTTATGAGGAAATGATTGGAAAGATTCCATAGTAGTTTTTTGAGGTGATTTGAATTGATTCATAATAAAGTCTTACCTTTTTGCTTGGTTTAAGGCTTCTTCTAAAGTTTTATGGGAAAAAATACAAACTTTGTATTGAATAGGATATTTAAGATCGATAAAAAATAATTTTAGAAGAGTGTCAACATTCATGTTATGGTCCACTTTATGAGCTAGAGACTTTCATCATTTGATGAAAGTGTGAGAAGATTCGTTAGGAATTTGTTTAGCATTCATGAAATAGCTAAGGTAATTTTTAGGAAGGTCATCATGTTAGAATTCCTTCACTATAACATTGACTAAATCCTCTAGTCTTGAGATGGAATGTCTAGGAAGTTTGTTGTACCATTCAAGTATATCACCAACAAAGGTTTTGGATAGGAACCTTGTGGTATAAAAGGTGTTATTTTGGACCCATTCCTTATAGATATTACCAAATTATTTAAGAAAGATACTAGGATATTTAGGTCCATCATATGTGATATTTGGAGAGATGTTTCCAATGTCTATGGATGAAATGAATGGATCTAAAGGTTCACTTTAAATATGTTGAATAATTTTGTTATGCATGATTGGTTGAGGGATGATATTATCATTGGCATCTCTAAGAAGAGAGATAAAATTTTGATTTGGTTGATTCATGATGACTTGAGGTGGTTGACTAGCCATTTATAACATTTGAGATTGCATTTTCATCATTTGATAATGGTTAGTTTTTTGCATAACATTCATTTGTTGAATAATTTGAGCAATAATTTGAGTTTTATCAATGGAAGGAGTAGGATTGCTAGTGGTAGGAGGTGGGATGTTAGTGTTGGTAGGAAAAGCATTCCCTATATTAGTAGTAGGGTATGGATTATTTTATAGAGGAGTCCCTACATTATTAGTAGGAGGAGGACTAGGATGAGTGACCTCAACTACATTACATTGTGTAATAATTGGTGTTGGATTAGGAAGACATGAAGGAATAAATTAAATACTTTCATTTGAAATAATAAAATAAGTGAGGTTATGATTTAAATCCTTAATTAAGTAATGTTCTTGACTGATTGGAGGATAAAAAGATGACATAATTATGAAATAAATTTAAATAGATAAAAATTGTAAGAAAATTGTAAGTAACTAAGTCAAACAGTTTGACTTAGTTATGTGGTAAATCTAAGCAGAATAGCCTATAATAGACTGAGTCAAACTAGTTGACTATGTTCTGAGGGAAGTCACCTATAAAAGATTGAGTTGATTGGGTTGATTGTGTAGATAATAGCTGAGTAAATATAATTGAGCACATAAATAATTAGATTAATGTGTTTGATCTAATTATATCACACAGCACAAACCTTATACTAATGTTGTCTAGTACAAGTTTTTTAATACAAAAAACAATTATCAAAGAGAAAGAAATAGCTTAAAAGTAAATTCTAACTAATTAGTCACTCCTGAGTGTTATAAGTTATAATACATTTTGAATTTAATGTGATGGAAAGTTGGCTATAAGAAGGAACTATAAAGTAATCTAAGGATGGTTTCAAGAAGTTTAAGATGAAAGGGATCTATATTGGCAATGGTACTATCATGGTATTGGGTCCTACCCCCTCACTTAATAATCCTATAGTGATAAGTGTGTCAGGTTCTTTTCTAATATATACCATCAACCACATGTTTATACTTGGCCAAAAAATCAAGTTGGCTTCCCCTTTGGTGATTAAATCCAAGTAGGTATGCTTAAAAAGACAAATGTTTAATGCTTTTTAGTGTTTAAGTGATTTAGAAGTGTGTGCAAAAGAGAAGAATAGTGTGACTAAATTGGTAAATTGAAAAACCACCAATTAGTATATGTTTGTTACTCTAAGCATGAAACCAATTAAAAATGAAAAGTGAATAAATTACTAGCAAAAATAGATTAATGCCTTGATTGTGAAGTATACAAAATTAGTTTAGATGATACTATGTGCAAACAGTGTAGAACATAGTCGATTGGGTCGCTGTTATTCTATAGAAGCAAGATTTAGAAGAACACTGTAGAATAAGTTGAATATGTCTTATAGATAGAAGATGGATTATATAATTGTGTTGAGATGGTCAACCTAATTGTTTATAGGGCTAAAATTTTATAGACTACAAACTCATGAAAAATATCACTAAAAGAGAAAAAAAATGATAGAGAGAGTAAGAATGAACCTTGGTGGGTTGGAAGATGTTAGGATTACAAAAATTTATGTTGTGATACTCAAATGTTGATTCAGAAAATTTATGAATAGAGTTGACTAGCTCAACAAAAATTTTAAAACATGTGTGTTCAAAGGAAGTTATGAATATATTTGAATAGATCGACTATGTTTGCAAACCTGTATGTTGAAAGAAGATAATTGTGAATAGAGTTGACTAGTTTGACTATGTATGCAAATCTAGAGTTGAAAAATATCATTATGTTGAACTTATTGATCCAATCATCTATATTTGGATAAGACATGCACAGATAGAATAGAGTCATTTTGGAGTGACTATGTGTTAAACTTATGCACAGACTATTATAACTATATCGATAACTTTGATACAGTACTGCAATATATATATATATATATATATATATATATATATATATATATATATATATATAATAAAATGAATCATGAAAGAAAACTTAAAAAGGTTTGATTCATGTTGGATTCACTAGAATGTATACAAATGTAAATGCAACTAATCTATTAATCAATCCTAGCTCAGAGTAGATAAATATTACTTACACTTCTGATTGTTGACACATTAGATATTTGGGGTCATTACCAAGATAGATCCTCTCAACCTAACTGAGGGATATCTTACCATAATAAAATTATTATAAAGGGTTCTGAAGCCTATAGTCAAGCAACACTATGCAATAACCCTAGCTAGGTCCTACATTTTCATATTCACTAAATAAATAAAAAGTAAAGTAAAATCTAATCTAGTGCTCATCAAAGCTTATGGCACAAACTTGGGGTAATAAATATAAAAATTAAACATGCATAATATAATCCTAATTAAGTTATGTATAGGTAAAACCCTAATGCATGGGAGAGAATTAAAAATGCAAATCTATTTATTCTTACAAAATAGGAACAAATCTAGGAATACTTGACTTTGAAGATGAACCTGCCAAGCCTCAATCTCTCCCTTGGCCAAGGTGATTTGAAATAGGTTTTGTGGTATGTAAATATAAAAAAGATAACTTATCTCTAGGCTATAACACTTCTCTATGCATCCAAAAGACTTATCCACAAGATGAGATTTGTATCTCCAAAGAAAGTTTTGAAACCCTAAGCTATGTTTCTCAAGTAGAATGGTGGATAAGTAGATGTGAAATATATTATTCCTTTTGTTCTCTTCTCTCATAAATGATGGAATTATATGTGTATATATATTTGAACCTAACCCCAAACCTTTTCAAAAGTTTAGCTGATAGGGTCTACCCAATCAATTCTATATCATTAATTGATAAAAATAAGTTAAGTCTTAGTCTATGTCGGCCAGAGTTAACTTAGACCTGTAACATGTTTTTATCAATTTTAAAATAGGTTTGATGGGGTATATACTATAAATTAAACCATAAAAAAGGGTTTTAGGCTTAGGAAGGGGCTAAGTAAGGTGGTGAATGTTTGGAGGAGTGTGTATGAGAGGATATAAGTCTTAGGTAAGTATATAGCAAAAATTTGGATTGATAAAAAGTGGTGGTATAGGGGAAAATGATCTTGAGAAGCACCAATGGTCTTTACGCCCCTTTGTCAGTGCACATTTTAAGGCATGCACTCAAAGAGATTGCAACTTGACAAGTTCCTACAAGAGAGAAAGTGTTAGTAAGTGGTAAAGTTAATAAAAATATTATGTGCATATATGATTCATTATGAGCATCATCATGAGAATACTCAATCACATTGATCCCTATTGAGATGATAATTTTGTGCCTCGATATGGCACATCTACCCAAATTCTTAACATTGACTAATTATCTCAACACTATTTATGCTAGTAACCAATATCAGTTATATAAACTAATATAATATCTTCCCCTATTAAATGAGAGGTGAGAAGTTAATTAGAAAAAAATCACTAGATAACTAGTTTTATCCTCATCATTTATATTAAATAAATCAAAACAAAAATTTGGAAAAAATATCAAAATCCTACCATCTATCCAAAAAATATATGGTAAAACTCAATTTCAAAGGTTTTAGTGAACGTGAGATGGGTGGGTCTCTAGCTTTGTCAGCCTAATCAATCCTGAGAGACTTGTAAACTCCAAAATTTAATTGGATTATGCCTAATCTTACTAGTGGCTAGAAAAATTATTACATTTGTGGTTTTTGTTAGTGTGCACTTTAGCACAATGCACCAACTCTAGAAGTAATAGGGAGAGAGATAAGGCTCAATTCATGAGGATTCCCCCCTTACCTTCCACCTCTCCTAAAAATAATTAGCCTCAATAATAGCTTCCCCTAGGTTTTGGTTACCGAGTCTCATCATACCATTATATCTCAATTGGTTGATGTTTGTTGTTCCATATAAGGGGCCCATTTAGTATACACTTCAAGACTTATGAAAGAAACTTGTTCTATTTTTCCTAGAAGAATCAGCTCATTTATATTTATCAATGAACTTCCTTATTGGTTGGCACTTATCTTTTATCTAGATCAATAGTGTATAAAATAAGACAAGCAAATGATGAACATGCAGTTTAAATAAAACTTGAGTGACTGAATGAAATTCAAACTACTCTAAAGCTAATATAATAAAGATATAAAAAAGAAAAAAAGAGAGAGAGGTTAGGGATAAAGAGGAGATAAGACTACTTTATAGAGAGTATAGTTTTGTCCCTATTGAGTAGACCAATCCCTTGAATAAATAATCTCTGCTTGGTTAGTATGACACAACTATAAGACATAGATAGTGCAATAGTTTGAGGATGAAGTGGCTAGGTGAAAGAGGGAAATGGAATCGCCATGTATATGTGAAAATAATGAATATCACTCACAAATCTTATATATAACAAATATTTCATGAATTATATGTCTCTAATTAAAAAATACTTAGGTGAATTATAAAAATATCCTTAGATATCCTCGACTCGTGAAAGAATGGAAAAACTAACTAAACAAAGTAAGAAAAGGGGCCTATACCTCTACTCTAATTTACAATAATAAATAGACCAGCCTTATGCAAGCTTATGGAGTATTCAATAATCCCACTACTAGGTGGTTATAAGTATTCAATGAAGCATGTTTGGCCAATATCAAATTTGAATTAGATCTAGCTTAATCCTGAGCAAATCAGGATCATGATCATACCAAGTGATATTTAAATTAAATTTGGGTGGCTCTAGCTAGTGTAAAACTCATAAAAGCACTTAGTTGGCCATAGTTTTTACATTAGGGGCCATGTTTGATCACTACAAAGTTATGTCTTTTATGCTCTTGAATTGAATTTGAGTGGCCAAGAGTTATTGAGATCTATAAGAACACCTAGTTGGCCATGTCTTGTACTATGATGATCACACCTAATTAATGTATTTCTTTATCCTTTTTTGGTTTATGCCTACCTAATCCTAATATACAGACCATTATTTAGGCATCCCACTATAGCATTTACTTGGGAATCTATGATATTAGTCCTCTCTTGCACTATAAGATAAGGTATAACTTGATTACACATACATAATTGGGATTTTAATTCAATTTTTCAACTTAGATGGCATAGACAAGAAAGACATCCATCAAATTTGGGCATTGGTCCCTTTCATGGAGGTCCATACATATCCATCAATAAAGTTTCACTATGTGGCTACCTCTAACTGTTCAGGAAGCCAACTTATATTTCATATGTCAGGTCTAATTCTATGTGGTGTTATTTCATTATTTTGTATCTTAGTTGAGGGCCTCATGCCCCTTTGACTTTTCTTTCGACTAGTGTGCAATGATATTTTGATAAGTGGCAAGATCTTACTCACTCAAAGTTTACAGTTCCTTTTTCAATGTTCAATGTCTCTTAATTACTCTAGAGCCCTAAGATGTCAACTTGTGGCCTCATCCTAAGAACTCAATTGATTTCCCTTTTATCTACCTATTTTGATTGATCTGAGAGCACAGAGAAGTGGGATATTACCATGTGGAATCATCTCACTAACCTAGAGAGTCTATCAATTTCTCACCTTTTACTAACCATTGTGAGGCCTAAGAAAACTAGATCATCCCATGGGGAATCATCCTATGTACTTAAAGGATCTCTAGGTGGGATCTTTTTTTGAGGTGCTTTAGAGAAGTGATAAATCTAGGTATCAATAGGTGGCAATACCTCATTCATTTGGACCTGTAGAATATAAATAGTCATTAGAGTCTAAAAAGATAAATTAGCCATTAGTTTTAAAATATATCAATTTTAAGTGAAAATGGCTAAGCCCAAAAATTATTTAAGGGAAGAAATAGACCTAAAATCAATATAATTAATCAAATTTAAACAACTCAACTCAAAGGTAATGCATTATGATTCTTTGATAGTATTAATGGGCTAAATGGTTATTAAAAATAAACTTAGGTAATGTTAACATGGATGTCAGTGTGTCATCTAGTTGGTAGGTTCATGCCATGTGGTAGTTGTTTGCTCATCCACCTGGGCTAATTATTTTCACATGCTTGGCAAGGTGATATTGTGACACTTATCAATAACTCACTCATCTAGGGCCTCACCAAGGGCTTGGATGCATACAAATCAACCTTGGGGAGTGGGGAGATAGAATCACACCATATGGTATGATCTTGAGCATCCAAGAGATAGACTATTGATTGGAATTATACAGAGAGTCCCAAAGCCATGGTGGAGGGGGATTACACCTTGTGACATTCCCCAATGCATTTGGAAGGTTGAAGTCCTGAGTTCACAAATATAGAAGCTATGATGAAGTGAGGAGCTAGGATCATCACACTTATCAGCATCCTAGACATATTAAAGATCAGGGGTCTGATGTAAAGTTTGAAAGGGCCAAAGGAGGTGAGAAAGCATGATTGGTACACTTGGCACCATCTCACCTTCCTAGGACCAGAAGGCTTAGCATAAAAATGACTAAGTCCTAAAAAGGCTCAAATAAGTGAGAGAGTGACACTTAGTAGATACACACTTGCCCAAGATATCTCAAGAGAATAATTGATCATTAGCCTACACAAAGGATAAAAGTCTTTAGATTTTGAATTTAAACTTTCACAAAAATAATTAAGGCAAACACTATAAGATAATCAAAATAGAATAATATCAATGAATAAAGATAGACATTTTACCAAATTCAAAGGTGATTAGTCCTATATGAATAAATAACTGAGTCTAAAACTGAAATCCATATGAAAATTAAGCCATTTTACCTTTAAAAAGAGCATATATGGACCGTATTTCTAAAGAAAAGAGTCATAAAAACTTTGAAATATTTAGATAATTTACACATATATAAGGTGAATTGCTCCAAAAATGGAAATTTTAATGTAATTCTAAACCTAACTTGAAATAGACCAAGACTTATTAGATTCATGCAAACTTAAATATTTATACCAGTGAAGCCTTATATGCAATCACACTTAGACCAAGTAAATATAATAAACATTTAAATTTTAGACCTAGTTAGAATAAAAAATTGAGCTTAAGCAAGGTGATTTTAGCATATCCCAAAGACTATTTTTTAAAATCAGATCAACAAATTAAATAGGCCCAAGGCACAAAGTTGATTAAAGCAAGAGAGCAGACTCCAGAGGAAAAATAGTTTCTATGATTTCATGATGAAATTAGGGTGTGTTGTGCAAGAAACAACAAATGGTGACTCTGCTAGAAAATACTCCTAAGTATTTTGGAACAAAGAAATAGTTAAATAACCTAGAATTTCTAGTTGAAATAGTTCATGGAACATGAAAACATTAAATAAGGGACAAGATGGGAGTAGTTAGGTGACCATATCTAGTATATTCATTAACCTATTGTGTGAAAATGAGTTAATTTACAATTCTATAATATCTATGAAGATTAGCCACTGTGACTCCAACCATTAGGCTTATGAACCCTACCTTGAAAATGTTTTCCTAAACATTGCTTTGCTACCAGCTAGGATTCTATAGGTTTGATGGAGTTACCTTTGATCCCACAAAAGGCCTTGCTCTACTGCCAACTGAATGTCCATAGCCCTAAAAGAGATTTCTTAAATCACCTAGGACTGAGTCTTTCTGAAATTATATTTATTTTTTGTTCTTCATTTCTCTTTTTTTTTTTTGATTTTCCTATCTTAGTTTAGGTTTGGGGACCACTACAATAAATTAAAGGTAGAACTATATATTTCCACCCTAGGACTTCACCATAATTGGTTCACCCAAGAAAATTTACAAACCATTTAAGATGTGAAATTTGTGTTTGGTTTCAAGAGGATACATTTAATTGTCAACTACCTTACCCAAACTCATCGCAAAAAAAAAAATAGAACACATACAATAATTTGTAGCTTAAAAACCAACTTAGAAACATTCTCTAACATAATAAAACAACTCAAGAAGCACCCTCACATAAAACATCATTTATACTACCTACTTATAGGCCTTTAAATTCATCACCTTTCATTGAAAAATGTGGAACCACAAGATAAAATAGTTCAGATAAACCCCAAAATGAAAGTAGAAAAACAAAACAAGAAATCAATACAAACAAAACAACAAAATAGATAAGCAAACCAACAAGGGAAAGAAAGGAAGCAAAAGGAAATTATTCTTATTTGTTATTTTAGCAATCCCATTACCTTGCAGATAATAATTGGATGAAAATTTAAGGATTATCAGATTGTCATAATCCCACTCAATAAACTACAGTGAGGAAATGTTAGGAACATTGTCACATACCAAAACAAATGGCATACCAAACCTAGTGAAAATGTGGTCCTCAAGGAAATTGATCACTAATTCAATCATGTAATTATTGATTGCTTTAGATTTGATCTAGTGTATGAAATAGTGGGTAGTTGTAAGGATGAACTTGTGTCCAATTGATGAAATCACATTTAGGTCACCCATAAATTCTAGTCTGCATTTTGAAAATGGATGAACCTCTATGACCGGTTGTAATGACATCACTAGGGTGTGTTTTCATTATGTAGTAACTTAGAAAGTATGTCAAATTATTAAATGATCATGTGAATATTTAAATACATGTGGCCAATAATAACTAGCTCTAAGTATTTTATGGTCTATAACACTACCAAAACCATGGCCAATGGCATACTTCACATGGAAACTTTTAAGCACCTCCATCACTTCTGATTTACTTAAATACCTTAGATATATGATTTTGTCTATATAATATGCTTAAATTGATCATAAATTGGATGCTCTTAAGATGAATTATTATTATCTAAGAGGAGTGTAGATCGTTAGGACATGCATTGTTTAATAAATAATGGGCAATCTCCTCGTACCAACCATCAATATTGATGTTCTACATTACATAGTGTTTTTAAATGATTCATGGATCTACTTCTCCCATGATTTTGTTGAGGTCTTGACCTTTGAAAATATTCATTAGCTATAGATTCAAATCAAAATCTTATATAATGATCATCCACTTCCCACATCACTCACCATAATCATTTTGTAATAGCATTAACTTAATAGCTAGATCAAATACAATAGTAAATACTTTGCTATGTAGGATGTAATGTCTAAAATTATTGACATATTTGATTGATACAAAACCTTGCCTATTAATGGCTAAATATATAAGTTTAGAATTTATGAGTAGGGGGATCTTAAATGAGACAAATCTCTCATTCCCATATTCTTTCCTTTATGTCAGTACTATAGCACTTTAATATTTTGAAGTGAAAAAATAAATGTAAAATGGTTGAATGTAATCCAAAATTATGAGCACCAATGTGTTCACAATTGATCTCTTGATATTATAAATATGCACTTATGCATCAAGATTCTATTTAATCCTTGCATTTTTATTGAGCATATTTTTCAATGGTCAAACTATCTTTGTAAAGCCTGAGATGCACTTCCTCACAAATTTGACCTTGACAAACAATGAATTCAGATCCTTCTTTCTACCAGGAAATAGGATCTTTGAAATTGATTCTGATCTCTTAGGGTTTATTTAAATACCTTATTCAGAAATGATGTGGCCTAACAACTTTCCTTCAATCACATTGAATATTCATTTCATTAGATTCAAATAAATACCATGTTGTTTACACCTTTGTAAAATCCTTCTTAGGCCCTTGACGTGGTTAGTTTGGCCCTTAGAAAATACATTCAATTAATTCATGTAAATGACAATGCATTTGATAATGAGATCCTTGAATGCAATGTTCATGGCCCATTAGAAGGTGATACCCACAATTATTAGGCCAAATGGCATCCTCTCATGTGTGAATGTGCCCCATTTAGTTGTGAATTATGTCTTAATCTTATCTTCATAATTGACCATTACTTTATTATATACTAAATAGCCATCTAGGAATGACATCATTTGAGAGCCATTTATTATTTATAAGACTTCATCTAGTGAAGGCAGTGCATAGTTATCCTTCTCTAATGACTTTTTGAGGTTCTTAAAGACCATGCAAAGGTAAATATAAATGAGTTTCTTTCTAACTAACACTAAATTGGCTACCCAGATGGAGTTTATAATAGGATATATGACCCTTGTTTATATTAATTTATACACTTCCTTAAGTATCAAAGGCTATAGCAGTGGGTTGATTGGCCTCTACCTTTGGTGAAATGGTTTTACACTAGGTTTTAGAGGGATAGTATGTGTAAGGATAGAGGTGTAAAACACATTTAAATATTAATAGCTCTATGAAATAATATCTCCAAAGTATTTCAAGGTATGCATAATCCTTGTTCTTAAGTCTAGGTTCAAGTTATGACTAAAATCACATGTTTTGATTTACTTGCATTACCCACATTACAATGTTCATGGGGAATACCTTTATCATGGGTTGATTTATCTTTATCACCATGGTATTCCATATTGAATAGCCTCTCTAATGATAAAATACCTTTTTTATGTTATTATTATTTAATTTGATCACCCCTTCATCATCTTGATCAAACTCCTCTCATTCATCTTCATCAATGATCTAAGACTCAAACATATCAGTGTTGGTGATGAAGTCAATGATATGATGGTTTTTGTTGAATACTTGGAACTTTATAATGTTGTCTATAATATAAGGGGTAGCTATTAACTCCAATAAAATATACCCAATATAGAGTTAACAAAGGGTTTTAGAGTACTAAAAGTCATTTCCAATGCATCCACTGTATAATTCTTCCTTCGGGGTAACATCTAGATGATAAACATATTAAAGTCTTCAATCAAGTTTCACACTCTATAACACCATCTATAAATATGTTTTTTGTTACAACCATAGTGGTTTTTTATATTTTTTTACCATAATTTATGAATCTCTAAGGACATTCAAGGTCTTCACCTTATTCTCTAGTGCAAACTAGAGATCATAAACTAGTGCCTCATATTCAACCACATTATTCATGCAGGTAAACTACATGGATAAGGTCTCTAAGTATTACTTCCCTTTTATGTTGATGAGATTTATCCAAGAACCACACTTGATCTTGGACTTAGAGCCATCAAATTTTAGGGTCCACAAGTGATTTTCATTTGTGTACAATAGAATTTGAAATTTGGGCATTGTTGTAATATTGACATATTCAGTAGTTTTCTCAATGCCTAGTGGATATGCACTTTGTTTATCTACTAAAAATGACCTTATGTCTAGGTCTTTGGTTGAATAAATAGGTATAGGGATGTTCATAATGGTTATTTTCTCATTCAAAGAGCTTGAAAATCCTTCATATTTACTTAGATTAGCTTGTTTCACATTATCATATGATATGGAAGAACTATGGAATAAAGGTATCTTAGGTGCATAGAGGATATCTTCCCTGTCTATCTGATATAAATCTTCAAATTGTTATTTTTATTGTAAGGATAACATGTTAATGGATAATTTATTATAATCTTCTACCTTTTTCTTAAGTGTGTAGACCCTGAACTCAGATTATTCGTACAAGATTTCATTCATTTTTTTATACTCTATGATCGTGTGAGTCATTTTTAGCTCATGATCAATTTTGATTTGAATGGGTATACCTCACCATGGGATCCACATGTGGTAAAAATCAGTGGACATGTATCCATTTAGCATTCTAGACTAATCTTTGTTTAAAGGCATACTACATACATAGAGTATATTTAACACTTAGATGTCAATGAACTATTGCACCTTAGGATTAGAATTTAGTTGCATATGAATGTGGTTGATCTTGCCAACCACCTTGACCTCTAAATTCTACATTTTAATTACCTTTCTATTAGATTTAATAGGTGCTAATTCTAGCTAATGGGAAATTGAATAAGGCATCACATTCCCTAAAGCACCTAAATCTACCAAAAATTTGTGTAAGTTTTTTCCAAAAATTTTAATTATTAGCTGAAAATGAGGAGTTCAATTTTATTTTTATATATGGTAACATGATCATCATCTATGTTATTGGTCTCTCTCTTCCTAGGATCAAACAACTCTTTTAACAATAATTCCTTTTAGTTAGACACATGAAGTAACTCAAACATTTTTATGCTGGCCTTAGTTTTCTTCAGGTCCTCAACAATGTTTACCCTTGTTTGTTTTTTTCTAGTGGTTTATCAACTTGGGGAGGTGTAGAATTATTCTTGGGTTGATAGGAGGTAGTAGGTCCTTTTGGGGGAAAGGGTTATTTATTGAGTTTTAATCAAGTGGAACTTAAATGTTATTCAAAGGAGTGGAGGTAGTTAAATGACTCTATAACTTAATCCTCAACTGATAGTTGTTCCCCTTTTAGAACTATTTTAAGGCATGAACTTCCTCCAAGTTATCCTCAGGTCAATTATCACTCTCTAAATGAAACTCATATGTCTCTAAGACCATGGCAGTGCTCAGGTTTTCTCCACTTAGGCTTGGGATACTATTGTCTTGTAAAGGGACTATTTCAAGAGTATCCATCTCTTTTTGGAGGATGTTTGAGTCTAATTAAAACTGCTATATTTTGCATCTTACACCAAGTGGGTAAGGCTAGGTCTTTCATGTTTACTAAATTGGAGGACTATCATTTCTTTGATTGGTGTTATCAAGGGTAATATGCACATTTCTATTATTAAGCCTAGTGTTTCACTACCTATTAGTCCTTTGAAATATGTAATTTTATTTTGAGGTGCGTTATTTGTAGTTTGGTTGGTGTTTTGAGGCACCTACCTACATAAATTGACCATATCATTGGTCAATCTCTAGACCATTTACTACAAATTAGCCACTTCAGGATTAATAGGGGCATTTTGGTTACTTTCTGCTTGGGGTAGTGAGTTATACACTAGTGCATTAACATTTTTAAATGTAGGGATAGACTATTGATGATTGTTAGGAGAAACATAATTACTCAAACTAGGCATTATATTAGTGTTGTATGCAATAAGGATAAGTTGTTGGCTCATAGGATATGACAACACATGGTTAGGGGGAATATAGGGCTAATTGTTTTGCATATGATTATAAGTCAATGGATTGTAAATTGGGTTTTATTTTAATACATGGATCTTGGGATTAGATTCGGTAAAGGGGTGTTCTACATAAGAGCCTAGTTAATCATTGAAATTTGGTTATAAGCACCTGACTCACCTAATGAAGGTAAAGGACCAACTCCATGACCTTATGGTACTATCTATTTCTCAATTTTGATAGCTTAATTATATGTTAATGAAAATTATATAAGTTATGTTAGAGTTCTTCTAAGAAACATGTATGTTATTGAGTCTAAGGCTCTCAGATAGTTATATATGGTAGCCACTTTTGTGTATATGTATGAGTCTTTCAACCTTTGATATATATTTTTAAACTATGTATTAAAAATAATCATTGTCTCATTTAGTTCCCTATGATCAGCAAACATTGTTTCTAGGTCGTTCCAAGAATTAATAGATTTGTTTGGCAATGTGAGGTACCACATGTATTTAGTCTCTCCTAAGGAGTAAGGAAACAAGAGAAAATACACATCCTTATGTTGGACTTGAGTATGGATAAGGGCATCTTTGAGTCCCTAAACATGTTTTTCAGTAGTTTGAATCTCATTAGGTATGTATTTTGGGTAGAATTTTTTAGGGTTCTTTGGCAAGTCATGGGCTAGCCCTGGAATGTTCACAACACATCCACCTTGACCAATAAAAGTTAGATTAGCCACCATTGGTGGGTTTTGAAGTGGAAAAAAAAGGTTCATGAAATGATTAATAGGAGTAGTGTATCTACTAGTTGAGTAAATTTTCCTGGTCTTGGATTCTCCTTTATCATTTATAGCTCTCTTATGATTTGTAAGGTGTAATGGTTCAAAATCACCCTCAACATAATTTAACCTCATGGTTATTCCCCTATTTTCCACTTTTTAAAACCTATAATATCTTGGTCTAAATAAATCTCCTTAAGTTTTGAAGATGCCCTCCTTCTATTGGTAATATCTGTTGACATGTGTCATGGCACACTCTAACATGCAAGCTAGGTGGGGACTCACCTAAACTATCATAAAAGGAAGTAGGATAGATAATAGCTTCCTAAAGGTTTTGGATATTGGGTCTTAGTATACCAGATACCTTAGTTGACCAATGTTAGTTGTTCCATTTAAGGGGCCTATTTAGAATACACTTAAAGATTTAGAGACAAACTCGATCTATTATTCCTAAAAGAACCAGCTCATTTAGATTTATCAATGAAATTACTTGTCATTTGGCACTTGTATTTTATCTAGATTCAATAGTACATAAAATAAAACAAGTGAATGATGAACATACAGTCTAGAAAAAAATTGAGTGACCGACTGCAATTCAAACTACTCTAAATCTAATTTGATAAAGATATAAAAATAACAAGAGAGAGAGAGAGAGGGTGGGGAAAAAGAGGAAATGAACCCCATTTATAGAGAGTATAGTTATGGCCTTGTTGATTAGACCAATCCCTTGAGTAACCAATATCTATTTGGATAGTATGACACAACCATAAGACATAGATAGTGTTAGAGTCTGAGGATGAAGTGCCTATGTGAAAGAGGGAAATCATGTCACCATATATGTGTGTAGAAAATTAATATCACTCACAAAGCTTGTAGATAACAAATATTTCATGAATCACATGTCTATAATAAATCAATACTTGGGGGAGTTATAGAGATATGCTTAGATAACCTCAACTCATGCAAGAAAGGAAAAACTAACTAAAAAAATAAGAAAAGGAACTTGGTCCTCTACTCTAACTTCTAATACTATATAAATCATCCCTTCTTACAATGTAGAATTGGTCCTTTATAGGCAATGCAAGCCTATAGATTCATTAATCATCCCACTACTATGTGGTTATAATAATTCAATGAGATTTGTCTAGCCAAGATCAAATTTTAATCGAATCTCGCTTAATCTTGAAGAAATTAGGATTTGAACCACACCAAATAATCTCTAAATTGAACTTGGGCAGCTCCAACTGGTCTAATACTTATCAAAGGGTTGTAGTATGCATAGTAAGGGTCATGTATAATCAAGATAATTTTTTGTCTTTTATGATCTTGAATTGAATTTGGGTGGCTAACACTCATTGATATTTGTGGAAAACATAATTGGTCATGTCCTACACTATGATGGTCATGCCTAATTAAGGTGTTTTTTTCCTTTTGTGATTTATTCCCACCTAATCCCAACATGCATGCCATATTTTGGCCATCCCAATATCTAATTTATTTGGGAATATGTTTTACAATGCCCCTTTTCCACTATAAGGTAAGGTATAACTTGATTACACAAACTTGATTGGGTTTATAGTTCACTTTCTAGACTTAGATATCCTAGATGGGAAAGACGACTATCAAATTTGGGTGATGATCCCTTTTATGGAGGTCTATGTATATTCATATGGAAATTTTCACTATATGGCTACCTCTCATTGCTCAAGAAGCCAATGTCTATTTCATATGTTAGGTCCAATGGTACATGGTATTCTTTCACCATTCTACCACTCGACTAAGGGACCCATTCCCCTTTGAATTTTATTTGAAATAGGGTGTAGTGAGATCTTAACAAGTAGTAAGATCTTGTTAACTCAGAGCCCGTGTATCCTAATCCAATGTTCAATGTCTCATGATTACTATAAAACTTTGAGATGTTGACACATGGCCTCATCCTAGGCATTCACTCAATCTTCCCTCTATTTACCTATTCTTATTGATTCAAGAGTGTGAGGGAAATCATATGTTACCACATGGAATCATCATGTTCACCTAGAGATTCTACCACCTACTCAACTTATACTATCCATATTAGGGCTTAGGGAAACTAGATCATGCCACATAGCATCATCTCAAGAACCTAAAGTATATTTGGGTGGGCTCTTCATTCAAGGTGCTTCAGAGAAGTGGACAAGTCTCGATGGGTGGTAGCTCCTCCATCCAAACTTGCAGAAAAGGAATAGTTGTTAGAGTTTAAAAAGATAAATTAGCTATTAGTTTTCAAATTTATCAATTTTAACTGAAAATGGATAAGTTCAAAAGATTATAAAATTAATGATTAAAAGGGGGATTTTACCAAAAACATAACCAACTCAGTCCATTTTGAAGATAAAATGACCAAGTCTAAAGATCAAATAGTATAAACATAGTCAATTTTAAGTTATTTAACTAAAGAAATGGACCCAAAATTGACACACTTAAGCAAATTTGAATATTTCATCTCAAAGAGAATGTATTTTGATTCTTTGACAGTCTTTATAGGCTAGATGTTCATCAAATTTTAAAAAAGACAATGGTGATGTGGATGTTTGTATTTCATCTACTTGGTAGGTGCATGCCATGCATCATTCATTTTCTCATCTAGGGCCTAATTGATCATCCACATGGGATAAATACTTTCATGGCCTGATGATTTGATATCATGACACTTATCAAGATATCACTCATTAGGGGGGCTTATTGGGGGATTAGAGGCATACAAATCATCCCTAGAGAGTGGTAAGATAGGATCAAGCCATATGGCATGATCCTAAGCATCCAAAGATTAAATATTCATTAGAAGTATATGAAGAGTCCCAAATCCATGGTGAAGTGGGATTATGCCCCATGGTGTGATCCTATGCATCCAAAATGTTTAAGGCATGAGCTCACAAAAATATAAGCTATGATGAAGTGAGGATCCAGGATCATGACACATGTTAGCATCCACAAGATCAGGGGCCTAATTTAAAGTTTTAAAGGGACTAGGGAGGTGAGGAAGTGTGATTTGTACACTTGGCATCATCTCACCTTCTCAAGGCTAGAAGGCTTCACATAAAAATTATTAAATCTTGAAAAGGCCTAGAAAGAGTGACACTTGGAAAATTTGGGCTTGGTCAAGGGCTTGTAGGAGAAGAATTGGATATTAGCCTACACAAAGGATAAAAGTTGTTATATTATGAATTTTAAATTTTAAAAAAATGGCCAAAGCAAAGATTTAAAGATGGGTATATGCAGTAAGATCAACAAATAAATACATGTGTTTTACCAAATTTGAAGGTGGCTTATCCAATATGAATAAATGACCAAGTTTGAATAAGAAATCCATATGAAAATTAATCCATTTTACCTTAAAAAGGAGTAGATATGAAATGGTTTTCTAAGTAAATTATGTACATGTAAACTCTAAAATAGTTAGATAATTTGCACAAATATCAGGGAAATTGGTCTAAAAATGGAAATTTTAATGTAATTTTGAACCTGACTTGAAATATACCAAGACTTATTAGATTCATGAAAATTTAAATATTTATATTGGTGAATCCTTTGATGCATTCACACTTAGACCAAGTAAATATAATGAACATTTAAATTTTAGACTTGGTTATAATAGGAAAGTGAGATTAAGTAAGGTAATTTTGACATACCCCAAAAACTCTTTTTTAAAATTAGATCAACATATTTAACAGGCATAAGACAAAAACTTTATTAAATCAAGAGACCAGACTCCAAAGCAAAAAGAGGTTCTATGATTTCATGTCAAAATTAGGGCATTTTGTACAAGCAACAATAGTTTCCTCATAAAAACAACACATTTTTATATTCATAGAAATTGTAGGGTGTCAGATTCAACTAAAATATACCCGTTATATATTTTAAACTCCTTATTTCTTCACTTTTTTAATATATTTGTCTCAATATTCAAAAGGGGAGACATCTAAATTTTAATTTTTTTTTGATGGAATAGGAATGGGATAAAACATACATATCATGTGGTTACATGTTTACTTTCTTGTGAAAAACAAAAATGACAAAGAATGGCTTGTGTAAATTTTATGGAATTTTAAAAACTAGCTCTCCACTAGTGGGAATGGAACACTTGACCTCCTATGTGATCAAAGTCTTAGAAAAAACTTATTGTTCAACTTTTCTTAATGTATTCATATAAAATGTCACTTAAGTACAATGAATGTCACTTGAGACTACCCTATCCTTAGCTTAACCCTAGACCTATCTTAGGGCCTCTTTAAATCCTTATCCAACTTTTGTATAGGTCTAACCCATCCCCAAATGTACCAAAAATAGTCCCATACCATCTCTTAGGCATCCAAGCCCCTTGTGCACTAGATTCTACCACTTAGACACTAGTGCAACCCTTTGGACACTAGTGTATTGTGTTAGTGACAAAGGGATCATGTTAATGTCCCTTACCTATTTTCTCCTCCATTGGACATATTTCCACTTTTTAAGACACCTTATGGTTAACCTAGACCTATTCCATATCTTGACAAGCACTAGATCAGTATATATACACCATTTTTATCCCTTTACCCACTAGATGGGAATTAGATGCAAATACACACAAACAAGCTCAGAAACAAGTTAAGAAAATAAAGGTCATTAATCTATATTCTACCCTACTTATTTATATAACCATATACAACACTCTTATGTTTATATTACTCATATTTCTGGTCTCAAGTCATGCTCAAATAAATCAAGTCGACACTTATACTAGAATTCACTTGCACTTGCACCAAGTACTTAAGCAAAAGAACTACATCATGCTTGATCCCCTCTCGAGGTATTGGTATGTAGGCAACTCCCAACATAGTAGGTTTTTAAGGTCACATCTAGCCTATCCATCTAACATTATACATTTTCTATTTGTGTCCTCAAATACCTTAACAACATGGAGGTATAAGGTTTTTCATTCCAAATCAATCAAAAATAGAGAAAATACAGTGATCCAACACTCAGGCAAGCATAGGCATCTCAAACTCAGGTGAAGGTCCACCTAGAAACTCAAATTCTCTACCTTCAAGGGATAATTTCATGCTCTAGAGGATAATAACATAGTGCATTACTATCTAGGAGACTGCACTACTATTTAATAGGAGTTTTGACTTTAGATTATTGTTAATAATACCTTACCTAGTCTCTACACTAATTTATAGCATGTCAATCATCCATCTCAGTCAGTTTCCATCTAAGTACATCTTGGTTTAGTTAATTTCTATTTTTAGAATAATCAGATTAGGTTAATTATTGTACAAATCAATGACTATATTTATTTCATATTTATTCCCTGATTTAATTTTCTATCCCTTTAACAACCCAGGGTTTTAAACTCCATAATACCCTTACAAGTTAAATCATTTGGTAAACTCCACTTACTTTGAATAGTGAAAAAACCCTAGCCCTAGACTACCTTTAGGGTTTATGTTTCTAACCTTCTAGAACTCATACTTTATATCAACTAACTTGTATTTCATCTAATCATTATAATAATGATAGAAGATGTTTATCACTTTTTGATGCAAAGTTTTCTAACTTCCTTTGCATGCTTGTTTTTGCTCATTTGGAATGAATTCAAAGAAGACATAAACACATATGTACTTAATTATTTATATCAATTCAAATATATGTCATATTTCAATATTTACCTAGCATGTTATTTCTCTCTCATGTGGAATGCAATTGGTAATCAAATCCTTACACACATAGATGATACATCAAATATGATAAAAACACATTACCTAAAATTAATAGGTCTCGTTTAGATGATTTTTCTCTTTGGTTCACTTGGACTATTTACCTATCACTACTATACATAAGAGAAAATTAGTGGTTTTGATTATCCCTCCTACTTCTGGACCCTACACATCTACCTATTATCCTTCTTCTACTACCGGCTCTAGGCTCATAGTATACCCTGCAGTCCATGCTATGATGTCCACAAGTGGTTCTGAAGCATGTTATATTAGCCAAACCCATGGCTATAACTTTATCAACTAGAGAAGTGTTCCTTCAACCAAAATTTCCATTTTAGTTCTTCAACAACATTCTGACACATGCAAAGATATTTTGTATGCAACACTTTATGATACTAAGGTGCCTAACACGATAGAGACAGCTTATGTTGCTTCTATAATCAATACGATGAAATGGAATAAAGAGCATATATCATTCAAAAAAGAATATATTCCATCTCAACACATCATAGATTAGAATATACCTCTTTACATCACATTATGAATTAATAAGGTGGGGGTCACACAAGTATTAGTTGATAATGGATTAGGGTTGAACATTTGTAATATCTCTTTTCTCTAGATTCTCAATATACATGCTAATGATTTGGATCCTTCTGATATGAACATCCATGGATTCAATAATATTCCACACAAATTTTTCATTCAAATCATGTTAAACCTTACATTGGGACCTAGAACACTACCTAAAACATGCCAAGTTATGCCATAAACTACATAGCTTATCTATGTTATTCTAATCAATTTTATCATACATACATGTTTTACTCTATCTCTTTGAGTGTTTGTAGATACTTATAGGACTAAGGTCCATCACATAAATCCAACTATGCTACTATCCACCCATTTGGGGCATTTTATACACAACCTTCACTTTACCAAGTTATATCATTCTATATTATACTAATTTTTGCAAACTAGTACTACCATGGACTCAGCTTATGTACATTTTTGATTTTATATAAATTTGTACCACATGTTTATGCATAATTTAGTTTATATCTCTAATATTTTATATTTTATTGTATCTCTCTACTTCTACATCTATTAGAGGGAATTTGAATATGCCATTGTTCTATGGCTCTATGCCAATTCCTTTCATTGTGTGTATGCTTTGGGCATGTGCCTATGTCCTTATGTGTGCCTTCTTGATTGAGTATGCAAACATTAAAACATGTCCTTCCATATGGATCTAAGCCAACCTTAATTTTTGTATGCCTATGTAAACATTTAAACATATCCTTGTATATATGTTATTTCTCAAACTTAGTGACATGTTCCCATGTCCCTTGTATTATGGTCCCTTGACCTATTTTATGTGCCTCATGTGTTTGTATGTATGCTTTCATGTATGAGTCATGGCCATGACACCTGCCTCTTGATTTTTACACATACACTCAATTTTTGATTCCATGAGGGACCTCATATATCTCCCCTTCCTCCTTGGGTGACTTGATGGACATCAAGCCCCATCCACCTAAGTAGTTACTTAGATTATACTCAAAAAAAAAAATTCATACACATGCTTACATTATTTTATCTTGACAACATTGTGAATGTTAGATCTAACATACATTATACACTACTAACTTATGACAAGATTATCTTACATTTTGATGTCATGTATACACATTATATTGGTTTATCACATATATTTTTAGTCTAACACACATGATGCAAATTTTTTCTATTGAGGATAGTTATTGTATAGGTTCAACAACTCCCATCAAAATATAGGGAATTCAAAGGGGTTTATCATAATGATCAGACCTTTTGAGTGAACTCAAAACATAGTTGTTAGCACACAAACATAGAATATAGAGCTTAAAATTAGGAAAACATTGTGGAAAATAGTAAGATATATCAGTTTGAGTTTAACATAGAAAAGCATAATTGGACACTATCATGGCCTAGTTGACACTAACACAGTATACTATTATCCAAGGGACCATGCTACTATCTAGTATCCCTAAAAATAGGAAATTTTAGAATTAATAAAAATATACAATAGTTATAGTTTAGTTTTACACAATATCAGTCATAGATTATCGATTATGCTTAGTTTATTCTTAATTTTGCATAGAATCAGACCAATTTTCTCATATTAGAGGCATCATGCATGGCATGATCACTCCCATTTTAGTTTTAGATATTCTCATATATAGATTACTATAACACAGTCTAGAATCCATATGCATAGATATTATAATTAGGGGCATGTGCATGGCACATTATCTTCATTTACTCACTTATGCACTAGTTGATCAGATTAAATGGAAAAAACCATATCATTTTCCATGTTGTATACTCCAGACACCATTTTCACTAGGTTCACACCATATTAATGCCTTATTCCATCTATAACATTTGGCATTATCGAGTAATCCCTGATTTACATACTAAATTTATTGAGTGACCCCTAAGTCATTTTACATTTAAAAGTTTCTAAGTGGCCCCAAAGCTATCCTATACAATTTTAGTTACATCTCACAACTTCATTTATATTGTGTATTTTTAGTATAAATGTATCTACTACACATGGGTATGCAATGATGTATTAATAGCCTACTTGAGTTCTTGATCCACCTACATAAGAGGGTTGGATAACCCATCAGTCCACTCTAAGTTATTCATAGATTATGATCTAATGAATAGGGTGGGAAATTATGGAGTCAAAATTGGATTAATCTCTTGAGCCACCCACACATGAGGATTGAAAAATCCATCAACTTAGTCTAAGCTATTCACCATTTGATCACCACATAGGATGTCACCATGTTTTTGCATTGGTTCACATACCCAACAAGGTGTATTTGTTATTTTCCTCTCTCCCTCTCTTATCTCTCTACTCATTATTATCTTTGTTTTTGATTTTCCTTAAGTAAAGACTAATTCATCCATGTTTCATTCAAAGGATATGTAATGGAACATGCTTCACAAAATCAAACCTAGATTCATGGGATTTACCTCAAAGGTAAGTCTAAGTATGATTATTTTTCCTTTATCCTAATCATTTCACTTTGTTGTATTTCTAGAATAAAGAGGGTGCAAATGTAGTCATGTAAAATGTCACTTGAGTGTAATGAGTGTCACTTGAGACCACATTATCCCTAGTTTAGCCTTAGACCTATCTTAGGGCCTATTGTGATCATTATCTAGCTTTCATGTAGGTTTAACCCATCCTTAGATGTACCAAAAGTAGTCCTAGACCATCTCCTAGGCATACAAGTCCCTAGTGCACCAGATTCTACCACCTGGACACTAGTGTAACCCTTTGGACACTAGTGTACTATGATAGTGACCAAGGGACTGTGTTACTATCCTTTACCTATTTTCTCCTCTAATGGACATATTTCCACTTCTGATAAGCACTAGATCAAGATATATACACCACTTTTATCCCTTTACCCACTAGATGAGAATCAGATGTAAATACACAAAAATAAGCTCATAA
This sequence comes from Torreya grandis, assembly GCA_037957365.1. NCBI lineage: Eukaryota > Viridiplantae > Streptophyta > Pinopsida > Cupressales > Taxaceae > Torreya > Torreya grandis. The sequence continues at coordinate 6,414,276 of JARHVA010000041.1, forward strand.
ACAAGTTGTGTAAATCAAGATCATTGATCCCTATTCTACCCTACTTATGCATACAACCATCTACAATAATCCTAAGCTCAAATTACTTAGATTTCTAGTCTTAAATCACACTCAAGCTACCACTCATACTAGAATTCACTTGCACTTGTACCAAGCACTTAGGTAGGAGAACTACTTTAGGCTTGATCCCCTCTCAAGGTATTAGTATGTAGAAAACTCTCAACATAATGGTGTGTTGAGGTCACATCCAACCTATCCAGTTAACATTATACTTTTTCTACTTGTGTTCTTCATATACCCTAACAACATGGAGGTTTAGGGTTTTACATTCCAAATCAATAAAAAATAGATAAAATAAAATGATCTAGCACTCAAGAACATAGGCACAAGCATATCAAACTTAGGTGAAGATCCACCCAAAAACTCACAGTCTCTACCTATAAGGGGCATTGTTGCACTTCATAGGACACTAACCTAGTGTGTTACTATCCATGGGACCATGTTATTATCTAATACAATGTTTGACTTCAGATTATTGTTAATGACACCTTGTCCAATCTCTACACCAATTTCTAGACTATTAATCATCCTTCTCAGTCACTTTCCAACTAAGTACATCTTGGTGTAGTTCATTGATATTTTTAGAATAATAAGATTAGGTCAATTATTATACAAATCAGTGGCTATATTTATTGCATATTTATTCCTTCATTTAATGTTCCATCCCTTTAACAACCTAGGTTTTTAAACTCCATAATCCCCTTAAAATGTAAATCATTTAACTACCACTTAATAACTATTGGCTCAAACTTGTACTTGGCTCAACTTGCATACTAATTCTGAAAATGGTACACTTCATGTAAAAACATATTAGATGGGATTTGAACCTATGACATTTCCTCTATCAATGTCTTCACTTAGTAAACAACCAACTCCCACATGTATTTGTTTGAAACATATTCTCACAAACTAGTATATAAACCTTTGTTTTTACTATGTGACAAATTAAAAATAAATATATCATATGGTAAAATTAATTTAGAAATAAAACAAATACCCAATGTGGTTTTAGGACCCACTTCAAATTCAAGTAGTGAATAAATAAATGTGGTGTTTCTACAATAGTTTCTAATAGTAAATAAATTCAATTTTATTTTATGTCAACCAACTTTTTCATCAATTGGCACTTTTATTAGTGTTTCTTGAGTAGACTTATGAAAATGGCACTCTTACTAGTATTTTTACACATAAAATCCAATTTATATGCACTCTTCATTTGGAAAAAAATGCTTCACTAGATATTTAAATGTCATTAGGCTACTTAAACACATGTTTTCAACACTATAAATTTATTTTCAATGCCCTTTTTATGCATTAGTAGTAGATTTGATGCTAGAAAAATAGGTTGAAATTATCCAATATCAATATTCATGCATTTGAAAAGAAGATAACTATTCATCCCTAATTATACACACCCCAGGCATGCCTCTGTTAGTAATCTAATGCCATTCAGACTAGCTTGGCACCTTTTTTATCCACTTCCTTTTTACAACCTGGTGCCTCATTTTTTTAGCATGACACCTCCTTTACAACCTTAAACAATTATCATCATTTTATTTCAGTCAAAAAATAATAATTATAATGCTTAGGCTACAGGCATCCTCTCTAGGTTTGGAAATTTACTTTAGGAAAAAGTAAAATTTCTTTTCAAGGTCTCACAAGGGAAAAAATTACAAAATAAATGAAATTATAATTTTTTCATCTTTAGGGTAATTGTTCTTCTTCACATTTCACTGGTATTTCTTATTTTACATGCTTCTAAATACCATTGTTAGGTATTTAGAAATAGGTCAATACCATAAAATTGTTACATATTGTATTGATAAAAAATAATCTTATACCAAAAAAATTTGCACACATCGATGTATTATTATTTCACCCTTAAGATTAAATAAATCTCATTACACAATATACATATAGGATTTAATGGTTTAAACTAATAACTAACTTAAAACCCATATAATTACTAACACAAATAATTTAATGATTAATATTAATTAACTAACAAAACATTATATTAACTTATTTTTTTAAAGGGGGTGTCTCATTAGTAGTGAATACCCCAACAAACTACTAACAAATTAAAATTAATTTTTTTGGATCACAATATCCAACATATAATCCATCATTGATGATATAATCACATCATTAATGATAGATTATAGAGTGTGATTTGGAATGTTGATATAAAAATCACTTACACAATTTCATCCAAAAATATTTCACTTTATATAGTAAATTGTCAGTACTTTTATTTATTAATAATTATTTTAATATTAATTTTTAAAATAATTATACTATTTTTTAATAAATTATCCATATTAATTAAAATTTTAATACAATTTTTATAAGATAACTAGGGTACATCCCTAGAGCAAAAATAAATGATAAACAACCCAATGGAATATCCTGCTGACATAAATCAATTCAAACCCCTCCAAAAGGATAGCAAGGTGTTATCCTCTTAAGGGGGATCAAAACACACACACTCACCAATATACCAAAAATAAAATGCATGGATTGATCATATAATAAATTAATTACAATTCCCCTTAGGGAATAAAGATTCAAACCAAAAATATCGGCACCCTCTACCTATTCATCTTAAGCATTTATTACATGTGGAGTTATAACTTTAATTTTATATCAGTCAATATAAATCACCTCCACCCCTTCAAAAACTACTTTCTTTTCCCTAGATTTTCCTTCTGATTTCTCACCTACTCCACTTCCTAGTCATGGTTCTACCTCCCTAGCCTTATCATCCTCTACATCATAGTAACTTAGGGGAATGAATATATAATCCTTTGGAAGGCTAGTTCCCAATATATGTTCTACATATGACAAACTACTTTGAAATTTCATTAACTCATCCATAATTGCATGACTATGCTCAACCACTTCCAACTCCATTATATGCACTACTACCTCAATATCCAAGTGATCCTTATGTAAAGAGAAGGACCATACTATGTTTGAGAGTAAATTAACCTTGCTAATATCTTGAGCAATGTCAAAAATGTTCCTTCACCTAAGTGATTAATTAGGGCCAATCATGAATGCCTTCATAAGCTTAGTTATATCATTATCTTACACCTCCTTTATTCATGCATTCGCTTCCCACATCTTCTTCATCCAAATCCTCATGAATGGATTTTTAATCTCCTTGTCAATGTTCTTAGAGAAGGGAAAAAATATTACCTCCCCTGACATCCAATCTACTGAATCCACTCTCTCTCCTAATTTATTCCTACTCTCATAGCCTTCCTCCTATTAAAACCTATTTCTTTATCCATACCTCATATTCACAAATGCTAGCTCTTTGATGTTCCTACTCTAAATTCACCACACTGTAGAAATAAGGCTAGTCTCAATTTCATGTTGTTATCCACCACCCTAAAATGATCTCTCCCCACTCTCAATGTACTCTAATCATGAATCTTGTATGTGTCCTCCATCCTTTCACACATCTTTTTGATTGATTTATAATGGCTATCGTCTATCCCAAATATTTATTTAAATAACCCCTACTTAGTTTATTTATTTTTAAACCATATTGACATATTAATCATATGACCAAATTGAATGGGTTGTAAGCTAAGCTCTAAATACAAGAATGACCCCACTATGAACCTATAGATCTTACCAAATCATTTATATCCCACACTTGACATCTCCTTCCCTACCTAGTTTTCCTCTATTTTATATTCTAGATAGATTCTCAAATCTCCATTTATCAAGGTGAGAGCATAATTCATAAAACTATTTAACCCCTCCTTATATCTGACTCTCTCCTTCTCCCTGAATTGTATTACTTCACTAGCTACCCAATCTAATATTGCATTACCTTCTCTCTTAGCATGCCTAAACCTTACTAACTCAATCTTATTTTTAATTATATGTATATCTTCAATGATTTTCCTAATTATACAAGCCTTTACTTTCCTTAAAATGAGAGCATTAATCACTAATTGTGAATCTCCTTCAATATTGAACTCCTTCCATCCATACTTTCCTATTATTTGCACGTCTAATTGAGCTACTCTTACTTATGCCATGTTATTTGACTCTATAAATATTACTTGAGCAAAAATTAGTAGGGTTTGTCCTTAGCTATCATATAATACCCCACCTGCTCTTTCTAGACTTGGATTACCTTTTGAGGCCCCATCAAAATTCAATTTTATTTTACCCTTTTTGGGTGGCCTCCATCTCTGTAAATTATCCTTATTCTTTCCTTTAGACATCCCAAACCCATTATCAGGGCTAATAGCATTTTTATTTTTAATAATTAAAGAGATTAAAATTATCTTAGACACTTCGACTATATAATGGTCACCCCCACTAATCCTTATACACTTATGCAATTATGTTTACTAGTCAACTGAACTCCCAATAATATCTATCACTTATAATATAGCCATTAACACTATTGAGTGACCTATTGTCATTGATATTTAAAGGTAATAGCGACCCCAAAAATAAATGGATCAATTTGAATCCCACATGAATTCCAATGCATATGAATCAAAATGTTATAGTTATCCTTTCAATAAATTAATGGTTTAAAAAATAAATACCATATAAATAAGAATAAATTTGAAGGGTGTCCATTTTGATGTTAATATGAATATATTTGAAAGGTGCCTATGTCCCTATCCATGTGAATTAACTTGAAGGGTGTGTGATGGATTTATTTCTCCACCAACTAATGAACATGAACTCTCACAACCCTATACCATTATCGTTGATTACTACATATACTCACATGGGAGAAAAAATATACTTATTTAGTTCAATGATTGTGGTGATGTGTGGAAAGATAAATTTGGTGAGAACTTTTTATCTCTCTTTTAATATATAATTATGCAAATTTCCAATCATGAGGAGTTAACCCCTCTATATTGGTCAGGTTTTCCCTAAGAGTAGAAATACATTAATGCCTATGCTAAAATGATATCATTTTATTGAGAAGTAATCCCTAAAAATAAGATAATCCAATTAATGGGTGATTTTATTAGAAGGAAAATGAAAATGGTGTAAAAAAACTCAAATAAAAATCTAAATAAAAATGGAAGAATCTAAATATTAATCATTATATAAGGGTAGGGTAGAGAAAAATGATTAAAAATGGATAGGAAATTAGAATAACAAGGAGAAAAATGAAAGAAAGTATGATTATGTAAGGGAAAAAATAAATAGGGTTGAAATGAACTCAAATAGGCATCAAATAAGACAAAAAGGCTTAAGAGGAGTGTCATTTGTTTTCTTAAGCTTAATCACATCTTATCCTATATCTATCTATTTTTTTGTGTTTTTATTCAAGTGGAGTAAACTAATATTCATTTTTATTCAAGTTGTGTAATCTAATATTCATTTTAAGTGTTTGTTCAAGATAAGATATTTGAGTACATACTTACACAAGATAAATATATTTTCATTATACATAATGGGTTACATTAATTAATAATAAATACACATGAATATTTTTTTTATATAATTATATATTCAGAGTTTATTGTTTCTTGGTTTACTTTTATTTGTTTATAAAAGTATTTTTTTCTATTTTTGATTTAAAAAATCCAATGTAGAGAGCCACTATAATACCAAATTGATAATGCAATGAGAGAATGTTGGGATTCCATTATGAATTTCATTGATGCAATAGAAGGCCTACAAGAAACTAATTTGTTGATTTATTTTTTTACACTTCACATTTCGAAAAAAATAAAAGGAAAGGTTTAAATATAGATTTTATGAAATTTTCATTTATTTTTTTAACAAATATACAACCAAAAAACTTAAAATAAATAATATATTTTATAGGAAATGAGTTGTATTATGAATAATGTCAATCAAGAAGAGGAGGATGTTTTTAATCACATCGACTTTAAAAATAGTAATGATGACAATATTGACAACTATGATCTTGATGATGTGGAGGATGATCATGGGAACTAGAGTTTTAAATGATTTGAATTTAATGTATTTTCATAATGGCTACCATTTGATAATGATGATGGAAACCATGGAAACCTTATTTGATATTGATGTTTTATAAGTATTATTAGATTCGTAACACTTAGATTATAATGAATATAGCATTTTTAAGTAAAATGTGTAAACATTATTTGATTGTAATACACTTCATTTATAACTATTTGTTTGGTGATTATATTTATTAGATTTTTAATATCTTAAGTGTATCCTTTATGAATATTTTATCGATTAAAATCATAGTTGATTTATTGAAATTGTCATCATCATCATTGTTTCCATCTACAAATGATAATAGAAGTGACATATTCTCTTATCATATAATTAACCAACTAAAATATAATTTATTGTTAAAATTTTGAATTAAACTATTTACATTTATATGTCAACTATGCCAAAAATAACATGTGTGTGTGTGTGTGTGTGTGTGTGTGTGTGTGTGTGTGTGTGTGTTTTAAGATTGTGTGGAATAAATTTAAATTGCATTATGAATTTGAATTCCAAAAATTTATAGTCTTATTCCAACTACACTAGATGTTTGTGTGTGTGTGTGTGTGTGTATGTGGTCATTCCCACATATTTCATATGATATAATATATTTCAATCACACATTATGTTAGATGAATTTTTATGTTTTGACTTTCGTCATCCTATGGACCTTGTCACAATGGTAATACTCATAGCCCAGGAATAAGTATTAAATACATGATAACTTGAAATCATATAAATTAGCTTGTAATTTTAAGTCCACACCAAAACACTAAACTGGATTCTCATCAAGGCACTTGTAAGTATTGATTTTGTATTATTTTTATAAAAAAATTATGTTCTTTTATAAACTTGTATGGCATACAGATCCTATAATGATTTAAACTTGGATCAATTACCCTATAAATGTAAGTCCACATCAAAACACCAAATTGAGGTGCTTCACAGGGCACTTACATATATATCTTAGCATTATTTACATGAATGTTAGTTGATTTCTTAAGGACTACTAGCCACAAACAAGGGATTAGGATGGAGATTAAGGAATAAAAACTGAGGCCTATAGTGAAAGCATGGTATTGTGACACTTTAATACAGAAAAGGCATGCCTCTTTATTCAAACAATATTTATATATTATGTCACTTTGAGTGTTGGTAAATGGTACATAAGTTTTGAATTTTTTATTATTGCTTATTATTTATTACAAATAATTGTTGAAAGTGCAATAATTAATTGAATTTTTTATTTTAAATCACTCTCAACAATTATGAAAGTATATTTATAAAATAAGCTTAAATTATAATAAACGTAAATGGTCATATATAAATGTAAACTTATACTTAAATGTTTAATTTATAAATATACATTTATGGATTCTTTAGTTTTATGTCATTACAACTAAAGAGAAAGAGTGGTTATGGTCATACCCCTTATGGATGAAATCCCCCTCTCCATGAAGGACTATAATTTAGGCATTGGGTGTATGATTGTAACCCTCATTGGGTAGGTCATAACCTTATGAGTTGTGACACACTTGTCCTTAAGTGTACCACAACTTTATGCTTTCACTCCCTTAGGATTAGTAATAAGGTCATAGGACATAAAAAATATATTAATAGTTGTAATATAGATAAATTAACTTCAATTAAATTGTATCACATATATAGGGACATAAAATAAAGATTAATAGTTGTAATATAGATAAATAAAATTCAATTAAATTATATCACATATATCGATAAAAATTTAACTATGCCTAAAAAAATTTAAAAAATGTATATCATACCTAATGGAAATAAAGGTTGAAATAGGGTACAAAAGTGTATCTTGATTTGTGTATGATTTGGAAATAGTCTTCAAGATTTGATAGTGTAAAATAGACTAAAATAACAATATGAAAACAAACCAAAACATAATTAGCATGTAGATAACCTCCCCATAACCATATACATCACTTTAATACCTAGGACCATAGATTATACAGTTTTTAGGAATGACAAACATGCACAAACATTTTTTACAATTGTTTTTGTGAAATCATGGGCTCAAAAAACCCTTATTAATTTTTTAAATCTTAAAGTCAGTCACAAGGAAATTAAACTTCTTATTAAAATCCTAATAAGACACTTGAACATAAAAATGATAATGAAAAGTATTTTTTGGGGGGATTGTGTTCATAATTAGTAGGGTTTTTAATCACATACTACGTATTCAACCCCTTAATAAAGTATAATATAAAAAATAAAACACAAAGTAAATGAAAAAAATGCTTTAGATATACAAACTAGTGTGATACATTGTATCCCTACTATGAAATTAATTGATAAAAGGATTTTTCTCTAAATGCTTACTTGATTTCTCTAGAATTTTTGTAAATGTTCCATATTTTTTTGTGAAAACAAATGTTATATGCTCTTTAAAAAAATTTCTAGATGCCTAAATGCACTAAGACACATGTATTTATAGACTTATTGAATTCAAATTAGGACCCTATTGGCATGTAAACTGACATCATATAAGTGAAAACCAAAAACCCTTAGGGGACCCTAATAGTCAAAAACACCTAAGGCCACCAGAAACATACATAATTTGTTTTTTTGCCCCCAAAAAGTATAGACTTCATTTATGGGGACCACTAGAAACAAGAGGAGAGATATGGAAGAAATAAAATAAGTGGGAGAAATAAGAAAGAGGGGTGACTTAATGAAAAATAAAAAGTCCATGCCAATAACAACTTTTTTGGACCAATAATAAAAAATATACATGTATCATAAAATAATGTAATTTAATGACTAATAAACTCCTAGGGGTTACTTTAAGTACCTATTAATGTCCCAATTTAATGTGTGTGTACATACATATCAAATTAAAATAGGCAAGTTATGGATAGAATATTTTGTGACCTTGAAGCTCACGCAACAAACTCCAATTCACATATTAATCCTACAAGAACATTTACACATAGATAAATCCCCCTAATAATAATCTACTAAAATATAAAAATAAAAAATAAAAATGATACAACTTGTTATGTTGAATATGTTTTTATGCCCCTTTGAGATCACATACCTTTGAATATGTTAGCCCCCAAAATTAGCAAAGTTCTAAAATACTAATGGGTGCAAGTACATATTATGGGAAGATAAATCAATGCTAATAGATGAAGATGGAGTGCATATTATGAACCAATACCATATGCATGTACCCAAAGATAACTATCATCATGACATGTGCACATGACTATAAGCCATGTTAATGTGTGCTAAATGAAAAAATAGTAGGACCCAGACACTTAAGCACCTAGACCAAGGAAACATAATGGAGATCATAGGGGATGAATGTTAGGAGTTAAGTCTAATAGTGGATCCTAACAGATAGTTTTGAAGTGGTAACAAAATATAATGGTAGATGGCATTGATCAGCACAACGTCTTCATTTCCAGGTGGGTAGAATGGTGCAATAAGTACAATGTAGTTTTAATCAATGGTAGAAATGCCATTTAGGATCCTATAAAAGGTAGATGTCACACATATAAAAATGGGATGATTTGGGTTACAGTGATGGTATCATAGGTGATAGTAATTTATGCTAGAAGATACTCATTTAAGGCACTCAAGACATTAAAGACAAACTACCAAATTATATAAAGGAGAGATTAAGTATTATGCCATTAGCTTAGCATAGAGATAGGACTAATGTTGAAGAATAATAAAATTATAAAAGTTGAAGCACCTTGTAAGTCATTAATAGTTGTGAAATATTGATAAGCTAATAAAAAAAACTATGTGATTAAATATATGATGATTATCTAGGTTAGTTATGGCATTTTTATTCTATTAAGTTTGGTTGTTATATAGTTAATCATGTTTTATTGATGATTAATGGGATCGCTATAAAGGAATCAAAACTAAGATAGTGTTAAGTATGACATAAGGGCAATGTGCATATGTCAAAATCCTTTATACCATGCCCCAAACCACTTACTATTACATGCAAATAACTGTAACCTATCTAAGTTTCCCCTGTCTATGCCTTGGGTGAGCATGTAAGGTCTCCATTATGTGATATGTTGGTGCAAGAGTTGATTCATTAAATTTTAAAGAGCACATGGAAGGACTAGCATGTTGGTTACTGATAGACTAACTCCAATAGAATATGTGCTAGATCCTACATATATTTCTATGTACAATCTTTACTCACAAAAAATCAAGGACAAAGAAATAATTTGAGTACTATAAAAAATAGCATTAAACAATATCTTAAATATATTTCATGGTGAGAATGGGTGTCATATCTAAGGTATTTAAAATATGATTTTTTCTCTTCTATAGGAGAACCATTCAGCTAAATTTCTAGAGCCTAAAATCTAGATAAATATAATGCCTGAAATGTATGGCACCCTTTTGAGATGTGAGATGAATTTGTGAAGTACATATCTCAAAATAAATGAAATGTATGCATCATATATAAAATAAGATATAAAACCAATGATGTCTAATACATAAATATGTCAACTTAGAAGCATGTATGTTATGAATAATCTACCGCTCACAGGCTTGTAATGTAGTCAATATGAGTACATGATTAATATGACCACGTATATAAAATAGAATAAATATAACACAAAGGATAGTATGCCCCACATGAATGAAAGATAAAATCAGTGTAATATCAATAAGTAGTGCCCCATGTGGGCCTAATATACAAGAAATTTAATACCATTGGCTTAATATATATAAATATAAATCATAAAAATGAGTTAATTCCCTAGATCTAGATGCTTGATGACAAAAACTTAGAACAACCAACATGTCATGTATGTGACCAATCATAAATCAAACATTTCAAAAATTGAAAGTATGTTAAACACATAAAAAGGTAATGAGAGTATGTCAAACATAGAGTAAGCACACAAAACACATTGAAAACACATCAAATACTGATTAGGAACATAAATCAATGAAAAAACATGAAACACATAGAAAACACATCAACCACATTGAAGATAAATCAAGCACGCTTTAACACACATATTTCATGAATCAAACAAATTGGCCATGTGAACAAACACATAATAAACACTTAAGGCATAAATATAATAAGCATAGCATGCACATAAATATATATTAAATTACAAAGCATAAAATTAAAATCTATAAGGAAAGGTAAATTATAGAATATAAAATGAGAGTGTAACATGATAACAATAATCAATGAAGACAGAACCTAAAATGGTACTAAGAGATGCCCCCATAATTCCACTATAGTTTCCCTTGAGAATCAAGTGATATACCCCCAACCCACTATGAATCCATAGTCATGATGTTGTTCATATATTTTGCATTTATCTTGAGTCTCATCAGAAGCATAAATTAAACAATAATTGCAATGTAAAATATTTTGATAGACAGATAATAATGAAAATATAGTGTGTACTCTAACATAATCATAATATATATAGTCATATAAATTAACATTTAATGCTAAAATAATTTAGTTATGACTAATACTTTTACACACTTAGCTCATGCCCAATTCCATGGCTCTGAGTCGCTATTACTTTATATCAATGCATATCATCCCTATCTTGATCTATATTTGATGTTAGGATTGTGGAGCTAAAAGCTTCACTGATGCAAACATGGAGGAGGTTGTAGGTGAGTTGCTGAGTGTCACAGTCTTTGGCGTTGGTCTGGCCAACCGACGTCGGCAGGATAAGACAGGAAGGCAACTGACGTCGGTCAGTAGTCAGCCGGCGTCGGCGACCCCCAGACGGACAGGGACCGACGTCAGTCGCCTGTGTGGTTCGACTGTGAGCTTATTACGGGCAGTTAGCTAATGAACCAAGTGTTTGCATGATTAGATCTATTTTTAGACTGAGAGCTACGGATCTAATTATTGTAATTAGATGTCTAATCATTGTTTGGATGAGATCTATATAATAGACTCATGGTTGTATTGGAAAAGTGTTCTAGTTTGAGTTGAGCAAAGTTTGCTCCTTCTGTGTGTGAGGTGAGCAAGGGTGTTCCTCCTAGTTCCACAGCAGTACCAAGGTGGGTGCTAGTTTTGGAGAGTCAGCAAGATTCTTCAAGTGTGTAGGATCTTGTTCACAGGTGCATGGCCTATATAGGATATCTACATGGTAAGTAAGATCGTTGATCTGCAGGTGTATGTGTGTGCAAGGTCAAGGTTCATAGGTGTGCAGAACCGGGTTGATTTGCAGGTGTGAAAGATCAAATAGGATAGCAACACAACAGGGAGCAGTATCAGGCAGGATCTACTTGGAGTACAGGTGTGTACTCGGATAGAGCAAAGAGGAAGGCAAGGGAGTTCCTTCCATAAGTATGGTCTGTTGAATTGCAAGTTGTTGCAGGTTCATGGGAGATCTACTTGAAGTACCTTGAGTACTTGTGGAGTACGTGGAGTACTTGTGGAGTGCGTGGAGCACTTGTGGTGTGCGTGGAGCACGGGAGGTGAACACCAACTCTGTATTTGAGTTGTGTGTTGGGACCTGAGAGGGAGAGCTTTGGGGAGAAGAATTACTGTTCACTTGAGGTGTGGTGAGCCTTTGAAGAGGTGGTGGAGAAGAAGTGGCATCTTCTTTATTGTATTCTTTTCTGTAAAGTATTAATACAAGTTGTGTATTGTCTCTCATATCATGTGTTATTCTGAATTCTAGTTACTTGGTGAATCTGGTTAATTTCTGCATATTAAGTTGCTTGGTTTGGTAATCAATTGTGTGCTTTCGGTTTATTCCCAACACGTGGTATCAAAGCTAAGGTTGCAGGAAGCAGGTTTTGTGTTTGGTTACAGGTCACTCTCAGGGGTTTCTGATCGAGTGGGAGTAGAGCAATGGCAGATGAAAGTAAGCTAAGAATGGAGGAGTTGAAAAGCACAGATGGTCACTCATGGTCCTATGGAAAGAAAGAGTAGGTAAAAGATTATTGTTGGTTGGTAGCAGATCAGCATGAAGAAACTGAAGAAGCAGATGTAGCAGGTGTTGTTGCACAGGATGCTTTGGGAGGTTTCTTGGATAAAGTTGAATCTTGGATAAAAGATTCGGTTGCCTCTTTCCATGCAGCCCCAGGTAGAGGAGCTGGTAAGCCTTGCCAAAGAATTGGCAAAGGGGAAGTGAAGCTGAAATTGCAGGCGGCCAACACACAGGTGTTGATGAAGGTCATGTAGGTCCCAGGTTTGGAGATATGGCTAATTTCTTCAGAAATATTGGGTGATGAGAGATGCACAAGAACTCTCACAGCGGATGCACTTGAATTAGCTGGTGGTAAGAAAATAGGTACTCTTTATCTACTTGTTTATATTACTGATTCTTCTTTTGTTGCAGAGACGTGGCTTCGTAGGCTTGGTCACATGAGCAGGAAGGAGATGCATGTTCTTAAGTGGAAGATAGATATATTTAACAGGCTTAAGAACTGGAAAGCCTTGGTGTTTATGGAGGAGATGGTAGACAGAACCCAGTGGATGGTGCTGGATACTTCTGAGTAGAGCAGTTTGGACATGGGTTTTGATTCAAAGGAGCTCACGGGTAAAAAGTCATCACTCACAGGTGAACACAGATACCGATGTCGGTTAGGAGGAATCGGCGTTGAATAGACAGGTGCCGATGTCGATTATGTGCAGACTGAAGCCGGTGATGTCGGTCAGGGTAAGACCGATGTCGGTCAGGACGACCGACGTCGGCAGCAGGGACACTGATGATGGCAGGGTCGGTAGTCAGGGACAGACGCATGGGAACTGACGTCGGTCAGATGCAGACTGTGGGGTGATCGAGGTCGGTCACTGTAATAGATTTTGGGTGGACAGCAGGATGTCAAGGAGTCTCAAACACCCATACGGAGGACTGAAGACGTAAGTAGGCCCTCAAATTCGTTGTTCCTCTTCTTTATACTCATTATTGATTGTAGAGCAGGAAGGATCCAAGAAACAGGTGTGAGCTTGGCATGGATGAGGATGTGATTCCTTGGAGGAGAACCAAACAGGTGTTTTTGGTAGTGTTGCCAGTAGGAAGAAAGCATAGAGATGAATGGATTCCTTAGTAGAAGAATAGAGAAAATGGATACGTGAGACAGAAGACCAGGTATATGGTCTTGAGGAGCTGTAGGACAGTGGTACAAGTTTTGACAGGTGGAGGACGAAGCATGGCTTCAGTCAATGTCAGGGTAACTACTGTGGTTTGCCTTACCAGGTGGATGATGAGTCATGACATCATTCTATTGCTGTATGTGGATGGTATGTTTTGCTAGCAGGATTGTACATATAGGGTTTTGCTGAGCTAAGGGTAAGATTAGTTCAGTGGCATGTCAGGAAGAGTTTGGAGCAGCAAAATTCTTTGACATGGGAGACATGGAGATCACAAGTTGATTTTGTCTCGAGTGGGAGCTAATGTGAATCAAGTGTTGGTGAGGTTCAAGATGCAGAGCTGGAGCACACTGAGGGCTGGACAGGTACAGTGTCCAAAATCACATGAGGTCTGGTATAGACTTGAGTATTCCCATGCAGTGGGAGCTGTCAGAGAGTTAGGAGCCAATTCAGGGAAGTGGGTTCTCAGGTATTTGAGAGGGACCAGCAGCAGGGATTCATGCTATGCAGGGTCAGGACTTCACTACATGTGTTTGTAGGTTTGGATGTGGCAGGGTACTCGAATGACAGGAGGTACATCACAGTTTGTGTGGTGGGTTGTCTTCAGGATTGATCTTGAAGAGGGATACAAACCAGGAAATAGATTAGACGGAGTACAGGTACAGGTACAGTGCAGCTATTTATCTCCAAGTGGGAGATTGTTAGGATTGTGGAGCTAAAAGCTTCACTGATGCAGACATGGAGGAGGTTGTAGGTGAGTTGCTGAGTGTCACAGTCTTTGGCGTTGGTCTGGCCAACTGACGTCGATAGGATAAGTCAGGAAGGCAACTGACGTCGATTAGTAGTCGGCCGGCGTCGGTGACCCCTAGATGGACAGGGACCGACGTCGGTCGCCTATGTGGTTCGACTGCGAGCTTATTACCAGGCAGTTAGCTAACGAACCAAGTGTTTGCATGATTAGATCTATTTTTAGACTGAGAGCTGCGGATCTAATTATTGTAATTAGATGTCTAATCATTGTTTGGATGAGATCTATATAATAGACTCATGGTTGTATTGGAAAAGTGTTCTAGTTTGAGTTGAGCAAAGTTTGCTCCTTCTGTGTGTGAGGTGAGCAAGGGTGTTCCTCCTAGTTCCACAGCAGTACCAAGGTGGGTGCTGGTTTTGGAGAGTCAGCAAGATTCTTCAAGTGTGTAGGATCTTGGGCACAGGTGCATGGCCTATATAGGAGATCTACATGGTAAGTAAGATCGTTGATCTGCAGGTGTATGTGTGTGCAAGGTCAAGGTTCACAGGTGTGTAGAACTGGGTTGATTTTCAGGTGTGCAAGATCAGATAGGATAGCAACACAACAGGGAGCAGTATCAGGCAGGATCTACTTGGAGTACAGGTGTGTACTCAGATAGAGCAAAGAGGAAGGCAAGGGAGTTCCTTCCATAAGTATGGTCTATTGAATTGCAGGTTATTGCAGGTTCATGGGAGATCTACTTGAAGTACCTTGAGTACTTGTGGAGTACGTGGAGTACTTGTGGAGTGCGTGGATCACTTGTGGTGTGCGTGGAGCACAGGAGGTGAACACCAACTCTGTATTTGAGTTGTGTGTTGGGACCTGAGAGGGAGAGCTTTGGGGAGAAGAATTACTGTTCACTTGAGGTGTGGCGAGCCTCTGAAGAGGTGGTGGAGAAGAAGTGGCATCTTCTTTATTTTATTATTTTCTGTAAATTATTAATACAAGTTGTGTATTGTCTCTCATATCATGTGTTATTCTGAATTCTAGTTACTTGGTGAATCTGGTTAATTTCCGCATATTAAGTTGCTTGGTTTGGTAATCAATTGTGTGCTTCCAGTTTATTCCTAACATTTGATACATAATTATTCTTAATATTCATTCTAGATAGCCTAAGCTCATCCTCTGACTAATTCATAGTTCTAACTTAGTTGTATTTTCTTCCTAAATAAGATTTCTATTTTAGGACTATCCTACTTTTTGGTATTATCTAATTCCACTGGTTGTATCCTCCCACCAAATAATGGCTAATTTATCAAATTTAAAAGTACCTAATGGGTCATCCTATAGGTTTCACAAGCCACATCAAACAAATTTTCCAAAATATCACTATAAATCCACATTTCAAATCATTTTTCACATAAGGAAAATGATTTGCATGTCTAACTACACATTGAGGAAAAATCATATATTCTTCCCGATTCATAGCCCTCATAGCCCTAGTAGCCCTAATCTAAGTATGCACGCACCTCAAAGGTTAAAATTCATAGTTAAATAACTTAATTATACTAGGATTGCATTAGCAACTAGCATTACACTAGTATTTCACAAACATCATCATAGTATGAAAAAAATACATGGAGTTTGATCCCTCTTCATAGTATTGGTATGTAGGTAGTGCTCAACACATGGGGTGTTGAGGTCAAGCAAAACTTTAACCAATAATCCTTTTTCCTATTTATTCCATTTATTCATCATTATCTATTGATATAGGGTTTTAAGTGAATAAGAAGGCACACATCATTTTTTGTGTAAAATCACACATCACAAAACACATACACAGGACCTACAAGTGGTAGTCCATAAACCCATTTTCACATAGACGTCAAAAACCCTACTGAATGTCAACACTCCCTATAGACTACAATGTAGACCAAACCTATTAGATTAGTGTGGCCTCATTTAGAGATCAAATAAATTCTTGTTCTTGATTCACAGTCATCTCATATAGTCACATAGTTATCTCTACAATCTTTGTTTATATCCTGCACTATAGGATTTCTAGCTAAGTAATTTGTCCATGTTCTTTCCCATTCTAGATATTTATATATTTATAAACTTCCAAATCATAAATAATTAATTTATCGCATATCTTAATATTTTAATTTTACATAAAAGTTTGTCATAATTAAGACTTAATCACTTTCCTTATTTCCCCAATTTTGATAAAATAATACCAAGATTTTTTCAAATTATCACTTCACATGATAAAGGAAAAGGAATTTCATAAGGCATATAACAATCCTTACAACAATAATTATGGGATGCATAAATGAAACCAATGAGTATGCAACCTAACCAAGAGTAAACCACATATAACAATATAAGAACTCAATGTAATGTAGGACATCATATTAATAGAGAGTATTCAGGATCCATGATAAGAGAATGTTTAGCAAAGCTAACTAATGATGTTATGAGGTCCATGGTAATCATCAAAATATATTAATGTTAGAGCACTAAGACCCAAAGTAGTATGCATAGGATGTTGTGAAACTCGTGTGATCTATATTTGAGGGAATATTTAGGGGACCACCATGAATGAGGATTCAGTTGTGTTATATTTTTGTAAGAAAGCAATATAATTGAATTACTCAGATAAGAACATTCAAATAGAAATGTGTATGAGATATAATAGAACTTAAATATAAAAATATATTATTTTTTACATTTTATACATGGAATACTCTTGATAAAGTTTCATGGTTGTCTATCTTCATAGGCTATGTATTGCCTTGAGATGTTTATTATATGATTTTTATATAGTTTTAGTCATTCAAAATTAGTTATAATACTTGACAATGTTAGTTTTGGCCCACTTTCATTTTGTTTAACTTGAACACTTAATTTGGACCTATTTCACCACCTCACTATATTCTAAGCACCTATATAAATCTATCCTTTTTTAATTTGTAATATTACACCTAAAGAAATGTTCTAAATTTATAAAAAAAACCCTATAAGCAAGTGTATAAACATTCCATATTCTAATTGTTACATGTTTTCCTTCAGTACAGAATTGACTAGTATGGGTCAATAATGGCAATTAGTTTTGACTCTTATGGGTTGATCCTAACCTCCACCTTGGCAATGGTTAATTTTCAAATTTAGACCCTCCCTTATAGGTTGTTCCATATTTTTAGTATATTTAGCATAAGGATTCTCCATTCTAGATTGCTATAAATGCACATCTAAGTCACCTAGTCTATCACTTGGTAAATTTAATATTCAATCCCACCTACACTATTGTACATTGAGCAAAGCTTCCCTATTCTTTCCAAATATGATTCTAATCGTTTGAAGTAGTCCCTGCCAAATTCAAGAGCCTATTTTAACTAAGTCAAGTAAATCATTGTCAAGAATTTATGCCATATCTAGATGCATTCATGTAGCAAAAGGGACATAATTTCACAAAGCACTCTAAGTGGTAGAATTATCTAGACTTTATTTTTATTGTCTACTCCAAGATCTTGTTCCTCAAAGATTAAGTGTTCAAAGAGGGTTTTAGGATAATAAGGGACTTTTTTCCTCCCATTTTAGGTCTGATGCTAGACCAACCTAGGGTATGGGATACAATTATTGATCTCTATGATATAGCCTAAATAAAATAGGTTTCTGATAGATGAAGTGTTACCACTAGGGATCCAATACTAAATTTGACATAGAGGTTATAATTCATACCTAGTTAAGTTGATTTCAATATTAAGCACTAATGGGCTTCACTTTACCAAATTCTAAGTAAAATGGAAATATTTTTTGGTTCTAAAACAAACATAAAAGATAAGGTAAGGTAAGGCATAAAAGAGATTCCTAGTTCATAAAAGATGTCAGTGTTTCAAGGGTGAGTGTGTGTTTAGCCACAGTAATACCTATACACCAAATTTTAGAGAAGCTCAAAATTATCATCACATAGGGAAGGGGTATGATGATTAAATGATAATGCTAAATCTATGAACCCTCCACTAAATATAGACACATAAGAGGGACCTATAGTAAATCATACACATGACCTTCAAAGTTATTTTGAATCATCAAGTTCATAGACTAACAAGTGTTAAAATGAATAAATTTATTAAATAATTAGAATTTCAAGGGAAATTCTAATTACTACATTCATCATATGCATCATAGCACATTATTGATTCCTTAGCACTAACATGATTTCACAAAACATAGGAATTAGTAGACAACATCTATAATATATAAACACTATTGATAAAAGCATGAAAACTTGCATTAATTTCAATAGAGTTTGGCTACATACAAAAATTCCAAAACTTTCAAAATAAAATAGGGTCACTTTTATAAGAGATATGGGATCCGTATTCAAGTAACATGGGTTCCCATTCTAGTCCATCATGGTGTGAAATGGTTACAATTGCATTTTACCAAAAAATATATTGTATCCCAAAATAGGTGAAACAAAATCCAAAAGACCCACCAAAAAATAATTAGGGAGAATTTTAAGGGGCATCAATCCTCAAATTCTTAGGATGTACCTCTTTAAATGCTAATGTGGCTACCACTAAGTCAAATTCTCAGTCTAGCTTGATAAGATTCATGGCAGGCTCTTGAAATATAACCCTAGTTTGGGCTAGCAACCATCGATGAACTTGGGGTGGGACCTCAAGGGAGACATTTACTTTAGACACTTGGATGACACTTATCATCAACTAGGTTTATAGTTCTATAACTTCCTTGGCCCCAACCATGTTGGCCTTTTCCACTTTTCTTCTCATGACCTAGTCAAATTGAGTTGGGTGGACTTCAAACTCCCCTGTGTCTATTAAGGTGTCATTTGGATGGAATATCACAATTATGTTAACCTCATAAAATATTTCATCATCCATTCTGTACCATTTACAACATTTTAATAAACATTTATGCTAAGGTCAGTCATTCCTGAATTGAGGCTTTCATATTCTTAGCATAATTTTGATAAAGGTTCAAATCTACCATAGGCATGAGTTTAAGCTTAGGTAACATGTCCCTTGTGAATAACCATAGTGAGCCTTTTGTATTTTTTGTCCATGTGATTAATTATATCTAGGTACCTCAATGTGTTTTGGAGGTGTTCTTTGATCATTTTTAGTGCTTTGATCACTTCTCTAAGGGATATGAAGAGTTGCAAAAGGTCATCCCTAATTATACCAAGAAAGTCATCCTGACCTATGATCTAAGTACTTGCACATCCTCCATTAGCTTCTCCATGATCTCATTGGTATCTCAGAGCACTAACATAGGATCCTCGACAACTTTTTATTCTACACTAGGCATCCTCATTTTATTGAGGGAGAAGAGATCTTGCTTAGTTCTCCAAACCATATGATTCCCTTCTTGAGTGAAGGTTAAAATGAGCATTATCTTCATGCTCTTGTAAGTCACGTTGAATTACCACTAAACATTTGTATCTCCATGGTAGACCATATTTAGTTTTTGTACTCTTGATGACTTTATGGGTCTAACCCAGCTTGGTCTCATAAATATCCCCAAGGTGTTGGAAGGTAGAATAAGAGGGGTAGAAGTAACTAAAGTGGAAGGAAAAGGCCTAGGATGAGGAAAGAGAGATGAGATGGAATGATGGATGGATGAAATGAGTGAAGGTGGAGGTGGAGGTGGAAGGGGAGTGAAAGGAGGGATCATGAATGAGGAAGACCTAGGGAATAATTGGGGTTACCATTGGTCATTGGTCATGTGGATGTGAGGACTAATGACACCTAGGAAAGGTGTGTTCAATAAGAATGAGGAAATTGGTTAGTTGAAGTCAAATCCTTAGGTTCTTAGGGTGATGTAAATGGAGGAATGGGTAATCATGGGAGGGTCAAGTTGAATAGAGGGCCAAGAAGGAGCAATCATAAACTTAACAGGGGACTACAAGGGATTAACCTTTGGCTTATTTTTGGGCCTCTTTCCTAGATTAGTTGGAGCTGATATATAGTGGGATCAACCAAAGAAGCAATTGGATCTTGTTTGGTGGGCACCA
The DNA here is from genome assembly GCA_037957365.1 of Torreya grandis. Lineage (NCBI taxonomy): Eukaryota > Viridiplantae > Streptophyta > Pinopsida > Cupressales > Taxaceae > Torreya > Torreya grandis. The sequence goes on from JARHVA010000041.1 coordinate 6,435,189, forward strand.
TATAAGTTTCCCTTTTTAAACCTTTGGGGATTGCACTCAATCCAACCTAATCCACAATGGTAGAAGGAACCAAAGTAGAGATTGTTGTTGGATTAAACTAGGGAATTCAAGGATTGGCTACAAGGGCAACAATATTTGGTATATACTAAATTATGGACATAAGTGTATTTCCAATTGAGGTGGACATATGAATTATCATGGTGGGACACTAGGAGGCATCCATGTTGGAGGGGTAACTAATGGAGATGTTAATCGAGTAGCCATCTTATATGTTGGTACTATGAAATCAGGGGCCATTGAAGTTTGAATACTTCTTTAAACTATGGAAGCAACCTAAACTGAGCTTGATATCAGAGTGGATGGGGTCCATACAATTGAGGCATATATAAACCAAAGAGGGTGTGTGGGGACTCATGTGGGTTGAATGGGCTAAGTAAGGGGGATGGGAAGTAAGAATATTGAACATGGCTAAAGCAAAGGAGACCTAAGTAAATTATGGAGTGGGTGAGATAAGAATGGGAGTGGGCCCCATTGGGATAGGTCTAGTGGTAATAATGAAACTTGGGGGTGCCCATATAGGTCACTAATAGATGTCACTATCATGGGAATGGATCTAAAGTGGTATAGACTACTCGACCCACTCAGGGACCACTTTGAGACTATTATTAACACTAAATTGTATCACTTATGGTTGAGTGACCATGGGACATGGAGATGGAGGATCTTAGATCAAAGTTTAGGAAGGTAGAGCTTGTAGAGGTGAAGTCAGCAATACAACCCTTATATTATCCTCTTAGAGATGTAGGGCATGGTTTCCTAGACATCTCCTCTTGATAAGATGGTGTGGACCCTAGGTTTTATTATGGTAGAGGTGGCTAGGGACGTGGTACCAGTCTTTCCTTGGTACTTATCCTAGCTTGGGCCTGTTTTCCCTAATATTTATTTTTTGTCTCAACTATGTTGATTCTTCATTTTTATCATCCAGTTGAGTTGAACCTCATCATCATCATGGGGCTAATGATGGTAATTAATCTTGAGATAGGTCATGTGTTTCACCATATGGACATGGATGACCCTATGAGGATCCCACTCTTTATAAATTGCCCTTGCCAAGGCATAAGAATTTTTGTCAGTCACCATATTCCTTGATGAAAGCATATTATCATATTCATGATTGTGGATTATGATAAGTAATTCCAGGCATGCTTTTTATATTGATCAGTTGAGAACCCCATGACACCTTTGACTAGTTGAAGAGCAATTTATTACTCAATAAGATGATCTGAGACTTGATAGGGTAAGAGGAGAAGGTCCTATCAAATACCTTCCACATGATTGATGGTGTGGTCTCAGTAATACTAGTAATTCTTAATGGGCAATATCATCCTCCTTATCTCTTCAAAGAGTTATAGCATGGGATTCTCATTAATGACCTAGTAAACCATAGGGTAGAAGTGCTCACAAATATCCCAAATGTGACTCTGATAATGGTGATCATATAGATTATAGAATATGATGTGAAATACATATCCCATAAGAGCCTAGGGTGAGAATTTCAAGTTGTCAAATGTGAGGGTAGTGCAGACTGCATCCAGAATGTCAAGCATCATGTCAAAGTTCCTTTTGGATCAAGTTTTAGAGATGGCCTTGATAAGATTGAAGTGAATTACACTTCCCAGGTTTGAGACATCCTCCCATTTAAGAATCATGCTCAAAAATCACCCATAATATATTCAAATGCTTGGTGTCATTATCCCCAAACATGTGGTTCAGTAGAAGCATCCCAAACTGAACCCCCTTCTAGAAGAGGTGGATAGGGTAAGTGTCAATATCTTCATTTTTGGTGCATCATTCTTGGTTGATGGCTAGTCCTTGAAAACCTCATATAGCTCATGGGCATTGACCCATGTGTTTATTATGATTTTATTATATATGATGGTGTAATCCATGAGGTTATAGTATTGCTTAAAAGTAACTCATGATATATTTGCGATTAAGTTCACCAAATTAGTAGAATAAACTAGATCTTAATTTTCTCATGAAATGCACTTGGAATTTTGTGATAAGTTACCAAAGAGGTCCATTTAGGAGAACACTTTTTGATTGGATGTATCCTTTTGTATTCCAGACCTCCCCAGTGCTACTAGATCATCAATATATTATGTATCATTTTCATCTTCTTCTAGGGTGGGTGTTTGCATGTCTTTAATTGCCTTGAATAATTTATTGTAGTGCTTTAAAAACACTAGGTTTGGTAAAAAGGTGGTGTCCTAGTACTCAAGTTCAAGTTTAGGGTTTGAATATGATGCATCCATTATGGGATAGATATCTCTTAGCACTGAGTTCTAAGATGAAAAGAAGCACTGAAAGCATGAGCAAGAACTATGGAAAAGGATTCTTAGGAATTGGGAGTAGTAATAGTAATTTTAACCAATATAAGGACTTAAAAGACTCTACTAAGATCCCCTACATTAATGGATTTATGTTAGCACACCCCATATAAGTTTAAATGTGGGTTGGTGGCATAACCCACTTGGTCATTCCTCAATCTATCATTAACTCAAATAATTTGAAAAAGATCACTGATTTAGATTTTGTGATGGTGATTGGACATTTATCAATTTTCCCATCAAAGCCTTGTTACCCAAATTAGTTAATGCATGGGGTGTGGTAATATCATGCATACTAAATCCTTAATTGATGTCTATATTGCCTCCTAGTTGAGTCGCATGCCATCTTTTAATGTGGTACCTAACTTATGGGATACACTAACTAAACATAAATGGCATGTCCTCCTTTTATTTCTTTGATTACTAAACTTAGCTACATATGTTTATTAACATCCCATGGTGCATTGTGATTAGTTTTAGTTTTGATTGTACTTCCTCTATAGCCCAATCATAAAATTACTAAGCCCTTCTTGTTATTTTTTATATAAGTTTCACATGGCATCTTCTCATTTTTCAATCTCTCTCGAGGATCTAATAACTCTGACACCCCTAGGAGACTAGTAGGTTTGACAACTCCCAAGTGGCACCTTCCCATTCGCTAGGCTCTCTTAGGGATCTAAAAACTCTAACACCCTCAATAGATTGGTAGGTTTAACATATTCCACATGGTGCCTTCTCATTCACCAGCTCTCTAGGGGGTCTAATAACTCTAACACCCTCAAGAGATTGGTAGGTCTAACAAATTTCATGTGGCATATTTCTATTCATTAGGATCTCCTAGGGCTCTAACAGCTCTAACACCCCCAGGGACTATCAAATCTGATAGCCTCCACATGAAACCTTCTTATTTATTGATCTCTCCTAGGGCTCTAACAACTTTAACACTACTAGGAAGGTCTGGCATCTTCCATGTGGCACCTTCTCATTTGTTAGGCTCTCTTAAGGATATGACAACTCTAACACCTTGTTTTAGTATTTTAGTTTGTTTTTCTTAATAAAATAAACTACTAAAAATAGAAATGATATAGGGTTTTAAAAGGAATACATTTGATAGAGGTTGTGCACTGTTGACTAGCAAATTAGGAATCCCTTTTTAGATAAGAAGGATTACCTGCACACAAAACAACTTGGACAAGATTTTAATGATAGGATAGGTAGGTGGGTTGCCTGGTACCAAACCAGTTCCAAAATGAGCTTCCTTAGATGGATGTCAACCCACTTTATTCAATTAAGATGGTAATAAAATGACATAAATAAAGATTTTAAGATGCTAAAGATATATATTTAAGAGATAAAATATGCTTATTCAAAGATAAGAGATCATGTTATAGAAAGTAATTAATAAGATCAGATTAATACTTGATTTGACTATATAGCATTCTACTAAAACTGATTCATATTTAAGACAAAATAGTTTACACAGTGATCGATGTTGATTCCTTCAGGATCGGTATCAATTATATAAATCAACATCGATTCCAATTAAGATTGATGTCGAATAGGATATAAATTTAGAATGCTAAAAAAGACAGCTAAAGAATAGATTCAGAAAGATCTAAGGTGGCCTAGGAATTCACATAGAATTAAACAAGAATAAATAATTTAAAAAAAGAATCGATTATGATGAAAACCAAATAAACTTAATAAAATAAAATAGATTCGATTCATTTATTTTAATAAAATAAACTACTACAATTAGAAATGATATAGGGTTTTAAAAGTAATACCTGTGATCGAGGTTGTGCATCATTGATCCAAAAATTAGGAACTCCATTTTGGCTAGGAAGGATTATCTACACACAAAACAACTTGAAAAAGATTTGATTAAAAGGATAGGTAGGTGGGTTTCTTGGTACAAAACTAGTTCCTAAAAGTAATAAGCTTCCCTAGATGGATTTCTACCCACTTTCTTCAATTAAGATGGTAATAAAATAACATAAATAAAGATTGTAAGATGATAAAGATATAGATGTAAGAGATAAAATATGATTATTCAATGATAAGAGATCATGCCCTAGAAAGCAAATAATAAGATCAGATCTAATACTTGATTTGCCTATCTAGTATTCTACTAAAACTAATTCAAATTTAAGACAAAATAGTTTGCACAGTGATCGGTGTTGTTTCCTTCAGGATTGGTATCAATTATATGAATTGACATAAATTATAATTAGGATTGATGTTGACTAAGATAAAAAGTTAGGATGCTAAAACAAATGGCCAAAGGATAGATTCAAAAATATCTCAGGTGGCCTAGGATTTCACATAGAATTGAACAGGAATAAATGATAGAATAGAAAGAATAGATTATGAAGAAAACCAAATAAATTTACCTTATATGAGCTTTAATTCTATGGATACATACATTAGATTTTTGGGTTTATTGAAGGATATCTAATGCTGATTACTGCAAGATTGCCTACTATCAGAGAGTTGAGTAACATCTTGTAACCTGTCTGGGAGAATTTTTATAGCACTCTAGTGTAAAATTGTCATCCGTTGAAAACAATAATGCACAATATTTTATAATCAATGTCGATCTAAAATGGATTGAAGTTGATCATATGAGGATCGATAATGATTATGCTCTTTTTAGCTACATTTTTTTGGGCTATTTTTAACCATCTTTTAAGCCAAGTAAATAAGTTTATTGCTTGTTACATGGGTTGTGATTATTAGGGAGGTTATTAAAGATATGTATTTACTTGTTTAAAAGGGATTTTATTTAGATACTTTAGGATTATGAGTAGTTAATATAATTATAATAGTAATTAGTAAAATTAATTACCATGGGTGAATCAGGTAGTATTAAAATAAACATTTAAGTTGACATGTATATATAGACATTTACTTCCTTATACTTTAAGTTATATATATATATATATATATATATATATGCTTTTAGTATGTTTGAGAGGGGATTCAACCCTCTAGGATTTATTATGCAAATTATAGGTTTTAGAGGGTTCTACCACATTTCAAACTTGTTAGGTTGTGAGCTAAAAGCTTCACCTGGATGCAAACATGGAGGAGGTTGCTGAGTGTCACAGTCACTGACGTCGGCAAGATCGACCGAAAGCAATCAACATCGGCAGGAGTCAGCCGACGTCGGTCATCTCTAGACAGACAAGGACTAATGTCGGTCACCTATGCGATTTCAAAACTGCCTGTTGATGAATAGTTAGTTAACAAACCAGTTGTTTGCATGTTAAAGACTAGTTCGAGTCTTGAGCCACTTGTCTAAATTATTGTATGCATGGGATCTATATAATAGACCCATGGGGTTGTATTGTAAAGTGTAGAACTAGAAGAGTTCTTCCATGGTGGAATCATAGGGGTTCTTCCAGGTATGTAAGCTCAGGTTGATCTGCAGGGTGTGCAAGATTAGGGTGGAGATCTACATGGGTAAGTAAGGTCAGTTGATTTACAGGGGTGTGTGTGTGCGAGGGTCAAAAGGAGATCTGTGGGGTAGCAAGATCCAAGGTGACAGTAACACATCAAGAAGCAAGATCAGGGAAGATCTACTTAGAGTACCGGTTCGTACTCAGTTGTACTGGCAGTATTGTACTGACTGGTTGAGGTAAACAACAGCTCTGTGTTAGCCATTTGTTATGACCTGTATTGAGAGAAGATAAATCTTGAGGGAAGATTACTGGTATGCCCACGAAGTGGATGAAAGAGTGTGATCTCTTTGTTGTAATTTCCTTCTAATTGAGTTGAATACAATTGTGTGTTGCCTCTCATATTCTGTGTTGTTTCTATTTCTAGTTACTTGTACTTTTGGTATAATTTTGCATGTTAAGTTGCTTGGTAATCAAGTGTGCTTCTGGGTCCTAACAAAACTTAACCTATTTTAGGGTTTTAGGATACAAACTTAGCCTATTTTAGGATTTTAGGATATTAAACTCAACCATAGTGCACATGTCATAAAAGATGTATGGTGCATAATTATAGCGTCTACTCACCCCTAAGAAACTGGTAGGTCTGACAGCTTCCACATGGCACCTTCTTATTTGTTGAGTTCTCCTAAGGATCTGACAACTCTAACACCCCCAGGAAATTGGTAGGTTTGATAGCTTCCATGTGGTACTTTCTCGTTCACTAGGCTCTCCTACAAGATTCACAAAAAATGACTAAGTTAAAATAAAGATTATGCAATTAATTAAAAATCCCATTAGCCTACCATAAATGTTTCATGAAAATACAAGTAGGAATATGGGGTGACATCATTTTGAGATGTCCTACATACCTTTATCTCTATAAAACAATAGTTATTGTAACAACCCCATTGGGTGCTAACTAGAAAAAATGAGTATTTTTTCAAAAAAAACACAAAAACAATAAATATAATACACCATGATAATCTTAGCGATAATCATATAAAATACTCCAAGAGTGATAACTGCAAATAAGCACGTGACATCTAATAGTCATTGAACACTATCAACATATGAAAATACATCATACTATAAACATAGAAAGTAATTATAAATAGCTAGCCATTGTTGGTACAATATACAAAAAATAAGTAATTACAAATATTCATGATAGCATTTTCAATAATCAATATAATACAATATAAATTAAAAAAATAAGATGCAAGGCTCCATAGAGCATGAGTCCCCAAACTCTCTAGTATCTATGGCAATCTCAAGAGTCATCTCAAAAGTAGTACTATTATAGGGAGAGAGAGCATCATCCAAGCACTTTTTCACACCAACCACAGACCAATGATCCCCCACAATAATCACATCAAAGAATGGTCTTCCCTTCACAAATGAGTAGATAATGATGGCATGGGAATCTAGATTAATAATCAAGTGCTCATGTGTTGTATGAATTCTAAAGCTAAACATGCAGTGTATCATAGAAAACTCATTCTATTATAAGATATCACACAAACATGTAAATCATACTCATGAAATGATAATGTCTCACTAAACATACTTTTCATAGAATATAAAATTAATAGCGATATGTACATCAATTAAATTTATGCACACCACTTGATCAGATTGCCTTCATCTAGCATTGTGATGCTAGTAAGTCAGTGAAGTCCATCTCACTCCTTATTTAGTATCAGCAAAGTGAGATTTGATAAAAAATCAATAATTTAACCACAAGATTAATACAAATTACATCCTAATAGCAATCATATAACTTTACATGATAAACATGCTAGAAATCAAAACATACATTTATTCTATCAAATGTATGTATGAATCTTACATTAATATATATTCCATACTAGAAATAATGACTAAAGTTTTTACCTCCTAGGTAAAAATACACATTTTAACTGTAGATTCCAATTACCACAATTATTTTTCAAATATACTACATCCCACAATGACCCGTATTACCATAGTCTAGTATTCTAAGACATAACTACTAGTTTTTAATGAACGGTCAAATAAAATAGTTTTAAATACATAGAAATATAAACTTTTTTTCAAGTAACTAGATATAATAAAGTAAGTCATAGTTTTCATGAAACACAAAATATTATATCCTAGCATTCATTACACTTTTAAAAGTTGTATGTACACATACATAATGTCCTATTAACTGTTACAAAACATACTATTCATAGTTATAACCAACACACATACATTTATGTAGGTGTAGATCTAGACATAAAAATTATAGTATGTACCATTTGGGTATAACATAATTTAAAATAGTAGAACTCTATGACATCCCATAATATCATAGATCATTGTGCATGAACTCCCTACTTAATCATGAACAAATAATAGATTCACAATCATACATAATAATTAAGCAAATATAGGTTATACCATCTGGTATACCCTATGTTTAAACTGCATACTATAATTCAAAAGAACATAAATTATAGATGCACATCATGATGCACTATTAAATGCTAATAATGTCTAAACATTTGAACATATCAATATTCTCATAATATGAATTGCACATAAGTTTTTATCACTAAAAGTTATCATAAAATTAGATAACTCTAAATCAAGTTATACCTCGTATGAACATAACTCAAGGGATAGTATTCATATAGTTGTAGTTCTCATTTCTCAGAATCTTATATCTTATTAACAATCTATTAATTTAGATATAGTCATATGATCTAATGCACCTTTATAATTTATATAATTACATGAATACCCAAGTCTATGTATAGATATATTTCTATATGAATACCTTCATACACTTTAGTTATTTTCAAAAGTACTTAAAATAATATAAATATGGAATACAAAGTTCAATAGTCATTAGAATTCTGACCAATGACTTAACATGCTTTCATCAACTGTTATTGTCATGCAATCAAGTTAATGGATGGGTACTAACATAAATAAATAACCTAACTACATGTTCTGATTTTTTCTAGTCAAATTGACATCAAACACTTTTATGGATATCTCATCATAACTTAGAATATATACCATAACATCATATTGAACAGTCTTAAAAATATATATTTGATTTTTATTATTGGTTATAATCAAAATGCCTTGGCTAAACTATATAACCTCTATCCTCTATTTTAGGACTAGTTCTATATTAGATCTATATTTCCATTGGAAATACTGAGATATGAAATCTTGATATGTCTTAGAATGTTTCTAGATTTAATGCTTTTATATTTTAAATATGATATCATTTTAATCCAAATAGACAAGGCTTTAAGAAAAATGTTGGCTATACATTATCTAAAAATCGTATAACTATGTGTAACTCGATATATATATATATATATATATATATATATATATATATATATATAATGTTAAATATGATATCATTTTAATCCAAATAGACAAGGCTTTAAGAAAAATGTTGTCTATACATTATCTAAAAATCGTATAACTATGTGTAACGCGATATATATATATATCCATTACTACCCATAGGCCCAAAGTAATTGTACACATAAAGATATGACCATGTATCGATCATCTCATGGTCATTAGATATATTAAACTAAACTCCATATATATACTCAATATATAAATAGTCATCAGTTTACAACACCAATAATTAGAATAAAACCATGGATAGCTACAAATTGCTCATAAGATTGAGTATTTAATAATTTTAATATAAGGAAACATTTTTATTTCTTAAAAATGTTTAGCTTTATTACATTTAACTATATCTATAAAAGAGAATAAAAATATTGAGAGATTTATCCTTGGATTTTCATAAAGTCAATGATAAAAATGAACTATATGTTTAATCAAATGCATAGATGGCTCATTTACAACTGCAAGTGATGAAACCATATTTCTCAATATAAATATTATTATGTGAATTTGATCTACAGATGCATAGATATAACCTAGTCCAACATCATCTAAGATAATATTTTGGATAATAAAATTTGCCACTGTCTTTGAGATTTCACTTCCCATCTCCATTGACTGCAAACATAGTGGAATTATCTCTATAAAAACCTGGTTTATAATTTTTGCAACACAATTTATCTAAATTCTAAGTCCCTTAATTGCATCCACATCAGTGACTCCAACTCCATCCATAAACTCCATTGTCATCATTCTTGATGTACTCAAGTTCCAGTAAACTTTGGGAATATTAATATAAGGGGAAAGATGAGGAGATAATCTTTTTAAAGTATAAAGACATCATTCAATATGTGTTGCCTCATTTATGAAATCAAGATCCTTCGGAAGACTCTCATGTATTTTATCAATTAGCTACCTATAATAAAATATAGGAAACATCCAATGTAAAATATTGACAACCAACTCCACAGTTGCAGTATCAATAGTTACATTCTGCCTTTTATTGTTATACACCTTCCTTTCTCTTTGATGTATATTCTTCTTATTTAATTTGCCATAGTTTTCCATGTTGTTCTTCCCTTCTATATTGCATCACCATATTCTTCTTTACTTTTCTATTTCTCCTCCATTTTCTATGACCTGAATATTATTTATAGTCTTCTCTTCCTTTTTCATTCCCTCATGCAGAAGTCGATGCACTCTCATTTAAGGTGCTTTACTTTTATTAAAAATTCTACTTATCATTTTATTTTTACACCATGCAAGTCGACGCTTAATTCCATTTCTAGTTCCAAAATCTTTAATTTGATTTTCCTTCTTTCTTTTGAATCAATCTCTCTTTTCATGAAAATTTCCCATTCTTTATCATTTAGCTTTAAAATCTATTTTCATAACTTAACTTGAACTTTCCCTTTTCACTTTCCATGCATATTTAAAAATTGAGTTTAATACGGAGTTAAATTCCAACTTAAGTCCAATTTCATCAAAAATGATATTTTTAGACCTTTAATTATGTACGTATTCCATGCATTGGCCTTTGTTACTTAAGTTAACATCAACATTATAGTTATATTTCCTTAACTTAAAGGTAAAAGGTAATTATCTTTTTAAAGATAAATCAAACTAAATAATAATTCAATTATTTTAAGATGAATATTAAATACAACTTGATTCATAGCCAAATAATTTTAATATCTTAAATGTTCTATGATTAATGCAATTATTTGTACTCTTATATAAAAAGACACCAAACCAAGACAATGACATTTACCGAATATCATTTAAAACTATCACCATGTTAGATAATCCCACTTAGTGTAAGCATTGGCAACATTTATCATAACACTACATTGTGTGATAATATCTATGCCTATAGTTATACATGAGATCGCACAATTAGATCATCACAAGCATCAACCAAAACATGATCATAGTAGAAACACATTAGCACTCAAAAATAACTAATTATCTAAATCAAACAGAGAGTTAACAAGTTAATCTATTATGGTGGGTGTTGGGTTACCATCAGTTCATTTGTCATCTCCAAAACATCTCATCTATGCCATCCTCTCTGATGATGCTCTCCCTCTATCATGTTATGAAGGTAGAATAAATCATGCATCCACCTCATGACAAGTAGGTAGTCAATCTGATTCATCATATATATCAACTAATGATGCATAACTAACAAATATACATCTACAATGTACATAAATAAGAAAATATAGCTATCACATCATGTAAACTAATCAACATATCACTATCCCATAACCAATATATGTCATAAATCTCAAATCAAAGCAATAAAAAATAGATGATAACCATAATAATCCATGGATACAAAGGTTATAAAACTTAGAGTGAAATTGGGATGTAATAGTTATCGTAAGAAATTCTAAGCATAAGGAGGCTTTCACTTTAAAACACATAAAATAAACATTGACATAAACATAGGCAACTGAATGGATCTCAATGGTGATCATTTTCTCGTCACAAGTGTTGCAAAGCACTTAGCAAACCAAGGCAAAATAGGGGTTCAAGATTCCACATAGTTTAGGACCAAAAATAATAAAGTTGGAGCCATGGGAAACTTTTGAGTTGACTATTTTCAAAGGGATCCCCCACTTCTCTAAAATAAGTGGGGGTCATGTTAGCCATAAAAAATGGTGACTTTGTGGGGAAAATGATGTTCTACTTTTCATAACCTAGCTTGTAGGCACTTTTATCAAACTTAGAGATAATAAATAGCAAAATTTTTTTTGGTGAACTAAAAGAGGTCAAAACCACTCAAGTCTAATTTTAAAAAATGACATACTATGCTCAGGTTATTTTAAAGGGTCATCTTATGTAATAACACTACCTTTATTTATGTTTCTTTGTGAACTTATAGAGAAGCTTTGGTAAACTCAAAATGTTCAAAGCCTCTTGAATGGGTCATACATTTTATAAGTTATTGACTTAGTAAAAAGGGCTTGGGTATTGCTTTGATGTCAGATAGGTGTCCATATCCCTAATAGAGATACCTTTGTTCTCACTCCAAGCCTTGATCCACTACTAGCCAAGCTGAAAAGCCTATGGTGGAGGTTTCCTAAACACCCTTTCTTAAGAATAAAGTTACCAATATTTGGTCCATAAGAGTTGGATACCAATGTCTCCAAGGTGATAGATTGGTTTAGGTAGCATTCAATCATCTGGATAACCCTTCCTTGTTAGTAGTTCATAGTACTACTTGTGCTTTTATTAGAGAGTTGTGAAGCCCTTTATTGGAATAGATCTTTTCTTAATCCATTTGCTCAATTTTGAATCAATGGCACTTGATTTCTATAGTATATTAAAGGGAGTTACCTTGTTTATCACTCTATTTAATATATGGGTTTTCCCTCTATTTCCCATTCCATAATTGGTCTTCCTATAATGTCACCTTTAAAGTGGTAAAAATTTGATGGTGTAGGAACCCATATTGTGTTTATCTTAGCTCATTATTTTTAATTTGAATTTTTATGGGTGGAATTAGAGTTGAACACAAGTCGCACAAAAGCACAATCCAAAAGACTTGGGAACAAAGTGAGACACAAAAGGAAATAAAGAACAAAAGTAAACACACAATAAAAGCAAATTAACTACTATCTAACCTAATATATACATTACCAGTCACCTAATTAGAGGGATAATCTAATATTTCCCTAGAAGGGATAGACAAGAAGTAGTGTTTTGGGAACTATTTATTTATAGACAATGAGAGATAATTCCCTTCTAAGTCTTTGAGATAAAACACATTTTGCCCTGACAGCTCAGAGATCTAGTATAGGCTAATCCAAAATAGATCAAATTTGGAATGTTTACCTTTTCTCTAATGGGATTTTTTCTACAACAACACTAAGTGAAAAAATGTAAAATACTTAACCTTAGCCATTTTTTCAAACCATCATTTAATTTTACTCTGGTGCTTACTAAAGTTTTGGAGGGCCTCCTCCTAAGCATCGTCTAGTTTAATAACATCCAATAACCTTGAGTCTACCTTCTCATTGATTTCCATGTAATCTTTCATAAATTTATAAGTAGGCAATTTGAGGATGATTTGGAACATAGGCTCCAATCCATATAACAAAATGAATGGGAAACTTCTGAGGGTTTGTTTTTACTAGGTATGATCAACCCAAAGGGCATATTTCAACAATGAGCACCACTCATGGAGCCTATTTTTAGAAAATTTCTTGATCACATCGATCAAGTTCTTATTTTTTTATTATGACAATCTATTTCCCTATGGATAGTAGTTAGAAAATAATCTCAAATTAACTCCAAATTCATATGCCCACCCGATAAACTCTATAGATTGAAATGCAGGTCCATCGTCATAGACCAGTGACACTAGTATTCTAAAATGGTTGGTTATGTTTTCTTCTAGAAATTTAATTACCTCCATGGTAGTACTAATTTTTATAGCTACTACCTTTGTCTACCTTATGTAATATTTAGTGGTTATGAGCATGAATTTGTGGCTAATTGAGTTTGGATTGATAACTCTTATGAAATTGAGTCCCCATTATTTAAATGATCTTATTTCAATAAAAGGTTACAAAGGCATTACAACATGAACCTCCCATTTATCAAATTCTTGGCATTAGTGACACAAACATACATGGGCATGGACATCCTTGAATATGGTGGTCTAATAATATCCTGCTCATGATGTTTTGTGTGCAGTTGCATTCCCAGATGCATGACTATTCCCTAGATTTTATCAAAACAAGTCATGACATCCTTGGATTCTTCTTTTGATAGGCATATTAGGTAGATAACCTCATACTTATTCTTATAGATAACCCCTTTATTCAACATATAGTGAGTAGCTTTGATCCTAAGGGTCCTTTTTTATGTATGGGTGAGCCCCAAAGGCAGACTCTCATAGAGAAGATAATGGATGAATGGAGCATACCAGCCCTATGTAGTGTTTCTGATTAGTCCACTTAGTGGAAAATAATCCTAGGATAAATATTTGTGATCAAATGATTGAGACCTTAGCCTTAGACCAGTTTAACAGGTCTACTTTTAGGTCATAATCTTACAATTTGGCCATCCAGTCACCTCTGTGTTCTCCCAATTCATTTTTTCCCAACATGAGCTTTATAGTTGGGTCCAGGATAATGGCGTACACCTTATTCCTATAGATGTAGTGTCTGAACTTATTTACCACTTTGACAAGGCATAGGCATGTTTGTATAGAGTAGATTACCTACGCTCAGCATCCTTTAGGTTAATACTCATAAAAATAATTAGGTGTTCTCCATCCTATTTCTAGGTAAGCACCATAACTATGGTATGCTTGGAAGCAAAAGAGTATAAGTATCTAGTGTACTTTGTGTTTATCAAAATTGAAACTTGCATGATGGCATCTTTAATGTCTTGGAAGGCTTTATTTACTTTGAAGTTCCATTCTACTTTCACCTCATGTTTTAACATTACATTTAGAGGTTTAACAATCTTAGTAAATCTTGAAATAAACTTGTGTACAAAGTTAATTTTACCAAATAAAGATTTTTGTTCCTTCTTATTATTGGGAGGAGCTAACCTAGAGATAACATTAGCACATTCAAGGTCTATAGAGATACATTCCATTATGATGATGCAACTGAGAATATTACCTTTGGTAACACTAAACATGCTTTTATTTAGGTTTAGTGATATACCATATCTCCTATATCTTTCAAAAAAAAGTTGTAGATGGTGGATGTGATCAGACCTATATTTTGATAAAATAATCAAGTTTCCCATGTAAATAATAATGCACTTTCCTATAAAACCTTTGAAGGTGAATTTCATAGCTCTTTTAAAGGTTGCACCTATGTTGATTAAGTTTAATGGCATCCTTTTATAGGTGAAGGTACCCCACTTCATGGTGAATTTAGTCTTAGTTTTGTCTTCTAGGTTTATCAGAACTTGATTGTATCCCAAGAATCCATCAAGAAAAGACATCATCTAGGATATGATCACCATCCAGATGACTTCATTGAGGAAGGGAAAAGGATAATTATCTTTATCAGAGGCCCTTTTTAAGTTTTATAAATACACACATAGCTATATATCCCCACTCTTTTTTTAATGGGCACTAAATTAGCTACCTAAGTGGAGTGGCAGATTGGGAAGATGATCCTGGCTAAAAGGAGCTTTTGAACCTCCTAATGTATGAATGGTTATAGGATTGGGTTCACAGTCCTATGCCTTTATCTAAAAGGTTTTTGGTTTAGCTTGAAGGGTATAGTATGAGTTATTACACTTGGGTTGAAGACCTTACGGTCTCTAGATGCCTAGGGGATGACATCCATATACTTCAATAATAGCCTTGTGAGTTGTTTGATCTTAGTTGGTGTACATTTAGGACCAATATTGATAGTTTGGGGTTGATCAGATGACCCAAGATTAATAACCATATACTTTTGGTCCATATATCTCAGTTTTTTGGTAGGGTGTATAAGTCCATCTAGGTCAACCATACATTATAGGGAAATCATTACTTTTAAGACTCAGTTCTTTCTAAGGTTCATTTTTCCATCTTGGTCATAATCATCATCTCTTGGGTCATCCCTCTCAACCTCATATATAACTCAGGTTTCAAATAGTCCAATACTATTGAGGAATTCCAAAATGTGTTGGTCATCATCAAAGACCAATAAATTTATGATGTTTTTTGGGACTGGAGAACATGGGATTAGTTAAATAAAAAAATCTTGTAGCCCTAAGTCATCCAAGGGTGATATATTTTCAACATAAGCTAACAATGAGCTGGCTACCTAGTTTCCCTCTCTAGGAATAGGAATAAAATTAAACATATTGAGCATATATATTAAGTCCCATGCTCAGTGTTTATATTTCCTAAGATAGGAGAGTTTACATTAAATTTTTATCCTATCTTAGTTTGTGACTAGTATAGAGTCCCTAGATACCTTTATCTCCTTAATTATTTCTTTCAATGTGAATTCCAACCCAAGGATCAAGGTTTTGTATTCTATTAGGTTGTTAGTATAGGTGAACTACAGTCGATAAGTAACTAAGTGTTATTTTTCATGTAGGTCAATTAGAAGGACTCCTACCCCAAAACCTTGCTTAGAATGGACCCCATCAAAGTATAGGGACCATAAACTTGGCATATTTATATCACTACCAATTTTATCCTTAATTGGTTCTATAGATAGGGCATAGACTCCTATGTCTAAGGACACTATGTTTACTCTTTCATTCATGGTGTTATATTATTTGATCATGTGATTAATTATATGTTATTTATCTACCCAGATTTGGTTGGCCATACCCCTCCAAGGTAGCCACATATGTGAAAATTTTGTGGCCATGTATCTATTCACAATTTTAGACCAGTCTCTACTAAGGAACATCCAATAGGCCTTGAGGATTTCCAAAACTTCGATATCTATAAACTGTAAGATCCTAAGCTTGGATTCCAACTACATATAGATGTTTAATAATTCACCAACCACTTTAACCTTAAAATTATCTAACTAGGCTACCTTATTATCTAACTTGATAGGGACCAACCTTAGCTTCTCATAAATTATTGTGGGCATCACATTGGTTGACGCTCCTAAGTTAACCAAACAACTATGTAGTTCTTTTTTGAATAATCAGACTATGAGGAGAAAGGGGAACCTCAATTTTGTTTTTTGAATAACCACATTGTTTTGGGTAGCCTTTTGTTTTGGTTGGGTCAGTCTCTCAGTGAGTGATTTTAATAAAATGTCTCTCTACTTAGTGATTTGAGCTAGCTCATGAAGCATGATATTGGCCTTGATCTTCTTCATATCTTCCACTAGGTTATAGCCTTTTTACTAGGGTAGATTGAGAATCTATGGAGGCCTTAGAATCACTAGGTTTTTGAGGTTGTGGGTCATTCTGAACCTTGGGTCAGGTGGGATCACACTGTTATTTAGAGGAGTGGAGGTAGTGAGGGGTTGTTGTTGTGTTTGGTTCTTTAGGACATAGTTATTCCTTTAGAAATACTAGAAGGCATGCACCTTGCTTGTAGACTCATTCATCTCATTTCATATTAGATATGGAAATCCATGGTATATAACACCGTCATTATGTTTAGGGGTCTAATAAAATTAGGGGCTTCTGGGTGGTTTGGCACTACAAAACTCTATACAGTCAAGTTCCTTGTGTTGGGTAGAGTTGTGCACATGGCACTAATTTACGAGGGATATATTGTAGATGTTTATTTTAGGTAGATTTTTAGGTAAAGGTTATAGCTAGTTATTGGGGTGATTTTAGGATCTATTGGGTTTTTGATAGGTAAATTTTCTATTAGATCATTCACCTTTATCATTACATATTTATTTCTAGAGACCTAATAAATCATTGCTTGGCCTCTGCAATATACATTGGATGGCATCCAACTCATTATTGGTAGACTATTAAGGTATACTTTGTAAATTATTTATATTAGGAAGCAAGAATTGATTGTGAGATTGAGGTGATATGTTAGTATTTATAATGGTAAGGAAACCTAGGTGTTGGTTAGGTGTGGTATGTCTCAGCAAAAGCTAATTTATCACGGATACAAGTTGGAGCATCGAGACATTTTGGTTCACATTTAGAATGAGGTTTAAGGTAGTCAAGTTTGGTAATAAATTTGGTATGGGTTATAGTATTTGACCTTGGGGATTAATTTGTCTATCCACTTCTATCCACTTTAATGGCTTCAGCATAAGCCAAGGGTAGATCTATTATCATGGGATCCCATCAAAGAAACATGGCAAACCAAGGGTATAAGAAGTTCTTATACATCTCAAGCACTAGTTGAGCATTGGTTTGATAAAGCACAATGAGATAGTTATACATATTTTATAATCTGATATTGAAATTTTTTAGGGGCTCATTTGGTTTCTTCTTAATACACGTGAACTCATGATAAAGATAATGGGATTAATGACCTACATGAACTACACCAAGAAGTTATTGCTTAATTATTCCCACCCCATGATAGAGTCTTCAAGGAGATTGAGGAACCAATTTTAGGTTACATCCATCAAATTAAAGGGAAATAACCTGCAAGCCACATCATCATGTTTGACATTCAAGAGTTTGAGGGTAGTCTTATATGAATTCACATGTTCCTCAGCCATCTACCCCACACTAGGAATGAACCATGGGAGGTACCTTTGTAGGTTTCTTGGAAGGTCATGAATGATTATGGGAACATTAATAACTAACTTGGGTAACCATGCCATGGAAGCATCCATTAGTAGGTCTATTTCTACCAAATCAAGCCCTCTTATGCAATTTTTAGGGTGTAATCAATCTATCATGATAAAACATGGATTAGTGATCCACGAAGTAGGATCTAGATTTTTAAGGGGAAAAATAATGGGTTAAAAATCCTCCTATCAAGAAGGCCCTACTTATAGCATCAATAGTTATCTGGTCCAAGATCCTACTCTAAGAAACATGTATGAGATTAAGTGCTCAAAGAGGGTTTTGGGACAATAAGGGACTTTTATCCTCCCATTTTAGGGTTGACGCTAGACCATGTGAGGGCATAATTTTTTATTGGGATACATGGTATATTTGCATGAAATAGATCTTTGAGAGATTCAGTGCTACCACTGGGGATTCAATACTCATTTTGATAGAGAGGTACTAATTTGCACCCAGTTTAGTTGATTTTGATCTTAAGCACTAATGGGCTTAACTTCACCAAAATGTAAATAAAGGGGGAATTATGTTTGGGTCTAAAACAAACATAAAATATAAGGTAAGGTAAATGATAAAAGAGATTCTTAGTCTATAAAAGATGCCAGTATTGCAAGGGTGAGTGTGTGCTTAGCCACAATTATACCACTGTGAGCCAAGTTTCACAAGGAAATCGAACTTATCATTACATAAGGAAGAGGTCTAAGTATGTAATGATAATGCTAAATTTATGAACTCTCCATTAAATTTAGACACATAAGAGGGGCATGTATTAAATCACACACATGACCCTCAAAGTTATTTTGAAGCATTAAACACACAGATGAATGAGTATTTTTAATAAAATGAATAAAGTTCTAAATAATTAGAATATAAAGGCACATTATAATTAATACATTCATCATATTCAATAGAGTACATTATCATTTCTTTAACACTAGCATGGATTCACAAAACATAGGAGTTGGTGGATAACATTTATATAGACAGAAACACTATTGAGAAAAGTAGGCAAACTTGCATTAATTTGATTTGAGTTTTGGTTACATGTAAAAATTTTGACCCTTTCAAAATATAATAGGGCCAATTTTATAGGATAAATGGGGCTCATATTCAAGTAGCATGGGTTCCCATTCTAGGCCATCATGTCCTAGAATATTTACAACTAAATTTTACAAGAAAAGATATTATATCCCAAATTAAGTGGAATAGAATCCCTGAGGCCCACAAAAAAAGAATTAGGGGAATTTTGAGGGGGACCATTCTCCAATTACTTGGTACATTCCTCCTCAGTTACCACTAAGTCAAATTTTTGGTCTAGTTTGGCAAGATTTATGGGAGGCTCTCAAAAGATCACCCCAACTTGTGCCAGAAACCATTAATGTACTTGGAGTGGGGCCTTGAAAGAAACCTTTACTTAGAAAACTTGGATAATACTTATCATCGACTGGGTTGATATTTATAGAACCACCTTAGCCCTAGCCCTATTAGATTTTTCCACTTTTATTCTCATGATTTGGTTAAATTGAGCCAAGTGGACTTCAAATCCCCCTTTGTTTAGCAAGGTTCCATATAGATGGAATAGCATAGTGATGTTGAACTCCTTAAAATATGTCAAAATATACTCCATGCCATTTTCCATTAGTTCAATAAATATTTATGCTAATGTCATTCATTCCTCAATAGGGGCTCTCATGTTCCTGACATAAGTCTGATATAGGTTCAAGTCTGCCAGAGGCATGAGCGTGAGCTCTAGGAACATGCCCTTATGAAGAACCACATCAAGCATTTTGAATTTATTGTCCATGTGAGTAAATCTCTATAAATTTGCATGCATGTGTTAGAGGTGTTCTTTACTCATTTTTAGTGTTCTAATCACTTATCCAAGGTCTATGAAGAGTTTCACAAGGGCTTCCCTGACTTTGCCAACCAGTTCTATTAGTAAATTACTCTTGAATTGTGATCTAAGTACCCACATTTTCTCTTGCATATGCTCTATTATATTCTCTATGACTTCATTGATATCTTGAAGCAATAACACTAATTCCTCAACCACTCTCTTCTCCACTAGGCATCCTCATTTTAGTGATGGATAAGATATCCTATTTGGTTTTCTAGACCATAGGATTCCCTTATTGAGTGAGAGTCTACATGATAACTCTCTTCATACTCTCAAAATTTCCTATTGAATTTCCACTGAAAATCTAGATCTCCATGGTAGACCATTGATGGTCTTTGTGATCCAAATGATTCAATGGGTTTAACCTAGCTTGGTATCACAAATGTTCCTAAGATAATGGAAGGAATAATAGGAGGGTTGGAAGCAACTAAAGTTAAAGGCAAGGGCCTAGGAGGAGGGAGAGATGAGGTGGAAGGATGGATGGAGGAAAGGACTGGGGGTGGGGGTGGAGGTGGAGGTGGTCGGGGAACAAAAGGAGGGAGCACAGATGAGGAAGCCTAGGGGAATAATTGGATTCACCATTGGTCATGGGTCACATGGATGTGGGGACTAATAGCACTTGAAAGAGGTGTGTTAAATAATAACAAGGAAATTTGTTGGTTGAATTTGAATCCTTGGGTCCCTAGGGTGATGAAAAAGGAGAACTGGGAAACCACAGGATGGGTGAAGTGAATAGAGGGATAAGAAGGAGAAATCAAAAACTAAATAGGGGATTGTAAGGGAGTCACCTTTGGCTTATTCTTGAGCCTCTTGCCTGGATCAGTTGGAGTTGAGGCTGCAGTAGAATTAGTCAAGGAATCAATTGGATCATTTTTTGTGGGTACCATAGAAGTTCCCCTTTTCAAACCTTGTGGAGTTATGCTTGGGCCAACCTGAGCTATAGTAGTAGAAACTAAAGTGGTGATTGTTTTTAGAGTATATTGGGGAATTATAAGAGTGGTTGTAGGGGTAGAAACACTAGAGATCACCCAAATTAGGCATATGGGTGCACTCATCACCAAGGTGACCATATAAACTATCATGGTGGGGACATTGGAAGGCATCCACACTAGAGAGGTGATAATTGGGAATGTTAATTGGGAAGCCACAACATATGTTGGTAATGTGAAATCAAGGGCCACTGGGGTCTAAATACTTCCCAAAACTATGAAAGGAACCTGAACTTAGATTGATACAAGATTATATGGAATCCATGTAACCAACGCACCTAGAGATGAAAGAGGGGGCATAGGGACTCATGTGGGCTAAATGGGTTGAGCATGGGGGTTAGGAAGAGAGAATGTTGAACATGATTGAATCCAAGGGGGGCTGAGTAAACTAAGAAGTGGGTGAGATAGAAATAGGAGGAGGCCTCATTGGGATGGGCCTAGTGGGAATAGGGAAACTTGGGGGTTCCCCATGGGTTATTGATGGATGACACCATCAAAGGAATTGATCTCAATTGATATATATTATTGATCCCATTTAAGGCTTGTTTTGAGATTATTGTCGATGTTGAAGTACAATGTTTGTACTACTTGTAGATGAAAAACTTATGGAGGTGAAAGTGGAGGAGTCAAGGTTGAATATTAGGAAGGTAGAGCTCATGGAGCCAAAGGTAGTAGGATCCTTTATATGATCCTCTTGGAGATGTAGGGCATGATTTCCTAGACATCTCACACTGAGATGGTTCCCACCCTAGGGTTGGTTGTGGTAGAGGTGGTCATGGAGGTGGCACCAATCTTTCCTTGATGTTTAGCCTAGCTTGGGCCTACTTTCCCTTCTTGTTTTCCTTAACCCATTATAATACTTCATTATTAGAAATTTGGTTGAGGCAAACCTCATCATAATCATTGGGCTCATGATGGTAAGTAATGTTGAAGCGGGTCATGTGTTTCACCACAAGGGCATGGCTGACCCCACTAGGATCCCACTCTTTATGCTCTACCCTTCCTAAGGCATAGTAATTTTTTGTCACCATCTTTCTCAATGAAGGCATATTCTTATACTCATGGTGGTGGATGATGATTGAGAAGTCTAGGCATACTTTTTTCTATAAGTCAACTGAGAACCCCATAACACCTTCAACCAAACAATGAGTAATTTATTTCTTAAAAGATAATCCAAGACTTAATAGGGAAAGAAGAGAGGGGCCTATCAAATACCTTCAACCTAAATGATGATGTGGTCTCAATAATACTAGTAAGTCCCAATGAACAAGAGTATCCTCTTTATCTCCTTAGAGAATCATGATAAGGGCTTCTCATTGATGGCCTTGTAGACTATAGGGTATAAGTGCTCACAAATATCCAAAATGTGACTTTGATAGTGGTGCTCGTATAAATTTTAGAACATGATGTGAACTATAGAGGCCATATGAACCTAGGGTGGGAATGTCAAGTTGTCAAATGAGAGGGTGGTATGGATTGCATCCATGATGTAGGACATAATGTATAAGTTCCCTCTGACTCAAGATTCTATGATGGCCTTGAAAATATTAAAGTGGTTTACACTTCCCAAGTTTAGGACCTCCTCCCTTTTAATAATCATGCATAGTAAGGGCACACAAATTCATGGTGTCATTGGCCCTAAACAGGCAGTTTAGTAAGAGCATCCCAACATGAACCCCCTTCTAGAAGAGGGGGATAGGGTAAGTTTTAATATCTCTTTTATTGATCAATCACTCATTGTCGATGTATTAGTCTTTAATAACCTCGTGTATCTCATAGGTATTGTCCCATGTGTTTACTATACTTTGATCATATATGATGGTGTAATCTAGGAGGTTATAGTATTACTTAAAATTATCCCCTGAGATATATGTGATCAGGTTCACCGAATTGGTAGAATAAACTAGATCCTGAGTTCATCATGAAATGCATTTGGAAGTTTAAAATAAGCTACTAAAGATGTCTACGTAATGGAATACTTTATGCTTGGTTTCATTCTTATGTAATTTGGACCTCCCTAATGTTTCAAGATCATCAAAATACTCAGTCTCATTCTCATCATCCTCTGAGGTAGACATCTACATGTCTTAAATTGCCTTCAAGACTTTATTATAATTCTTGAATAGTACCAAGTTTGGTAAGAAGGTGGTGTCCTGGTATTTGGGATCAGGCTTGGGGTTTGAATATGGCATGACCATTACGGGTTGGATATCTCTTAGCATTGAGTTCTAGGATGAAGATAAGCACTGAAAGCATGACCAAAAACTATGGATAAGTATTCCTGGGAATTTGGAATGATAACAATAAGTTTAATTGATATGAGGCCTTAAAGGGATCTATTAAGATCCCTTACATTAATGGTTTTTTAGTGGCTCACCCCACATGATTTTGAATTTGGGTTTATGGCATAACCCACTCAATCATTCAATGATTTTTCAATAACTTAGATAATTTGAAAAGGATCCCTAATTTAGATTTTATAATGGTGATTGGACATTTATCAATTATCTAATTAGAGTCTTGGTACCCAAATTAGTTAATGTAGGGGGTGTGGTAGGCACACTCATAATAAAACCTTAATTGGTGCCTTTGGTGCCTCCTAGTTGAGCCATGTACCATATGTATATGTGGTACCTCACCCATGGGATACACTAACTAAACATAGTTGGCATGTCCTATTTTTATTTCTTCAATTACTAGACTCAACTACTTGTGCTTATCAATATTGTGTTTAGTTCTTATTTTTTACTATACTTCTTATCTATCCTAATAGTAACATTCTCAAGACCCTTTTGTTATTTTTTACATAAGTTCCATGTCACACCTTCTCATTTTTTAGCTCTCATAGGGCTCTAACAACTCTAACACCCTGGGGAGACTAATAGGTCTGATAGCTTCCACATGGTGCCTTTTCATTCGTTAGGCTCTCCTAAGGCTCTGACAAATCTGACACCCCTAGGACACTAGCAGGTCTAACAACTTCCATGTGGCACCTTATCATTCATCAAACTCTCCTAAGGCTCTAATAATTTTAACACCCTCAAGAGACTGGTAGGTCTAAAAGCATCCATGTGGTACCTTCCCATTCATTGGGCTCTCCCAAGGCTCTAAAAACTCTGAAACTCTTGGGAGACTAATAGGTTTAACATCTTCCACATGACACCTTCTCATTCCCTAGGTTCCCTGAGGCTCTAATAACTCTTACACCCTTGAGATATTGGCATGTCTAATATCTTCCATGTTGTGCCTTCTTATTCACCAGGCTCTCCTGAGGCTCTGCCAACTCTACCATCTCTAAGAGAATAGTATGTTTGATAGCTTTTGCATGGTGCCTTTTCATTCATTAGGCTCTCTTGAGGATCTGACGACTCTGACACCCCTGAGATACTGGCAAGTCTGATAGCTTCCACATGGAACCTTCTCATTCTTCAAGCTCTTCTATGAGATTCATAGAAAATGATGAAATTAAAATAAAGATTACATAATTAATTAAAATCCCACCTTCTTGTCATCAAAATTTCATGAAATTCTAAGTAGGAATCCAGGGTGACATCATTTTGGGATGGTCTATATACCTTTAACTCTGTAAAACAATAGTTAGTGCAATAAATTCTAAGTATGAGGAGGATTTCACTTTAAAACATAGAAGGGCAACATTGATAGAAACATAGGCAACTGAAGGGATCTCAATGGTGATCACTTATGTGTCACAAGTGTTGCAAAGCACTCAACAAACCAAGGTGAAATAGGGATCTAATATTATACATAATTCAGGACCAAGAGTAACAAGGTTAGAGCCACAAGAAACTTTTTAGTTGAACATTTTTAGAGGGGTCTCCCACTTCTCCAAAAATGGTTGGGGGTCATGTTGGACACAACAATTACCCTCTTCATAGTATTAGACATGTAGGCAAAAATCAATCATCATAGAGGTTGTTGATGATGAAAATTACATCGTCAATTAATCAACTATTTCACCTATTGTGAAGGTTAAGTTGGAATCATACCAATCTAATAGTAAAGTTCTAAAGGTTCAATTATGATCTTAAAGACATGAGGGGTTTTTAAAATATTCTGAGAAATAACGAATGAGCTATCAAATATAACATATTCTATTATAATTTTAGAAATATACTTTATCAAATAATGAATCAGTTCAGATATGAATATGTAAGCTATCATATCCAACAGAGAAGACCTATGAATAAGACAATCTCTTGAAGGAAATAAATTTGATTCAATAATAATATGTTTCAAATTAATATCTTATTTCTTCTACTGTGATAATTTTTAAATAACATCAAGACAATAAATCAAAACTATAAAGTAATATAGAATTGAGATAAATCAAGATAGACAGATCTTCTATCAATTAAACAATTAAATGAAACTCAACACATAAGAGAGACAACAATAGTAACCAGCAAACTAAAAGATAAACAAACAGGATAGCCACTAGTCTAAGAAAGAAATGACTAATAAGCTAAAGAAATAAAGTACTAAATCTAAACAAGCAGTAACAAAAAATATAACATTAATTAAGTCTAATAAAACTAAGTAAAACAAACTAAAATAATCTAAATTTAAACTAAATCTACAACTAACTAATCTAAAAACTAATAAATTCTAAGAAATTAACTAATCTAAAATTAAACCATAAAGAAAGAAAGAAATCTAACTCTAAAAAAATAAAATCAAGGAAATTAAACTAAGATTTTTTTAAAAAAAAAAATAGAAAAGAACAGAAAGTTAAAGCAAATTAAAAATATATTAAAACTAAAGAAACAAAAAAAAAATTAGATTAATTAAAGATTAATATAAATCAAATTAAATTAGATTAAAGTCAAAGTCAATATAAAGTACAATATGGATAAAACATATGAGTCTCAAAAGAGAGAGTTGTCTTAGCAGAATAGATCGATTTTATTTGAAAAACAAACATCTTTCTTTACAAAATATCTTGAGAGACAACTTTTATAATCAAATAAATCAATGAAACATTACAAACAACAAATTTTTCATCATTATTCAGGTCAAATACTTGGATTCTGCACATAAGATTGTAAGGAGCAATCATCAAAAGATATTAAACTTGACAAACTTTAGATAATTTGTTATAAATGATAATACAAAACTAGATATACCTACATTACCTAAGTAATTACTCAACCATCATAGAAAATACCATTGGGTCTATTTTCAAAAGTCATGTCATCTCAAAGAAGTTGCATAGAAGAGAGAGAGATAAATGATTGATTTCATAATGTATAAGTCTTCAATACATGTGTTGTTCCCTTCTTCAAATAAATCTTTGATCTCCTTTTATGCTTCAAATTTGATTGAAAAAGAAGTTATAACTAACCTTAGTTAGTTATTAGTTTAAATTAATTAATTGACTTTATAAAAGTCAATTAATATAAACAGTTATTAGTTAAAGTTTAATTAAGACTTAAAATTCTTAATAGATCAAGTATTTGA
The DNA here is from genome assembly GCA_037957365.1 of Torreya grandis. NCBI lineage: Eukaryota > Viridiplantae > Streptophyta > Pinopsida > Cupressales > Taxaceae > Torreya > Torreya grandis. The sequence goes on from JARHVA010000041.1 coordinate 6,461,995, forward strand.
ATATAGACCGGGCACTTCCTAACAAGTGGGGACCCTAATCAATTAATAATAAAATAGAATAACATATATCAATACATAAATAAATAGATAAATCAAAGCTTAATAAAATTCCTATTCATATTCATATTAATCCCATAATGCATATTTTCAAAATTACTTAGGCATATGTATGTATCAAAAAATTAAAGTGTGTTGTACTTCAAAACATCATCACCAAATATCTAAATCTAAAATCAAAGTAACAAATATGAAAGTACAGAGTTCTACCAACTTAAAGTTAATCATAAAAATAAATTTTTATCCTGTTGACATCTAATTTTCATCAGAATCATAAAGAGCTTGAATCACTGGCTTCCCTTATTCATTCATGCACTTATTGTATTTCATCTCAATTGTTGGAAGGTGAACCATATTCATTCTTAAATCACTTGTGGGATCATCCACCTCTAGCTTAATATGTTTGAGAAGTCTGAACTCAACTAGGGTGTCTATATCATTCTGACTATTTAATCATTTATCTGAAGTAGTTGGATGAATTTTAAGACTGTATTTCTTATAATTTGAAATAGGTTCCTTCAAACTTAATTTTTTACACCCTAAGATAGGATCTTTCTAAGATGATGAGGGCTCACTAGAAACAAGAGGTAGGGTAAGATTAACAAAGTTCTTGGCATGGGCTACTTCAATATCAAACTGAGTGGATTAACTAACCTATTTTAGCTCATTAAGATGCTAATTTCTCTCTGGAGTAGGTGACTGAACTGGCAACTGATGCAGATTATTTTGCAAGTGGTGAGAGGAACTGCTATGGTAATGAGTCCTAGCACCAAATCTATGACCATGAAATCCTCTATAACTTCTAAGATTTGTAGGATTTAAGGGAAAATTATTTAATACATTTCATAACTCATGATCATTAGCATCAAAGTGGATTGACATCCTATAACCCCTACTGGCATACTTAGGGCCAAATCTCCTAGCCCTAAAACCATCACTTAAAAATTATCTATTTGGGTTCTGCTAATTCACATTGTTTAAATTCTGACCCTAGCCTCTATTATCATTACTTTTACTTGATGTGGGTTGATCCCATCCTGACATCCTATGCATTTGAAATATATTTAAAGAAAATTGATTATTATGACTGAAAAATTAACATGTATTCATTCAATATAAAACACACAGTCACATATCAACAAAAATCTTTGAACTATCTTTGATTGCACAAAACTGAATTGTTCCAACTGTATCAATCAATATTTTAATATTCTATTTTATTTCATCAAAAATATCCCTTAAAAACTATCTGAAACTTTAAAATAAAATTATAGTATCGTAATTTTATTTTCACAATATTTTTTTATATTCCTTTGAATTTTATTTTCACTGTGAATATATTCTCACATATATATACTTTTCAAATCAAACTTTCACAAATTTATAAACCAATTCAGTCATATCTGAAAGAACAATTCTTATTCATGACATATATATTTTAAATTGTAAACCATATAAATAAGAGATTAAATCATCAAATCTAAACTTTGAGTAATAATTTGTCCTTCCAAGTCAATATTATAGTTTTCCTACAACTATAACATCTCTTATTATTCTAAATAATCATGGTTTTGAAATATTATCACAATATTTTATTTTTTCCATCAAAACCCTGATGGAAATAATATACTTATATTTTCATGAAAATCCATTCCAAGTATCAAATTCTAATCACTTCAAAACCATTTCAAAATATACCAAAAAAATTGTTATCTCCTTCTGAAGCATTATTTCAAAAATAAACAATTCATATATATATATATATATATATATATATATATATATATATATATATATATATATATATATATATATATATATATATATATCCTTTTTCAAGAAATTTCAATAACATTCAACAGGAACCCTTCACACAAGAAACAATTGGCAACATTATACTGAAACAAGCCATCACAGTCTTTCAAACAACCATTAATCTTTCCAATATATTCAAATTTGAATTGTACATTAAAACTTAGAACAACTTAATGTAAAATTTTCTAAACAAATTCTTCATGATAGACCAGAAACCAACAACCTATCCATATAATCTCTCTATGCAAAACTCAACTCAAAATCTTTACAATGAGGCTCCAAACATAAAATGATGCATTTCAAACCACATCATTGTATAATATTCAGACAATAGAAGTTTTCTTGCATGTCTAAAATATACCTTCTAAATCATATTTTGTAACCAAGGAAAACTATTTCTTTACTGTTCATTCATTTCCAATGCTTGAACAAAAACCAGAACACTTTCAAAATATTTCAACTTTTATGAAACCCTACTATGCACAAACTAAAGTCCAAATAGAATGAAACATCAAATATTCCAATAAGACAAAACCTTCAAAAATTAAAATACAAACCTAAACAAAAATATCTCATTATTTTCAAGTCCAACACGCTATACTTCCAAAACTTAACCATGCAAGATTTTCCTTCAAAACCCATGAATACATGAAACTATAGTTTGAAATAAAGTAAAGCCAACACTAAATGATACTATTTTAAAATCATTCGAGCACATTATTTCCTTTTATATCACTTCTTTTTGACAAATCAAATATTTACTCAAACCCTTCAAAATATTCATGGAATAAAACACACAGTTCATCCTTAGAAAACTCAAAGTTTCAACGAGGCCTTTGAAATTGTAAACAGCATGTTCAAAGCATCATAACAGTCTATATTACTCACAAAAAGACAAAATTGATGTGTATTCAATAAAAAAAGCCTCATATATTCCCAAATATCATGCTTAGACCAAAGTGGTAAAACCATATATTTTTATCTTTGTTAGGAGGCCCCTTATCCAACGGTAGCACAATTGATTACTTATATATGAGCAATTGAACACGAAAACTATACCAGAATGATTAAGAAACTAGAAACATGAGACAGCAAAGAATTTGAGAGACAATACACACAATTGTATTAGATAATACTAGAAGAAAATACAAATAAGGAAGATGCCACTTCTCCCTCCACCTCAAAGGCTTGCCACAACTTAAGACCTTCTTCCCTCTCTCTCTTGCTCAACACAAAACCAACTCTAAAACCTGAGTTACAATCCCTCCTTGAATGCTATAGCTGATCTCCTTGACCTTACACCTGTAGATCTCCTTGACCTTGCTTGCTTCAATGCTCTTACTTGATCAATATGATAATTACAATACATGCCTCATGGTTCTTTAAATAGAATCCCATGGTTACAAAAATAGACATCTAACTACTAAAATTAGACACACATCTCGCGACTTAAAATAGTCCCTTAGCATGCAAACACTCAGTTTAACTAACTAACTGTTCGTAAACAGCAGTTCTGGACCGCACAGGCGACTGACGTCAATCCCTGCTTGTCTGGTGCTGCCGACTCTCTGCCGTCGCTGGTCTCCTTCTCCACTGCATCTGACCGACATCGGTCATAATACCGACGCCGGTGGCTCTGGTTCTTCAGCATCCTTTCTTCATGTGTGTGCAAATGGTTGAAGATTTTAGCTCCACACCCTAACAATCTCCCACTTGGAGATAAACAGCTGCAACCTGTACCTGTACCTGTACACCATCTATTTTGTTCCTTTAGGCCCTGTATCCCTCTTCAAAGTCACCCTTGAAGACCAACCACCACGCAAACCTGTGATGCTATACCTGTCACCTATGCCACAAGAATTTTGCTGCTCCCAAATTCTTCATGACATACTTCTGAACCAACTTTACCCTTAGCTCAGAAAACTCCCTGTATATGCAACCCTACAAAAAGTAACACAATACAGTAACAGGATAATGTAGCTAATATTATCCAACCTGGTAAAGATAAAAAACAATGGTCAAACCTCCATTGCCCTGCAGCATAACTCAAGACCATATACCATAGCCTTCTGTCTCAGATGTCCATCCACTCTCTTCTCTAAAACGGGAATCCATCCCTCTATATCCAGCTGACAACTCCACCAACAAGTACCTGTTTGGCTCTAATCCAAGGACTCACACTCCTCATCCATGTCAAGCTCCCACTGTTTCTGGATTCTACCTGCATTGCTTCCTCCATCTTCCTAGTTCATGACTATCAGAAAGCAATATAAAGAAGGTGAACAACGAATATGAGGTTCACATACCTTTTATGACCTCTGTATGGGTGTTTGAGACTCATAGATCCACCCAACATCCGTTCCAGTGACCAATCTCGGCCAACTCCCAGTCTGCTCCCAAACGATGTCGGTTCCCTGCACTGATCCTGACCACTGACATCGTTACCCCTGGCCGACGCCGGTGTCCCTCCTGCCGACGTCGGTCCTGATGACCGATGTCGGACTTATCCTGCCCGACCTACCGACCCTGTTGGTCTGCACATGACCGAAGCCGGTGTCTGGATGATCGACGTCGGTTCCAAGTAACTGACATCGGTGCCTGTGTGTTCCCGTGAGTGATGAATTCTTCATCCGCGAGCTCTTCTTGGATCAAATCTCTATCCATGTTGCCCTGCTCAGATTTATTTACTGCCTGTAACTGTTCTATGGCCTTCATCTCCTCCATAAACACCAAGACATCCTTGTTCTTGTCAAAAGCCTCAAATTTCCTTTTCCTGCAATAAATTCTATCCATGCCTTCTGAATTTGAACACATACCTTTTGAGTCAAGAACTTCCATTCCCTTCTTATTCATGTGACCCTGCCTAATAGACCACATCTTCGAATCTGCACCAGAAGTGGAATCAGTAGTACAAGTAGATAGATAAAGAGAACCTACTTTCTTACCTCTTGCTAAAACAAGTGCTCCCTCGGTAACCTTCCAAGAATCCGTTGTGAGGGTTATTGTGCATCCCTCATCACCCAACCTTCCTACAGAAATCAAACTCTGCTTCATAATTGGAACATGCATGACCTCCTTCAACACCCATGTGTTGTCAATCTGCAATCTCAGCTGCCTTTCCCTTTGCCAACAATCTGACAAGGCGTACCATCCCCTAAATAAAGAACGCCAAAATCTCCCTGTTCATACTCATGAAACAAATCTCTGTTTGGGGATGCATGAAAAGATGAACCAGAATCTAATATCCATGATCCTACGTGACTATCCAAAGAAAGTATGAGAGCATCCTGTACCACAATATTTGCATCCTTTGCTTCTTCAATACCTGCATGTTGATTCTCTTTATCTCTCAACCAACACTCCTTCTTTGTATGTCCTTTCTTTCCACAAAACCAGCAGGTAATACCTTTAGACTCGGATCTCCTTCCCGACCTTGATTTCCCTTGCTCAATCTTCTCCTTTTGCCTTCCTCTGCTTTCCGCACTTAGAGCATTCCCTGATGATTCACCTGTGCTTCTCCTGCATATTTCTTCATTCAAAATCACACTCACAACATCATCAACCTTTAAGATTTTAGAAGCAGATGCAGAGTTACTTACTGCCATAACCATACCGTCCCAACTTTCAGGCAAAGAACATAATATCAAGAGAGCCTTTACCTCATCATCAAAAACAATGTTGACTGAAGCTAATTGGTTTACCAAACCATGGAAATCACTGAGATGAGTATGTACCGAACCTCCTTCCTGCATTTGTAAAGTAAATAGCTGCTTCATAAGGTATACCTTATTAGAAGCCGAGGGCTTTTCATATAAATTTGCCAAGGACTTTATCAACTCTTCCGTTGTTTTGCACTGTGATAAGCTGGAAATCATAGAAGCTCCAAGACTCAACCTTATGGAACCAAGAGCCTTCCGATCAAGAACACTCCATTCTTCATCCTTCATATCTTGGGCTTGCATGCAACCCCACCCACCGGTAAGTACAGATCCTTCTGATACAGATAGTCCTCAATCTGCATCCTCCAGTGTTGATAATTCTTGCCATTAAACTTCTCCATTCGTAGCTTGCTTTCTTCTGCCATTGCTGAACTCCCACTCAATCAAAAAACCCTGTGAATGACCTGTAATCAAAAAACAATAACCTGCTTCCTGAAAATCGTAGCTCTGATACCAACTGTTAGGAGGCCCCTTATCCAACGGTAGCACAATTGATTACTTATATATGAGCAATTGAACACGGAAATTATACCAGAATGATTAAGAAACTAGAAACATGAGACAGCAAAGAATTTGAGAGACAATACACACAATTGTATTAGATAATACTAGAAGAAAATACAAATAAGGAAGATGCCACTTCTCCCTCCACCTCAAAGGCTTGCCACACCTTAATACCTTCTTCCCTCTCTCTCTTGCTCAACACAAAACCAACTCTAAAACCTGAGTTACAATCCCTCCTTGAATTCTATAGCTAATCTCCTTGACCTTACACCTGTAGATCTCCTTGACCTTGCTTGCTTCAATGCTCTTACTTGATCAATATGATAATTACAATACATGCCTCATTGTTCTTTAAATAGAATCCCATGGTTACAAAAATAGACATCTAACTACTAAAATTAGACACACAGCTCGCGACTTAAAATAGTCCCTTAGCATGCAAACACTCGGTTTAACTAACTGACTGTTCGTAAACAGCAATTCTGGACCGCACAGGCGACCGACGTCGGTCCCTGCTTGTATGGTGCTGCCGATGTCAACCGACTCTCTGCCATCGCTGGTCTCCTTCTCCACTGCATCTGACCGACGTCGGTCATACTGCCGACGCCGGTGGCTCTGGTTCTTCAGCATCCTTTCTTCATGTGTGTGCAAACGGTTGAAGCTTTTAGCTCCACACCCTAACAATCTTATCATGAGAATATATCAAAAACTAAATCCATTCACTTTAATATCTCATGCAAAGAAGTGATATATTCAACCACTAAACTTTAAGCATCAATCAAATTTCCAAAAACATACATCTATAGATTTAAACACGTGGTTTATCAAAAGCTTATCAACATGTAGACCATAAACACTTTCTTTCCATGTAACTAAAAAATGAATCAAAACAACTCAAAATATTCCTCAAAACTTATTAATTATGTTCACGACATACCTGGATGCACACTCCAAAATTTATGTTCATAAATCCCATCTGTAACTCCACAATCCAACTCGATAGAGTAACACTTCCTCAAGAAAGATTCAAAAATGACCAAAATAATGAAAATGAAGCTATTTTTAAGCCAAGTCCTTTGACATAACTACATCACTTATGTGACTACTTTTCATTGGACTCATTAAAACTAAGACAAATACTTAGCAAACTACTAACCAAGTTGGCTATACTATCAAATTTAGTGACTGCCAAAACACTTGCTAAGCCTTTAAGTAATTTCCATCATTCAAGGCATGTATGCCTTGCATTTAAGTCTTAAACCACTAAAAAAATTACCATGATCTCGAAGCATCTTCGAATATGCTTCACAATAACTCACCTTACCAGCTCAGCGTGCTATGAAGTTATTGAATGGACTGCCAACTTGACTTTCCATTACAACATTCATATATCATGAAACTACCAACTCAATTTCCAATTCACCATTTACAAGTCTCGAAGTTAGACCAAATTTACCTTTGAAATAAAAATAAATCATATTATGTCATGGAAGGTTTAGGATTTGAAACAAATTCATCCAACTACCTTCGAAGCCACCAATATTTTATGCCCTTCAAAACTATATACCTCGAGACATGAACTTAGATTATTAACTTTTGAAAACAATAATCCATGATTGACCATTAGGATTCTTAAAAGATCTAATCATATCACTTTAGAACTTAGGATAGATAATGTTTAAATTATGATCTTTTGTATAATGGAGCTTTAGGATCAAAAACTTAGAAGCCCTTATGATACTTAGGATTCCGATATAAGATCAAACTAAAACTAATTGTGTTTGCAAATGAACTCAGAATAAAACATGTTAATAAATCCACATACAACCCATGGTCAAACCTGAATTTTATGATAAATCAAATAATATATTTGATTTAATGAATTATAAAATGTATTACTTCTTAAACTGTAACAATCATGAGAATCTATTTATATATTTGTAATTGAAAATGAATTAACAAGAAAACTATATAAACCAATCAATATATCTTTCATCTAGATCAAAACATATTGCATATTTCCATATGTAATTATCACAATCTAATCAAATTATCAGCTGAAATTTGATCTAAAATCCATATAAATATGCAATTGAAGATCAATGTAGATATTTAAATCATCATGGCAATCATATGATGCTTTTCAAAATTGAAAATGTTGTATTGTAATCTGATCATGAATCAATTAACAAATAAAATGATTGATCACAAACATTTATTAGTGATAAGTATATGTGCATATTTTATTCATTCATCTATTTATGCTTTCAAAACCACTTAAAATATAAATATAAATTCATAAATCAATCATCATCAATTTATGTAATTAAAAATATGCATCTAAATATACCATTAATTGATAAGGTTCCTGACACAGTTTTAAACTTTATGACTGAGTTATCTCTATGACAAAAAAATATTAGTTTCATAAAATTGAGGGGGGTGTGAAAAATAGGCATAACAAAGGTGATTGGGGTCAACTTAGCCTATTACACTACCCCTTTTCTATTTTTATTTTTTATCTATTGCTAGCTCCATTAGGGTTTCAACTTAGATTAAGTGATTTTCAAGTCATTTGTGTGCACCTGAAGGTCATTTTTCTATATGCATGCATGTTTTAATAGACCATAGATGATCATGCACTGATTTATATATTTTTCCGCTGAAGACATAATCGACCAATAGACGGCAATAGTGTCAGTCAATCATGTCATCTTCCTAAATATCTTGACCTCATTAGTTATAATTACAATTTATGTGGCATTTGTGAAATGATTTTGATTTGATTAGTTCCATCCATTCTTCAGTTTCACATAGTCATATCACAGACATTAAACAACTTAGTATTTTTTTATTCTTCATACTTTGTCTCCTTTCATTCGATTGTGCTTTATCGATCTTGTTACTTTAGTTTTATTCTACTTGTCACAAGTTATTTTATAGCATTAACTTTCCTTCAAATCAAGTTATATTAATTAGGGTTAATATACCTATTAATTCCAAATTTTCATAAAACGTATTGGTGAACCCACTTTTTATTGAACATTGCTTCAAAATTTTATCTTAAGCTTTAGATAGATTCTTAAGCATCTGACACTAAAATAACTTCCTTTCAACCTTAGATTTAATATATGGCACTAAAATAACTTAATTTCGACTTTGGATTTAATAGTTGATACTAAAAGCATTTTATTTTGACCTAAGATTTGATATATGATACTAAAATCATTTTTTTTAAAACTTGGTTTTCAATGAAATTTACTAATCTCCATACACAAAAATATTTCCTTTTTCTAGGATCTAAAGTTTAATTTTTTATTACTTGATTTTCTATTAGCAAAGAATTTATGTCTCTATTGAATGAGTGGTTTTTGTTTCAAACTTTTTTAGTTTTCATTACATGTTATGTTCCCCTAATAAGTAACATCATTAACACTCATGTAATAAAATGAGTCAAAATCACATGCTAAAACACAAACACTTAATATAAAAGTTTGTACATTCAAATGACATATGAATAAGAGCAGTTATACATTTAAGATGTTATAAGGCTTAATTTACACCCTCCTGACGGGATTATTATGAACATAGAAAATTATAAGGTCTATGAATGTGGATCTGCTAAAAATAATAGATTTGAGCATGTTGATACAAAAGAATTTAGTGAATACATTGATGCACACCTAGATGAAATTGATTGTTATTTATAGCTTGACAAGAACAAAATAAATATGATCATGCTATCACATATAAATAACAAAATGATTATGTTTATAAACCTCTTAAAAACCCTACTACATGTGTTGTTATGTCTACTATTAATATTTTATTGCATCCACACCCTTGGATTTGGGTCCAAGGGGGCAACACAAGACTTTCAATAGATATTTATGTCCATGCCTAAATAAATAACTCATACAATATTGTATATGATTATACATATAATTGATGTCATTTTCATATATTATTTATCTCATGATTTGTAGATAGCATAATCTTTTTCTATCACACATGTAATTCACTAGTATTCATGAGTGTTATACAAGGCATACAACTTTTACATGGACTAATATGTTGGACTTGCCTCTACTCAGTAGCCTTGCTAAACTAAGGGCATATTTTTTAAATATTACAATATTTATTGGTGTTACTATTATATGGGTCTTATACTATTGAGCAATACACTCATTATAAATTTATTGCTAACATTTATATCTTACATTGTGAATATGAATATGTTATTTTTTAGGATATGATCACATTATATATACATGGTGTATCTTATATTTCTATTTTTATGCTCCATTCATTTTTTTACTTGTACATAATATATTAGACTTGTCTATTATGTATGGCCCTTGGCCCTTATGTGCAATTACTGGAATATCTCTATGTGATCATTGTTTGGTATATGCAACATTTAAACATGTCCATTTCTTGCAGCCCTTAGCCCTTTATTTTGTGTAACACTTAAACATGCTCCTTGTTTATGACATTATTCATGTCTTTTGTGTGTGACCCTTGACTTTGTGTGTGAAATATTTACTTATATAATATTTGAACATGTCCCTTGTATGTGGCCCTTGGCCTTATTATATGTAATTTTGTTTGTTACATTTGTGTGCTAATTGAGCTTGTTAAGTTTGATGAATGTCAATGATCCATATCATGCACTACTTATTGTGCATTATTCTATTAAAATTCACTACTATGAGCTTCATTGATATATTTATATATGTTTTGCTTCATATGTTGCATACATGATTTGAATAGCACATATATTACTATGTTGAACATAATTTTCATATATGTTTTTGATAAAGTAAGGTGACAAACTAGGGGCTGAACCCTTTACAATCAAAAAAGACAAGAAGGCAAACAAACAAAATATGCCTTCAGAGAGACGACGGCACAGCCGAGAACAATAGACAGAAACAAAACACAAGAAACGAAAAAATCAGAGTTAGAGAGGTCTCCCCTTACATAACTATTGATTTGATAAGATCATTAAGTTTCTCATTCTCTACATTGTCAGCATACCTAGTATTACCCACCACTTCTAGCATAGACATGTTCAACAGAATTGTATTTTGAAGCCCTTTGGCAAAAACCTTCTCCATCTTCTGAATACAGTCCTTTAGGGCCCCAATTTCAATTTTCTAATCAATCTCATTTTCAGTGCCCTCACCAGCTTCCTCGACATACATTTTTCCCTTATTGACAGTAGTTCCCATAGTGTCAGCACCCTGCTCCTCAGTAACCTCAAAATCCCTAGTAGCCTGCTTCCCTCCAGTGTCCTCCAAAATTTCTTGGATTTCTAGCTCCTCAGACTCTTCCTCCTGGGTTGCTTCTTCTGAAGCACTTTTTGAGTAATCAATCAGTCTGGCCTTCGGGGTGGGTTTACCAGCAATCCGCCCCAACCTTCACACTCTGGAGGGGAATCCTTCATTATTAATTTTGGAAGGCTTGTGAGATTTGCCACCTTGGCCCCCCGTGGCCCTGCCTAGATTCCTGTGGGTCCCCTCCATAGTCTCTTTAATATTTTCTTCCTCTTCATCAACCTTTCTCTTCTTACCCTTCTTACTCGCAAAGGAGTTGGGGGTATCAATAGGGGTCTTTTCAGGGGTGGAAAAAGAGACATCTTTTGTTTTGGTAGGAGCAGGGGAAACCCAGGACTCATCAATAGCATCACCAGACACTGGGTTGGAAGGAATGTCTCCACTATCAACTCTGATATTCCTGGTTGGCTCAAGGGCACAGTGAAAGTTGTATAGGTAGAAAATTAGCCCTTGGTGTAGAGGAATAGGGTTTATATTTGGATTCTTAGCCATTTTAGCTCTCACCCTCAGGATCGAGTGTTCCAAAGAGGAAAGCAAGTAAAAAGGAAAGCTAATAATAACATTGCACCTGAAATGATTTAACAAAGGAAGGTGGTAATTGTAGAACTTGGTAAATCACCCTTCGAGAGTGAAATACTTCATGAGAATGAAGCACACTCCATCCCATGGCTCCAGAAGTTTAGTGCACTCGAACCCTCCTTGATACGAGATGAGTTCTTCTCCCTCACCCAAAAATAGTTTATGGCTAGCCATATCCATGATTTTGGTTTTCCTTTGAAGTTTTATACCTTGCATGGTCATTCACATGGCCATAAAAATCACCTTTTTAGATATTTAAAAACTAATTCCGCCCACTGTAACCCACCTATTCAACCAGGATCTCGCAAACTATTCAAACAAGTTTTCTTCATAACCATTTAGCCTTTCCAAATATGGGTTGATACCCCCTTCTTTACAATAATGCCAAACTAGTGGATTTTCTTTAAATTCACAGCAGGAGACAGGTTCAATTTGAATACAGTCTCCCCCCATTCTATATTTGTAGACCTAGATAGTGGAGTTCCTAAGTTTCACCTTCAACTTTGAAGTGGTAGCTAACCCTTGCTTTCGTTTATGCAAAATGCAGAGGTGATAACTCATTTTATGAAATACCCTGCAGAGATGATGTTGTCTACTCCCATGCTTGAAAATAATTTCCCCTTGATTTTCATGATGAGACCCACGTGCCTCAACCTCATGATACAATGAATTATGAATGATTACCAAAAAATTACTAAGGTTATCAAATTCCAAGATCCCCGATGGCCCTCTCCACGTGGACCGCCTCTGAGAGCTATCCTTGTCATCAATATGCCTCATTCTTGACAAGTCATCTCCTTTTGAATGATCTCCCTAATGTTTAAGGGAATATGAACACCTTGTCACCACACCCTCCAACCTAAAAATTGTTGACCAAGGTTGGCACAAGCATCAGTGACCATGTTTCCTTCTTTGTAGGTATGGAAAATCTCAACTTCGAAAAAATTTTGTAAAAAAAATTGGATATCAGTAATGATGTCTTTTAGCTTGATTCCCACATTTGATGTTTTATTAACATCATCTATGATCATCTTAGAGTCTCCTTGTATATTAAAGTTCCTTATTCTTAGGGATATAGCTAACTTTAATCCCCATAGTAAAGCCATTGCTTCAGCATAGTTGTTGCTCTGGCATCCAATTCCACCAGCATAGATAGCAGACATCCATCCTTTATCATTCCTTATAATTCCTTTTCCACTAGATTTACCATCCAACTTGGATGACCCATCAAAGTTAAGTTTCAGCCAGTTAGGTTTAGGGGGGATCCATTTAGTATTTAGTCTCCATATCATTTTAGAGTTATTATACCCAGGGATCTGGTTTAAAACCTTCCATTTGGCTGCAATTTGGTTTTCAATTTGAGATAGGGGTTTCTCTACAACACAAATATGAGTTGTTGTAACACTTTCCATAATGGTCTTAGCAAAGGAGTTAAACACCTGAGAAGCATTTCTAGCAGTGTCCCTGAAAATTTTGTGGTTGCGCTCTTTCCATAAAGTCCAACTCAAACATGGCAGAGCTTGTTTTCATAATTCCATAAGCCAGGGATGTGTGAAGGTTGGGTTCCAACTGAGAATTACTTCTTTAAGGTCAGAATTATAGACCCATTCAATACCAAAGTTGTTAAGTATTGTGCCCCATAATTCCCAGGCAAACTCATAGTGGATAAAGAGGTGTGAAACTGATTCCTCTTTTGAACCACATAGGAAACATCTGTTAACCAGAGTAAACCCTCTCTTTTGAAGGTTATCATGAGTAAGGATTTTGTTATGAATAGCAGCCCACCAAAACATGTTAATTTTTGGAATAAGTTTCTGATTCCAAACCTCTTTATTCTGAGCTTCAGGAATGAGTAGATGGTAAGCAAATTTGACAGAGAATGATCCATTCTTATCTAGCCACCAGTATTGTTCATCCTCTTGGGGGAAGAGAGGGATTCTAATCTCCTGAATGCACTGTTGGATCTCCCAAACTCTTGGGAAAAGCTCAGGCCGGTGAACACAGCAATCCAAAAGATTTTTTTAGCTCCTCATCCCATTGTTATTTTCCATATAATCACTGATCCTATCTCCAAAAAATTGGGTAGTCAAGTCAGCAATTCTCCATAGTTTCCCTGTGTGATGAGAGCCTTGTCCTTTAACCAGATATCATCCCAGAATTTAATATGCCAGCCATTTCCAAGTTTCCATCTAATTTCCTGTTTAAGAAGGCTTCTACTTTTTGGCATTTTATTTCATATCACAGATCCCTAGGGTAATCCCGTCTGTTGAAGAAAGTTGGAATCATCAATGCTATGCATGTATTTGGCATACATTATTTCCCTCCAATCATTATTTTTATGGATCAGGTTCCAACTAACTTTTGAAAGAAGGGCTTTGTTCATGTTCCTGATAGACCTAATATTGAGTCCACCATTATATTTTGGAAGACACACTTTTTCCCATTTGACTAAAGACATTCTCTATTTGTCTTCCACTCCCGTCCATAAAAATTTCCTTTGGATCTGTTCCAGTTTCTCAGCAAAATACATAGGAATTTTAAAAAGAGACATGAAGTATGTAGGAATACCTTGCAGCGAAGCCCGAAGAAGTTGTAGTTTATCAGCACTGCTAAGTAGTTTCCCCTTCCAACCAAGAAGTTTCCTCTGCATTCTTTCCACAATTCCATTCCAAAAACTAGGAGATACCTCTTTGACCGAGAGTGGAAGACCCGGGTAGGTACCTTGTAGGCCAGCTTCAACACATTCTAATATATCAATGATTATATGTCTAAGTTCATTAGGAGTGTTGAATAAATACACATTGCTTTTTTGGAAATTTATCCTTTGTCCCGACTCTTTGGCATAATTATTTAAGATATTCTTCCATCTTCTAGCTTCAATCACTGATATTTTCATATATGTTATGATACTCAATGATTACATTTTACTATGCATGATATAGTTAAATTTAATTTTGAGATGAGTAAATTTTAGGATACATATTTTCTCACTTTAAAATGGGAGTATTTTAGTGGGATTTTCATACATGAGATAATCCTCTTCAAACAAAAATCAATAATATTTTTATAGAATACACTTTCAAAAAAATTAGAATAGTTTAGAATTTAATCATTAGTATAAATTATGGGGACATATGCCACACATATACACTCATAATATAGGAACAAAGTATAAATTCACACAATTTTTGATGCATGATACAAATTCATGCACAAACTTCAAACAAAATTTATAAATTTGCATGTAAGTTCAATTATAAATTCTACATTTATCAATGGGGGACTGATACAAATTCATGCCATGTTTTGAATATTGTTTGTTATTTTGGGCCATGGTAGGAGCATGGATGTACTTCATTATTTTTTTATCATGCATTCAATAAATAAGGAAAAAAGTGACAACTTAATCTACACGCCATCTGTAATGGTTAATTTAGTTAAAGTGCATAGTTCACAACTTAGAGGTTTAGTGCCCTCTAGAATTATTGCATGTGAATCCATTGTGGATTCCAACCCATTTCCAACTTGGGGTTTAAAAATAACAACTTAAATTAAAGTTTTTTCATCTCTAAATGGTTTTATTTTCTATTCATGTTCAATTCAAATTGGGACTTAATCACCCTTAATTCATCATGGGTTCAGCTAAGGAACTAATTATCTTCAAGTGTTTCATAACAAGCACCAAATTATCCAATGCCTCAAAGGAACATGATCTTGAATCAAAGTTACAAGAGTAACATTGGTTTCACACATACTAGTGTAATCTTTCCTTATTCTTTTCAATCATTTCAAATTCAAGTTACATTTCATTTTTCAATTTCACATGTGTATTAACTACTTTTATATCATTGTAAAAATTTTCATGCAACACCTTGCATGGTTATAGTTTTTTTCTAAAGTGTGTTGTACACACTCAAGTATATCTTTCTTTTTACTTTAGTAATTTCATTTCTATAATAAAATATGGACAAATGTAGTCACTTAAATTTGGTCATGAATACTTGATAATATCATTTCTGGCCCACTTTCATTTTAATTGACTTGATCACTTAGTTGAGACCTATTTCACCATATCACTCTATCCTAATCATTTATATAGATTTATTCCTTTCTAAGTTATGATCTTACGCCTATATAAATGTTCTAAATTTTTAAAACCTCCTCTAAGCATTTATACAGACATCCCAAATTTTAATTATTACATGTTTTCCTTCAAGATAGGATGGACCAGTATGGGTCAATAGCGACAGTCGATTTTGACACTTAGGTTGTGGAGCTAAAAGTTTCACTGATGCAGACATGGAGGAGGTTGCAGAAGAGTTGCGGAGTGTCACAGACACCGACATCGGTCAGGACAACCGATGTCGGCAGGAAGGAGACAGAAGGCAACCGACGTCGGTCTTAGATCGGCCAGCGTCGGCACCCCCAGGTAGACAGGGACCGGCGTCGATCACCTGTGGTTCGAGCTGCGAATATATTACGGGCAGTTGGTTGACGAACCAAGTGTTTGCATGTTTAGAGATAATTTTAGACTGAGAGTTACGGATTTAATTATTGTATTAGATGTCTAATTATTGTTTGGATGAGATCTATATAATAGACTCATGGTTGTATTGTAAAAGTGTGCTAGAAAGCCATAGAGCTTTTAGAGAGAGCTAGTGTAGCTCCTCCTAGTTCCAAAGGGGTGCTGAGAGTGTATGATTAGGGAGAGTTGCAAGGTCTGCAAAGTCAAGGAGCTGATCCACCGGGGTACTGGTTGAAGAATCATAAGGACTTGGTGAGGCAAGGACAAGGGTTCTTCAGGGGTGTAGAGATATCTACATGGTGAGTAAGGTCTAGTGATTTGCAGGTAGCAGAGAGCAGGAGATCTACTTGGAGTACGGTTGTGTACTTGGTGAACTAGCAACGTGTTACTGACTGGTTGGAGAGGTGAACATCAATTCTATATTGGAGTTGATTGTTGTGACCGAGAGAGAGAGGGAAGAAGGTCTTGAGGTGTGGCGAACCTTTGAGGTGGAAGAAGAAGTGGCATCTTCTTTATTGTATTTTCTTCTATGTATTTAATACAATTGTGTATTGTCTCTCAAATCTTGTGTTGTTTCATATTTCTAGTTACTTATTGATTCTGGTATAATTTCGTGTTTAGTTGCTAATACAAGAAGTAATCATATATGCTCTAATTGGTAGAGCAAGATCCTGACTAAGTAGGCATCAGAGCATGTTTATTGTTCTAGGTTCCTTGACAAGTGGTATCAGAGCTTTTGGTTGGATTACTAACAGGTGGTTTCAGATCTGGTAGTGTTTGTTGATTACAGGTTACTCACAGTGATTTCTGATTGAGTGGGAGTATAGCAATGGCAGAAGGAAGTAAGCTACGAATGGAGAAACTGAATAGCACGAATGGTCTGATTGATGGAAAGAAAGAGCATGTAAATAAAGATTGTTGGTTGGTTGCAGATCAACAGGGAGGAGCAGATGTTGCAGGAGATGTTGCACAGGATGTTCTGGATAAAGTGGAATCTTGGTTCACAGATTCTTTTGCCTCTTTCCATGCAGTTTGAAATAGAGCATCTTTTCATGGGTATGACTTTGGAGAGATTTATTTAGGAGCTAGAGAACCTTGTCAGATTATTGACGAAGGGGAAGTGAATCTGAAATTGCAGATGGACGACACATAGTGGTTGAAGGAAGTCATGCAGGTACCAGTCTTGGAGATGAGTCTAATTTTTTCAAGAAATTTGGGTGATGGGAGATGCACTGTAACTCTCACAGCAGATACACTTGAATTAGATGGTGGTAAGAAAGTAGGTATCCTTTATCTATCTACTTATATTACTGATTCACCTTCTGTTGCAGAGATGTGGCTTCATGGGCTTGGTCACATATGTAGGAGGGGAATGCAGGTTCTCAAGTGGAAGACAGAGGTTTTTGACAAGCTAAAAAACTGAAAAGCCTTGGTGTTCATGGAGGAGATGACGGACAGAGATCAGGTGAGGGAACTAAATTATTCTGAGCAGGGCTATGTTGATTTGAACAGGGTTTTGATCCACGGAGAGCTCGTGGGTAAAAAGTTATCACTCACAGACGAACACAGGTACCGGCATCGGTCATACAATAACCGACGTCGGCAACAGGAAGACCAACGTCGGTCATGAAGGAACCGATGTCGGCAGAAAGGATATCGGTGTCGGCCAGGGAGATGACGTCGGTAGTTGGCAGTCAGGGTCAGTGCAGGAAACTGACATCGATCAGGAGCAGACTGGGAGATGGCTGAGATCGGTCACTGAAACGGATAGTGAGTAGACAACAAGCTGTCAATAAGTCTCAAACGCTCATGTGGAGGTTAGAAAGGGTAAGTGAACCTCATATTCGTTGTTCACCTTCTATATATTGCTTACTGATGGTCGAGAACCAGGAAGATGTGAAGAGGCAATGCAGGTAAAATCCAGATACAGTGGGAGCTTAGCATGGATGAGGAGTGTGAGTCCTTGGAGAAGAACCAAACAGGTATTTTTTGGTAGAGTTGTCAGCTTAAAGAAAGCACTGAGAGACAGATGGATTCCCATAGTTAAAGAAGAGAGTGGACGGATACATGAGACAGAAGGCCAAGGTATATGGTCTTGAAGAAGCTGCAGGACAGTGGTACAGGTTTTGACAGGTGGATGACTAAGCATGGCTTCAGTCAATGTCAGTGTAACAATTGTGGTTTTATTCTTACCAAGTGGATGATGAGTCGCGACATTATCCAGTTACTGTATGTGGATGGTTTACTAGCAGGTTTTGTACATACAGAGATTTGCTGAGCTAAAAGGTAAGGTTAGTTCAGAGGTATGTCATGAGGAATTTGGAGCAGCGAAATTCTTTGGCATAAGAGACATGGAGATTTGGTCTCCAGTGGGAGCTGATGTGAAGACGGTGTTGGTGAGGTTCATTATGCAAGATGCAAAATCATAAAGCACACCAATGGCTAGACAGTTCAAGCTTAGCTTGAAATAGGGTTCGAAATCACATGAGGTCTAGTGTAGCCCTAAATTTTCCCAATCAGTGGGGGTTGTCAAAAAGTATGGAGCCAATTCAGGGAAGGAGTACTGGAGGGCAGTTCAGTGGGACTAGCAGCAGGGATTCTTGTTATGTAGGGTCAAGTTCTTCACTACATGGATATGTAGGTTCGGATGTGGCAGGTTACTTGAATGACAGGTATAATATCACAGGTTGTGTGGTGGTTGATCTTCAGGATTGAGCTTGAAGAGGGATACAAGCCAAGAAATAGATTAGATGAGCTACAGATAGAGGTACAGGTGCAGTTGTTTATTCCAAGTGGGAGATTGTTAGGTTGTGGAGCTAAAAGCTTCACTGATGCAGACATGGAGGAGGTTGCAGAAGAGTTGCGGAGTGTCACAGACACCAGCGTCGGTCAGGACAACTGACGTCGGCAGGAAGGAGATAGAAGGCAACCAACGTCGATCTTAGATCGGTCGGCATCGGCACCCCCAGGCAGATAGGGACCAAGTGGTTGGTTGGTTGACGAACCAAGTGTTTGCATGTTTAGAGCTAATTTTAGACTGAGAGCTGCAGATTTAATTATTGTATTAGATGTCTAATTATTATTTGGATGAGATCTATATAATAGACTCATGGTTGTATTGTAAAAGTGTGCTAGAAAACCATAGAGCTTTTAGAGAGAGCTAGTGTAGCTCCTCCTAGTTCCAAAGGGGTGCTGAGAGTGTATGATCAGGGAGAGTTGTAAGGTCTGCAAATTCAAGGAGCTGATCCACCGGGGTACTGGGTGAAGAATCATAAGGACTTGGTGAGGCAAGGATAAGGCTTCTTCAGGGGTGTAGAGATATCTACATGGTGAGTAAGGTCTAGTGATTTGCAGGTAGTAGAGAGTAGGAGATCTACTTGAAGTACGGTTGTGTACTTGGTGAACTGGCAGCATGTTACTGACTGGTTGGAGAGGTGAACATCAATTCTATATTAGAGTTGATTGTTGTGACCGAGAGAGAGAGGGAAGAAGGTCTTGAGGTGTGGTGAACCTTTGAGGTGGAAGAAGAAGTGGCATCTTCTTTATTGTATTTTCTTCTATGTATTTAATACAATTGTGTATTGTCTCTCAAATCTTGTGTTGTTTCATATTTCTAGTTACTTATTGATTCTGGTATAATTTTGTGTTTAGTTGTTAATACAAGAAGTAATCATATATGCTCTAATTGGTAGAGCAAGATCCTGACTAAGTAGGCATTGGAGCATGTTTATTGTTCTAGGTTCCTTGACACCTTATGGTTTTATCTTAACCTCCACTTTAGCAATAGTTACTTTTTAAATTTAGACCCTCCTTTACACGTTGGTTCATATTTTTAGGATAGGTAGTGTGAGGATTCTCCATATTGGATTGTTATAAAGGCACATCTAAGTAACATATTTTATAACTTGGTAATTTCAATATTGAGGCACATCTACAAAATTGCACACTGAGGACCATATTCTTTCCAAATTTAATTCTAATCATTTGAAGCAATCATTATCCAAGTCAAGAGCCTATTTTATCCCAAGTTAAGTAAAGCATTATCAAGTATTCAAGCCATCTCTATATGCACTCATGTAGCAAAAAGAGTATAATTTTAAAAAATATTCTAAGTGAGAGAACTACATGGGCTTGATTTTTCTCTTCATAGTATTGGGTACATAGACAATGATCAATCATCATGGAGGTGATTGGGGTCAACTTAGCCCATTACATTCCCTCTTTTTTTTTTTTAAATTTTTAGTTATTGCAAGCCCTATTAGGGTTTTAATTTTGAATATGTGATTTTTAACTTATTTGTATGTACCTGAAGGTCATTTTTCCACATACATACATGTTTTAAGAAAACATAGATGATCGTGCCTTGGTTTCCATATTTTCTCAAAGAGAACATAGTCAACAAGTAGAGGACAATAGTGCTAGTCGATATTATCCTCTTCTTGATGATCTTGTCTCTCATTAGTTACAGTTATAGTTATTGTGGCATTTATAAATATAATATAAGTTGATCAGTTCTAACCACTATTCAGTTTCACACAGTCAAATTATATAAAGTAAATAGCTAAGTCTTTTTTTATTTTTCATACCTAGTCTTCTTTCATTCTTTGTTTATATATATATATATATATATATATATATATATATATATATATATATATATATATATATATATATATATATATATATAACATTAGCTTTCCTTCAAATCAATTTATATTAACTAGGGTTAATGTGCCTATTAATTCTAAAGTTTAATAAAAACACTAATGTTAGAGTTATGTATACATAGGTTAAAATTCCATAAATACATAAATAACTATTATGTAAGTAGAAATAGTTGAGCTTCCATGTGTGACTCTTCAACTTTATATAGTTGAGCTAAAATGGCATCAAAAGTTGATGGTTGAATAAATTCACCTCAAGGAGTTCCCTTGCACACGAGAGTGTTTCCCCTTAGCCCTATAATGGTAACCCATATACACAAATTGGGGGATCCACCCCCATCGTAATAAAGGTAATGTTTTTTTTAGCACTTATTTTTCCTAAAAATGTGATTTCTCCTTATAGGTGTGGCATGTAGGTGGCTGGGACACTAAGGAAGCCATTAGTGGAAACTGTATAAGGTTTTGCACATGCATGGATGGGACCATGTCCAATCTATCCAGACTACATTTTACCCTTGCTCTACCACTATTTAATTGTGTGTGGCATTTGGTCAAGATGGACTAGTGATCTAGGAGATACCATGGACCTATGAATGTTGTTCTAGAGTACTACAAACCATTCAACATGATAAGAAATTACCACAAATTGTGATAATGGGCTTGGTGGGTTTTTAATAGTTTAATTGTGTATTAATTAAAACAAGATAAAAATAATGCATTAAGGAAATATACCATTCAACAATATAAAATAAGAGTTAGATCTTTCCTAATGGATACAAATAGTAAACGTGCCAACTTGGAAATTTGAAAACATGCAATAGACAATATGAAATTAAAATGATTAGAACAAACACACCTTGTCTAATTCTTGATTTATGAGTGTTAATCTTAGTTTTACATGCCTATAGCTAGCTACCTTTGTGAAATTTTTGAGTGTTTGACTATGTAAGAACAAGATCAGCATCAGTGTCATTCATGTCTTTGGCAGGATTGGTGTTGACTAGGTTTGATTGTTATTCTTATCCTCTTATGGCATTCATATCATGTGATAATTTATAGATTATGAATTATTTTTTGCCTTTGCACTAATGGATTTCATATAGTTTTTAGTTGTAATTTTCTAAAATTGGTAGACAAAAGCACTTGATTTTCTCTTTAAATGTATTTGACCTAACTTACCATAATATTTTAGATAAAAAGAGAAATGAAGAAGTAGTTGGGTCAAGTAGACATGAAGGTATTAAAACTACGTATCCCACATGCTAGAATCAAACCCCTCATAGTTAATCTACAATGTGAATAGAGGCTTGAGATAACAAGATTTGCCTTCTCTCCCTAATGTCATATACAACTTCATGCACATTCGCTTAGGCCAATTTTTTTATAAGCTATGATGCAAATCCTTGAGTAGAGATAAATCAATGTAAATTGTAACTATGATTCAAATGAATGGATAACAATCATCTCTTTTATAAACTTCTAGGACTGAGTCCCTTATTGTGTGAAATCTTGTTCTTGTCTCTTCTAGTTATTAAAATTCTCAAAGATTATTTTTATATATAGGCTTCTCATGGTTTGAATAAAATATGTATGCTTCTAAAATAAAATTGTAAAAACTAAATAATGAATAGAAACATTGAAATGATGCAACCACAGCCTGAATGACCCAAAAAAAGGATCATTAGACCTACCAATCTTGACCCAGAGAAAGAAACAAACACAAATAGAGAGAAGAGAGATAAAACAAGTTCATGAGCACAATGAAAACATGAAATAATGGTGAACTAAATTAAATTAGACCAAAGGATCATACAAAGAAGATAGATAAAGACAAACAAGATCCAATAACTTCCTAATTCAAGGTGATGACCCATATGCACAAAAAAATGCCAAAAACATTGTAATAATAAGGTTTGTACCAAATTTGAGTGTCTATAGTGGTATCATCAGACCCATTTTTTATTTTTCCTTCTAGATCACAATGAATCTAAGGACATAAAATCCTCATTGTTATATTTGGTTGTCATATTTTTAACTAACTACACCAATGACTAATGTCTATCATACATTGATTTTCTTTATGCTCTTGTTGTTGTCTTGGATAAATAGCATATGATAAATGCACCATCATTAGAATAGATTTACATAATTGTATTTTATGTGTGTTTTCTTCAAGTAGACATTGTAATAAATCTTTGTGGTACCCCTATGCATATGTTTTACCTTATTTTTTATTAATGAACTCACATAGTGTAGAATTTTCAATATTTAAATTGATTAAGATATGTCTAAATCAACCAAATATGAATGTTATAGGTAGATGTTCAATTCACTCTTTTATTATTTATAGAAATAATTAAACAATGTAGGAGGAAGATATACTTAGGTTTTTTGTCTATATGTTAGTTATAGAGGTTGGAACAAGATTTGGAAATGCTTAGAAAGGTGTATCCAAACTGCCTGGTGAAAATCTATCCTCTAAGTTTATGGATGACTATTTTGATATAGAGCACTGCACTTACCTATAAACTGCCTTCATGTGCGATATCAACAACTTATTGTGTGTAAAAATCCAAAAAAAATGTCTCTTTCACTTCAAACCTTAGTTATACTTTTAACACTAGGTTAACCTATAAAAATGGGAGAGAGTGATGGGTTGAGTTGACACCAACCACTCCCCAATGAATGACTAAGTTATACCTATGTATCCAATACTCTTAATATGGAAATCAAAGTCCGCACATAGTTCTTCTCCTTAAGTGAATAGGTGCAATTGTGATCCACTAGTATATATGCATCATGTGATTTAGCTTTCAAAACTTTTAAAAATGGAAAACTTGCCTCGGCTTAGGTGCTTTAGACTTTGGCTAGGACCTACTCCTTATGACTAATTTCTAAATTTGGAAAGTTTAGAGTAGTCCCTTTGAATGTATAGAAGTGTATAGATGTATCTTTGATAAGTGCTAGATGGGAAATAAGCCTAAAACTATTGTTTATTTATATAGGACTCTTTGTGTACTTTCTCACACTACCAACATGTGAAATGCATGGGTTAACCTATATGAATGATTTGAAAATAGAAAATGGCCATTAGAAACAGTGTAGATAGTTCTGACATATTTATGTAATTGTATTTTATGCGTCCTTTTTTTAATTAAACATTGTAAAAAATATTTATGGTTTCCCTATGTATATGTTTTACCTTATTTTTAATTAAAAAATCTAAATAATTGTAAAACTTTGAATATTCAGATTGCTCAAGACATGTCTACATTAACCAAGTCTGCATGTTACTGGAAGATGTTTAATTTAAATTTTTATTATTTATATAAATGACTAAACAATGTAGAATAAATATGTACTTACCTTTATTTATCTATTTTTTTAATTACATACATAGGCACAAGACCTGAGAATGCTTTAAAATGTGTCTCCAAGATGCCTAGTGAAAATTAAGTTTTGAGTTTCCAAACACCTAAGAAAAAGTCAGAAACCTATGGAATCCTAAAGCATACACTATTTTCCAGTAGTGTCCTTTGAGTTTTTGGAGGTTTGTTTCGGCAAAGAACATTGTTCTTACTTGTAAACGGCCTTCTTACGCAATATCAATGACTTTTTGTGTGTGTAAATCAAAAACATGTCTCCTTCATTCCAAACCCTAGTTCCACTTTCAACACTAGGTTAACATATGAAAATAGAAAGAGTGATGGGTTGAGATGAGTACAACCACTCCCTAACGAATCTTTGAGCACTTCTTATGTATCCAATACTCGAGAGAGAGAAACCAAAGTGCACATAGTTCTTCCCTTTAAGTGATTGTGTCAAATCATGAACCACTAGTATGTATTCATCTTATGATCTAGCTTTCAACACTTTGAAAATTTTCAAACTTGATTTGGCTTAGGTGTTTTAGACTTTGGCTAAGACCTGATCTTTGTGACTGATTTTTGAATTGAAAAGTTTAGCACAGTCCCTATGTATGTGCAAAAGTGTATAAATGTATCTTTAACTAGTGTTAGATGGAAAATAGGTTTAGACCTATTGTGTATATATATAGGAATCTTTGGGTACTTTCTCACTCTATTGACATGATAAATGTATGGGTCAACCCATAAGGATGATTTGATTTTTTTAAATGGTCATTAAAAGGCGTGTAGTCAGTCTTGACAGTGTTGGACAAGTCTAGAATTTTGTAGGTGTTTGAGTTTGACAAAGTCAACTAAAAAATGAGAATATTGATTTGGTGATCTGGAGACAATCGAAGTATAAACATGTTAAGCATAGACTAAAAAATTATTTTAGGTGACTGATAGGAAATCAAAAAGGTCAAGCCCATAGTAAGCATGTGAATAGAAGAGAATGGTGTGCAAGAGCCATATATGTACGCATAAGTCATATATGGTAAGAATAAGTCAAATTGACATTTTCCAAATGTTTAATACTAGATTCTAGTGTCTACAATATACAATTTCATTCTTGACTTTTCTATTAAAAACTAATCTTTTTGAATTGTACCCACTTGACCTTTATGTCAAAATTTAAAGCATTAATGTATAGTAGAAGGGATTTCTTATATTTGATATCCATGGTTGACCAAGTTTTATATGATTTAGTATCAAGCACAACATGAAATAAAGTTTGAATTTTCTTTGCTTCTACTCTAACAAGAAAAATAATACACCCAAGAGGTTCCCTTCTAAGAGCATCATATCCTACGATAATTATAGGAGTATATGTTAGATCATCTGAGCTAATTCCAAGTCCAAGACTATAAATAAATTCTTCAATACGTACATTCAAACTTGAGCCATTATCAATCATTGTACCATTTTTTTATTTCCATTTATGAGTGCTCTTTAAATAATGGTCCTTCATATAAGCTATCATGCAAGACATCCTCTTCAATAAACATAACTTGAATAGACAATTTCTTCTTTTTTAATCAGCGACTCCAACATAACCATCAATTGGATGTTGTTTATAATCCGTAGGCACATTGCTATGCATTAATTTTTCTATCATATGGATATTTCTATTATTAATAAACTTGTTCCTTGTGACTAGATGATTTTATTACCACATTTGAATTTATATGTACACCATTTAATTGAATTTGATCATTGTCAATAAAAACTTGTGTCTTGTGTTTCAAAGTGATACATTTATTTTTAGAATGCCCTAGAAGTATATGATAATCATAATATGTGTTGGCATCAAAATACTTAGGCAATGGTCTTGAAGTATCAAATTCCCTTGTTGGAGGTAAAGTTATTATATTGCATTCGAGTAACCTCTTTGAGTCATTTGTGGGCTCTCAATAAGTCTAATGAATTTCCTACACTTTTTTAAAAAATTTAACACAAGCTTTTTAGGTGTTTTATCTATACCATTGACCACCTTGTTAGCCTCAATTTTGATGAAACTGATAGACAATATATATAGAAATGCACAAAAAATAGGATTTAGAGTATAATTGATAATCAAAGCATAGAAATGAACACAGATCAATTGACACAATATGTAGTTATTTGTCATGAAAAAATTTTAAAGAGGTAAAAAAACCCACCAATGATGATTATTCAAAATATTGAGAAACTAAGAACTAATACAACATATTCTTCCTCTTCTCACTTCTTCTGTCAAATATCTTTCATAAATTTTGCAAGTCAAATATAATAAAATAAATCATATTTGAATAATTTCACATAGGGGTAAAACTCTATTTATAGTGAAATACTAAGGGAGGTGACAGTCGTAAAAATAACGGATCCATCTATCTTGATAAAATAATTTAATTAAATTTTGATAATAATTAAATAATTATAACTCTATTATTTATTATTACGAGGTTTCCACCTCATGGTAATAAATAATATATTATTATTTAATTAATTAATACCAAAGCTAAGGGTCAATTAAATCTACTTAGAATTAAATGTTCTAACACTCCCCCTTAATATTAAGTGGGGATAAATGTCATATTCGCCTCAAAAAAAGAATTATCATATGTACATAATTTAAAGATTTAAAAACCTTCATCATGTCAAACATTACCTTTTGAAACAAAAAGAATTATAATCCATAAAGTACTCGAAAGTAAATTTAGGTGAGCATGATCGGGAGACTACATCTCACAGTTTCTCTTGAATAATCATCTAAATATATTTGGAGCTTTTTATTACATAAGCACCTCCATTATAAAGTATGTTTTTCATATTGGGTACAAAATTAAAACTTCTACATGAAGTGTACAATAACATAACTTTCAAACAAAATTTATAATATTTTACAATTGAGAAGAAGTATAAAGAAGAAGAAGAAGAAACACATGGATATTAGGAAGTGTCATTGGCATACACATTCCCCCTCAATGGTAACTCTAAGAGACCTAGCATTTTATGAAAATGATAGAACTTGATAGCACTAAGTGGTTTTGTGGAGATATTTGTCACTTGTTTGTCTTGCATGAAAATGATAAAACTTGGTAGCACCAAGTGGTTTGTAAAGATATTTGTCACTTTTTTGTCTTAGGAGAAAACTATAGATTAATATAACTATTGAGGACTTCCTCTCAGATAAAATATACATGAACTTCAATATGCTTAAATTATTAGTGTTGTGCACCTACACAAAACTTAAACACATATTCAAAAATAGATTCATGATAGCATAATACGGTTAGCATCATAATAATCACATACATAAAAATATAACATATTTTTTATATGGTAAAACTTATTTTAAAACAATCATGCCATATTTTAGGTAAATAAGTTCACTACTTTGATTACAAAGTGAAAAAACATAAATTATTATATGCAATTTATCATTAAACATCTCCAATATTGACAAAATGAGCATCCTTTGAGTTTTATTTAAAAAATAATAATAATTTAATATGCTTCGATAAAAGATTGAGGTATAACCTCTCATACCTCAAATATGGATAATTTTAACATGAAATGCCATCATCCAACCAAATAGATATGAGACTGAAACAAATAAGTTTAGAGATGAATGCTTGGTAAAGTAAATAATGAAGAGCCAATAATACAAATTATATTTACACTTTACATGTCATAACATATCTTATTATCAAACGAAGCATATAAAAATGCTAGCATAAACAATCAAATGAGAATATCTAATCAATTGAAACACAAAAGATCCAAACTCACTGAGCATGATCTTTTTATCAAATGCAATAACTAAACATGATCATTTTGTCAAATTAAGCATGATGTTATGAATATAATATATTTTTTATGCTAATTCATATGAATTGAAAATAATCAATATTTTTTTTGTTTTCTCATCTATTACAATATAATTGTAATAAACATTTTTCAAGAGTCAAACTAAATCATTTTACTAACAAATACAATGTAGATGAGACAATATCAATATAATTAGTATCTCTAAAGTAAAAATAATTGTATCAAAGCAAATGAAATGCTATGAGCATACATATATTTTTTATGTAGAAAAATACAAAGATTAAGTAGATATTGTTACTTAGAATATGCACATTATTATTCATGGCTTTGGCCCATAAAAATTAAAAAGAATATTTACATAATGGAACATTGTTCTAACCATCTCAATAATGATACAATTTTTCTTTTCAACAATATTATTTTGTTGAGGAGAATAGGAAGTTGTTAATTCTCTTTAAATATTGTAACTAATACAAAAAGAATCAAACTCTTTACTAACATATTTATTATCATTATCAATTTTTAATTTCTTAATAGAAAAATTAGATGTATTTTCAACACTACCTTTAAATTCTTTGAATTTAGACAACACATCAAATTTTTTTTAATAAAAAAAATAAATCATTATAGTGTAATCATCAATAAAAATAACACTGTAAAAAGAATCATTAAGAGATACAACTTCAAGAGGTCCTACAACATCACTATAAATCAATTCTAAAGAATGTAAGGAATTTGCATCATGAGTCTTGTAAAAGGGGTTAATATGTTGTTTACCACATACGCAACCCTCACAAGTTTCATAATGAGAGGTGATAGAAGAAAGTCCAACAACAAGATTATTTGCAGACATATCATGTAAACTTTTAAAATTAACATGTCATAATCTTATATGCTATAATTAAGATTCATTCTTACTATGTGATGAAAAAAAATATGCAGAAGAATGAGAAAAGATATATAAACCATTCTTTTGAACACCTTCAACAATCAAAGAACCATATTGATTTCTAATTGACCATATTTAAGTAATTTTATAATGAAATTATCATTTATAAGTTGAGAACAAGATAACAAATTATTTTTAAGCTTAGGTACATATAAAACATCATTTATAGTAACATTTAAAAACTTTGTTTTTTCATGTTTAATTATTTCTAAAAATGAATTGTCTCATAAATAAATTCTTTCAAAGATATCTCTAGAATCACACAAAATATCAGATAAGCATGTCATATGGTCCTATGCACCGCTATGTAAGATCCATTCATTTTCATTTGAAGCAAATAAAGCAACATATAAAGCAATAACATTTGAATCCTAATTGTTATTCTAATTAGGGTTTTGAAGTTTTTACTTGTTTTGATTATATTTTTCCCCTTTATTATTTTTATAAGTTTGATTGTTATTTATATACTTATTTTTATAACAGGGTTCCTTTCTATGATCAAAGTTACCACACAAATTATAATTTTTATTAAACTTAGGTTTATGATTCTTATTATCAGATTTTTTATTCTCATATTTGTCTTTCGCAGAATTAAAGTTAGATTTTTTATTTTTAATGTTATCAGAAATATTATTTAATAGGAGAAGCACCAAAATGACATTCTCTTTAAAATCAAAATTTGTCATAACTTGCTCTTCTTGAATCAGGAGAGCAAACAACATGGTAAGATCAAGAATATATTGCTCAATTTGATACTTAAAATTTGAAAGTGATAATTTTTTTTAACTTTTCATGAATATTTAACTGAATGATAAAATAAAGTAATTGATCTTGAATCAAATTATAATTACATCTATCTAACTAATCTTTAATGTTTTTAATTTTAACAAAAAAAATCATAACTTTATCATCACCTTTCACATGTATAGTTACCAATTCAAGGATTAACTTAATAATCTTCGAAAGATGAGTGCCCTCATGCATAGACTCAAGAAGTTTCCAAGTAACACTAGGAGACTCTTGAGAATAGATGTGGAGAAGGAATTCATCCTTAACATTTTATAAGATAATGCCCTGTAATTTTTGTTGAAATGCATTGGTAAGGTCAAGGGTCACATGTCATCTAGAAGGGACTTTTTTAGTCTCAATGGCAACATTCCACAACTTTCGAGTCATAAATTCAGTTTTAACATGATTTTTATATATATTATAGTTTTTTTCATTATGCATTTGAGATTTATCTTAAAAAAAAATGAGGTGAATCCATAGCTTTCCTTTAAACAAGACGGTAAACAAATACTTAAAATAAAACTTTTTAATTTGATAGCAAAATAAATTTAAAATTGTAAACACAATAATTATTCAATTTAATGCTAGACAAAGTAAAAAAAATGAAAGATTAGTACAAAATAGGGTATTGCAAGTGTCGTAAAAATATATTAATATAAAAATAGTGTTAAGAAAAATAACATTTTTAATGAGTTTTTATAATTTGATTGTAAGATAAATTAAATCACAAATGCAAGTATACTTAATCACATAATTTAGATGCCAAATAATGCAAAAAACTAATTTAAAATTGCACAAATTAAGTGTTAAAAGAGTCACACTCAGAATGACTGCTTAGACATTATTTTTAAAAAAATTATAAAATAAATCGTAGGAGGTTTCAAAACACAAAATTGCCCATATATATGTGTTCAAAGGTGTCAAAACTTAAGGATCGACTTGTTACGCGACTATGTTTGACAAAATATTCACTAGGTCGAAATTTGAAATAAATTTGACAAGTCAAATAAGATTTTAGACGCGTAAAACATTGACACGCAAACCAAAAAATAGAATTTAATTTAAACTAAATTTTAAAAAAATGATTTGACCAAGTCAAAAAAATATTGATTTTAGAGGGTTTTGAACTTGAGACCTCCTTAGTTGTAAGTTTTTAACAAAACTATTACCACCAACCCTTCTAGAAGCTTTTTAAAAAACTTATATACACATTTTTATATTTATTGTTTTTATATGATTTTTTAAATAAATAAAAATATCTAAATGTAAATTAATACATGTATGTAATTTTCAAAAAGTAAAAACAAATTAAAGTTTTTAACATTTAAATTAAAACGCTAATTTAGAGGTGGTTCCCTTTTCAAGTTGCATATAAATTTTACTTGTAATAAATAAATTATTTTTTAAATAATTAATACAACTATGTAAAAAATATTTAGATGTCTGTAGCACGCTCCAGGTAAAAGTAAGGCATTGCAACAACAGTAAAATTCATAGAAGCTTACTCAGACCATTAGAAGGCTTGAAACTTTACCAATCCTTATAAAAACTTCAGATGAAGTAGATTGAATCCTCAAAACAAAGTTTTAGAAAAAAAATGCTCCTTGAAGAAGCCTTCAAAGGCTCTATAGATGCTTCCAAGAGGCTTATATATAAGATATAACATTTTCCAACAACCGGCTCAAAAAGAACTGAAAATAATGAATTTTAAAAATTCCTCATGCACCCATGCCATACAAGTGCATTGGAATGTCCAGACAAATTTTTAGGGGCAAAAAGAAAACTTCTCAGGGCTCTATAGAGAATTTGTCTTCAGATAAAATGGCCATACAAGTGCTCAGAGCTTGAATAATAAAACTTTTGAATACATTAAAGTATCAATTATTGATATTTAATTCAATGTAATATGTTTGTCAATCATTTACATCAATCAGGGTCTGATACCACATGTTGAGCTACAGCTCATATGGACCAGCTAGGATAAGAACCTAAGACCTTCCATTTGTTGTTGGAGTGCTCTACCAATTGAGTCAAGGGCCCCTCTATGACTAGCTCTTAGCCTGGCTCTGATACCATGATAAAATTGATAGATAACATATATAGCAATACACACAGAATAGGATCTAGAATATAATTGATAAGCAAAGCATAGAAATGAACACAAACCAATTGACACATTATGCAGTTATTTATCGTAGAAAAACCTCAAATAGGTAAAAAAAAACTCACTAATGATGATTATTCAAATTATTGAGAAATCAAGACCCAATACAACATATTCTTCCTCTTCTCACTTCTTCAGTCAAATATCTTTCACAAGTTTTGTAGGGTGAATATAATAAAATAATTCATATTTGAATAATTTCACAATAGGAGTAAAACTTTATTTATAATAAAATAGCAAGAGAAGTGACCGTTGTAAAAATAATGGGTCCATGCATCTCGATAAAATAATTTAATTAAAATTTGATAATAATTAAATAATTATAACTCTATTATTTATTATCACGAGGTTTTCACCTCATAGTAATAAATAATATATTATTATTTAATTAATTAATACCAAGGTGAAGAATCAATTAAACCTACTTAGAATTAAATGTTCTAACAAATTTATGTTAAAACTCGTGGTCATTGCTTATAGTCTTAAATCTTGCTTTATTTTGAAATTGTGTGCCATTTGAAACATTTGACCCATATTTAAGTATGTTTGTGTCTAAAATTTTGACTTCAAATTCCTTAATCGCATAACAAAGCTCATCTAAAGATTGATATGTGTTGAATGCTACTTTATCCTTAATAATTAATAGTAGGGTTTTGATAAAAATGCATTAAAGCTCATTATCTAACGTTTGATAAGTCATCCTAATAACCATGGTCTTGAATTAGATCACATATTCACTAGTACTTTCATTTGATTCATGTTTAACTTGAGCCAAGTGTGAAAATTTGAGCTTTGCACCAATATTGATTTAAAAATAAGCTAGGAAATCATCAACTAATGTTGCAAAGGAATGTAAAGCTTAGAACAAATCAAGGCGTACTCCTTCAATATTCTTGGAAATAGCTTATTTATAAAATCTAAGCTTGAGGCATTAAAAGCTCTCGTATGATAAGAAGGGTCTGCGTTTCCATTAAACAATGCAAATTTCAGAGTAATTGAGCTTATTGTAAATGGATATGAAATTACCTCATAATACAAAGGGTTTAGAATTAAATTGTTAAAGGTAAACCCAATTACTTGGCTTTTGAGTTGAGAACAAAATTAATATATTGTTGCAAGTCTCACAATGTATGTATTGTAGAGCCATGTTGGGGCTTTTCATAGGAATAGAAGGTGAAGTAGTAGAATACATTGGAATGGAAGAAATAAAAAAAATGATTAACAACATTAGAAGCAATTCAAGAAACATTATAAGCAAGTAATGGTTGAACAAGTGGAATTTGAGAAGCATGTTGAGACATTTGAAGAGCTTGAGAAGGAAGTAAAATATGTTGAGAAATTGGAGGAATTACATTTTGAAATAAATAAATATATAAATAAGGAAGTGATATATATATATATATAGAGAGAGAGAGAGAGAGAGAATCTAACAACCTGGCATCTTGAGAAGGATGAACATCAGCAATAGTGGAAGCATGATTACGTTTTAAAAGGATTTTCCGAAGCAACTTCGTAGGAAAGTAGATTTTGAGAGAACTTCTTTTGATGCATTTATGATTCTAGATATATAAGGAGGATTATCTATAGTATATTTATTAATATTATCAATGTTCTCATCTCTATTTTGTTCTTCTAATTCAGCCTCATAATCATAATGATCTTTACTTTCATACACATTTTGCATTTAAAATATCTACAACAATATCATTCAAAAAAGGCACATCTTTTGCAATGGAAAAAATAATTTTTGAAGCAACATTAGATGCATGCCTAGAATCCATGTTTCTTATGTAAGCTTGATCTAGATTTAATCAAACTAATCTGATAAACAATTTTACAATTAAATTAATCACTTGTGAAAATAAAAATCAAGCATATATCAAACGTATTATGCAAGCACCCTAGGGTATGAAAATATCTTCAAAGAAGATCATTTAGGGGTTTGGAATCAAGCATAGGATAAATAGGGCTAGTGAGATCTAAACATGAAATAACACAAGCCCTAGGAACATTCAAACTTGGCAATGTGTGGAACAAGATCAAACTATGGAAAGAGAGGCATAACACATCAAGGATTTATGAAACCCTTGAGGAACATGCCGAATGATTATCCCTAATAAAAATAAGATCTATCACAAATGAAGCAATATCTCCCTAGAAGAGGTGTAAAAGAGCACGAGTACCCAAAATTTAATACAGATAAATAGATCTCAATCAAATTGTATCACATATATCCATAAACAATTAACTAGGCCTAAACAAATACAAAACTATAAATCATAATTAATTTTCCAAACTTAGATCAATAAAGGATGAAAGATGATTTAGAACAATGTCTTGATTTGCAGATGATCTGAAAACAATCTTTAGGATCTTACAATGCAAAATATACTAAAACAAGAAGACAAAGTCGTCACAGAAAATTCAAAACAAGAAAAGAACCTCCCAATAACCATACACCACACATTTATGGGCTTTGGGACCATACACGGTATGGTTCTAAGAAATGACGAGGATGCTCATCAGATCTAGGGTTCCAAAATTCTCACTCAATTTTTTCAAACTCCACACCAATCACTAAGAAATTACACTTCTCCAAATCCTAATAAGACAGTTCATCTTGCAAATGATAAGGAAAATGATTTGTTTTGGATTCCATGTTTAGAATTAGTAGGGTTTTCAAACATCGACTACTTATCAAGGCCCTCAACAATGTACAATATCGAAAACACGCAAATTGCAATTGTGCTTCAACCAAAGAAACCAATGTGATGCAATGTGTCACTACCATGAACATTAGTGCTACAATGAATATTTTCTAAATGCTTGCTTGATTTCTCTAGAATGCTTGTAAATGCTCAATAGACCATTGTAAAAATAAATATTAGATTTTTTTTTAAATTTTCTCTAGATGCCTAAAAACACTGAAACACTTATGTATTTATAAACTTATTGAACTCAACTTAGGACCCTATTGACATGCAATCCAACATCAAACAGACAAAAAAGTGGACAATACGGGACCACAAACCCCAAGGGACCCTAGCGGTCAAAAACACTTAAGGCCCATATATGCATACACAATGAGTTTATGAGCCCCATAAATTTATTGTGCACATTTATGGGGGACCACCAAAAACAAGAGAGAGAGGAAAGAAAGGGCAGGAGGGGAGAGAAGAAAGAGGAAAACATTATGAAAACAACCAAAAAAACATGCCAAAAATGCCTAATTTAGGCCAATAAACGACTAATAAAGTCTATGGGCTATTTTTAAGTGTCTACATTAATATGGAATAGAGACTCCCATCTAGAGAATTGGGATTAAGGACTCGAGAATAAGTACTAAAAAGAAAGGACTATATACTATTAGAAAGAATTCATTTATGTACTATCCGAACAAGTGACTTTATGTCCTCAAGATCTAGTTAACCATTTCCAGGATTAGTGTGATTAGATGCAATAAATAAATCTACCCTATTACCACTGTAACATTCATTTCATAATTATACACATCAACATGTAATGTTAAATATAGAGAGAGACAAGATATATGGATGGGATGCATTGTATCAGTGATCACCTTAATAATGGATTAAATATAAGGTAAATCCCCCACTTATTTTTAAATATAAGGCCGCCTTAATCGTTGGGTGGCTATTTCACGTTGACCTCCTTTTAAACAAAGGTAGGCCTAAATTAAATTTGCCACCATAAGGTAAGACCCACAAATAGTGGATCCCAAGTAAGCAAACCTCATACCTTATTGGAAAATTTATAATGCAACTCAAGAAACATCGATTGTTAGTGCCTCATAGGGTTAATAAAATTTAAGCCTGCAAGGATCTAAAGAATCAACAACTGGTGACTAGAGACCCTAATATATGGAATCGTGTAATGTGCAAATAGTACACAACAACATTCCCCCTTATCCTGACTTGGAGGAAGGCAAAACTTGCAAGTATTCTAAGAAGTTGAGTTTTGCAATAACCGTGAAGAAAGATGATGGCTCATGGAACATCCCCTAAAGGAAGATGGCCCTTACAACATCTCTACAAAAGAAGAATGCACCCACAAGTTTCATGGTGAAAGAACAAAAGTGACTACGGAAATAATTATTATAAGGATGATGACTTGCAACATCCCCCGGAGAAGTAACCATAATTCCGGAATGAATACTTAATTCATGAGAAATATTTAATAAGAAGCTTACTATATCCATACAGAACTTTTAGAAACTATGATACCTGCTCAACATGGACATTATTTATCAAAAATCATTAAAAATTTTAAATTGGAGGCAGCAAGTTGTCCTTGAAACTTTTCAACTTATTCTTTCTATCAAGAAGTTGTCATGGCATAGTTAGTTCGTTTGGATGAATTGTAAGAATAGTTGTTGGATAAAGATTAATGTAACACATCCAAATCTTCCATCTGAAAAATACCTTGCTTTGGTTTCTTAAAACTTCAAAGTAATGAATGAGTGTAAGTTGATTGTATGTTATAAACTGCTGAATTAACAAGAAGCATAGTATAAACTATATTAATTAAACAAGACAGACATTGCAGCGCTGCTTTTTTTTGGTAGGGGGTGCGGGGGCAGAAAAAGATATTTAAGATGGCCAATATTTAAGCAAATTATATGATCGTGTTTTTTTTCTAGTAACTTCACCCAAAGATTCACAACTCAAAGTTACACTTCTTATCAATCAAGAGAAGCATTATTTTTTATAAAAGACATAAGAGCACCTCTTCGTGTCTGCTTAGTCATCTCCCTAAAACAAAGCATGCCTACGTGACCATTGAATTCTTAGATGTTAGTGTGGACTAAAATTAATTGCCCACGTGCCCTGCAATGAGAGCATAATCTACAGATCAATTAAATTTTTGGCTAAATAGTTTTGCATATGAAAGTTCAGCAAGCGAAATGCGAAATTGTGGTGAAACTCCATAGTTAAGAGCGCTCGAGCCCAAGCAATATTAAGATGGGTGATCTCCTAAGGAGTTCTGGGGTTTGGGGTTTTATTGTCACAAGCATCACTTAAATGCAATGTGTACCATGTAAACCATTCAAACTCGTATGAGAGGTTCTTATAAACCACTCCTCATGAAAGATGGTTTCAAAAAGTGACTTGATATCCACATGCAGTGGATTCACTGTAGATAAATACCAAATCCATGAAAGATGAAACTGTTATAACATTTGAACCAAGAACATTGACACATCTACACCTCAAATAGAAGTGAGAAATTGTTTGCCATACGTCTACACTTCCAATTGGTAAAAACCCAGGACACCCAAAACTTAAGAATTTATATGTATTCAGAAAACATTTTAAAATCATATGTTTGGTTTGAATTCAAGAAATTGTCTTGAAAAATGTTCAGTTGCCTATAATGAACATATTCATTGAGTACGGATAGATGTTTGTGTTGTTTGCTGCTGGGTGTTTTTGTCACCCACATGGTATACAGTTAGGCGTGTTAGCTCGTCTAGTCATCCAACATCGTCTCTAGCAATTGCATGTGGTATGCAGATTTGGAACTAGACAGGTATGGCAGCCATATTTCTACAATCTCATTAACACGAATATTAAAGGCACATTTCAATAGTGCTACATGACTATACGATGCCATTATGACCCGGCATCTCTGGCAAGGCGAGATATCTCATATTTACTACAGTTAGTAATATCGTACATCTTCTTT
The DNA here is from genome assembly GCA_037957365.1 of Torreya grandis. Classification (NCBI taxonomy): domain Eukaryota; kingdom Viridiplantae; phylum Streptophyta; class Pinopsida; order Cupressales; family Taxaceae; genus Torreya; species Torreya grandis. The sequence goes on from JARHVA010000041.1 coordinate 6,500,022, forward strand.
ATTCTATATTAAATTTCAATAGACAATAATTGTTCTTTGCAGATTTCCAGGAGTTTTGAGGGATGTTTTACAGCCTAGTAGGTTAGCACATATTCCCGTCCTTTGTTTTCCAGATATAGTGAAATGGATTAAAGTAGAAATCCTGTAATGACCTTGTTAATAGTAGAAGTTAGAGTCGACTTATGACATGACAGACGAGGCTTATAGTTGATGCGAGTGTAACATTGCCTCCATGTGATGAGTTTGTGACTCTTGGTACCATAAGTAATCATGTCCCTTGTACTCACATTATTTTTCATTCGTGTAAAAGGGTTTCTCATATTGCATTCTTTTCAATTCCTATTGTAAGAATGGTCTCAGGAAAAAGTTGATACTCTGAAGTCAAAAACAGGTTAAATGCTAGTCTGCTGTCTATAACATGATGCTGCTAGAAAACACCCTTGTTTTTTTGTTACAATTCGGTAAAAACATAATTCCCTTGAATCTTAGTGCAGCATATGAAGTGGCTACCGTAGATGTCAATAATCTGAAACGGTTACATATCTTGACTGTCGGTAATTTATTAGAACCGTAAAGAGAATTTCCTTTCTGTACATTGATCTGTCACAAATCTATAGAATAACAAGCCAATTTTGGAATAAGAACAAAATTTGTTAACTCCTATGTATAGTATAGTTTGCGGATAGCCTTGATGCAGGAGCATCTGGCTCCACAAACAATCCTGCATCGCCCAAAAAGATTTCATTTTTTCTAATAATTTAATGTTGTACAGGTTCTCTTAAATAGTAGCATTCTCAGAAGAAATAATCAGATAATGAATATTTTAACGTGTTGTGTGTATGAGCGGCCCTCATCCGTTGATCCCTTTTTAGTTCCAATAAATGGTGGCAAGATTATTGATATTGTTAGTGGACATGTCAAAACACAAGAAGAGAAAGCAGAAGCCTTCAATGCCATCAAAAACACTATTGTGGAAATTCTTCTCATAGTCATCACTGGTTCCATTACTACTGCATTGCGTACATGGTGGTTTTCATCAACTAGTGAGTGTGTTGTTGCTCGATTAAAGAAAGAATTTACTCCATCATATTCAACAAGAGATTTTCTTTGACGTGACTCAAACAGGAGAACTTCTGAGCTGTCTTTCGGAAGATATGCAAATTGTTAAAAATGAAGCAACAATAAATCTATCAAAAGCTTTGCGCAATCTCACAACTGCTCTAATTGGCCTTGGCTTTATGTTTCAAACATCTTGGAAGTTAACATTATCGACATTGGTAGTTGTACCTGTAATAGCAGTTGGTACACGTGCTGGCAAGAGAACTCCACTTCTTGCCACTAATAGCACAGATGACAACGGCTTACTGCTGAACAGAATTATGCATCTGTATTGGATCTTGAACACGGTGATGCTGTACAGGCTGCAAAAGTGGGATTCTGCCGTATAATAGAGTCCTTCGTGATGGTGTACATGGCACAAGCGAGATGAGCCGTGTGAAGTGAGAGATCCACAGACAATATTTGTTTTTGGATTCAGAACCGAATTTGGAGGTGGCAAATCTACTGGCTTTGGATTGATTTATGATAGCTTCTATGGTGCCAAACAAAAAAATATGAGCCCAAGTAGATACAGCACCAGAAACTACAAAACAGTGAATTAGACAGTTACGGCCGAAGAGTGTTGCCAAGAGAATCAAATTTGTTACCTTTAATAACAAATTCTTGTTCCAAATCCTTAAGAAGGTCAAAAGGTTTCAGTCCAAGCAAGAATCAATGGTGGATGAGAGAATTTAACAAGAGTTTCCATTGAGAGAAGAACTGAGATGAAGCAACTGTTGAAACAGATTTAAAGGGAAATTGTTATGACTGATTAATATTAGCCATTGTTTGTTTTGGGAATAATGCTCAATGGAAATAGTTTAGTGAAATTTAGTAAGTGAATGAAATGAAATGATTTTTCTTGCATCCACGAGACCAAACTGTCTATGGGACCATCAACTACACTGATTGCTCCGACCACTCAAATCGTGGGACCAGTGGTATCCTTCAAAAGGCAGCACCACCTCTTTGTTGATTTGAGTTAACATCTCCCCTAAAAAAATTATTCTGTTTTCAACAGAAATGATGCTCAAGTCAAAGGGGAGGCTGCCAAATAGAAAGGAAATTTAGAAGCTGAGTATGTGAATTGATATACAAGTGCAAAGACTCCAAGTTAGCACATATTCTCGAGAATGAGTAGGGAACTTATTAGTTATTGCAGGGATTCACGTGTAATTGTGAAGTCCATTAGTGGCTTTGTTCACTAAATTTGTGTAATGCCGTGACAGCATAGAGGTGTGAGGTGTTTCTGTAAGTGTGTGAACATTTGTAAAATTCTATTTTGGGAACGTAATAGAAGTTGGGTTTATTTTGCTGCGTGTATTGTGTGTAAACCCAAAGGCTGCGTGGTCTATGGTAGTCCTTCACCAGACCTCCTAACCATGACTGCACCAGGCCTCCTGGGCTTGTTTACCTATTAAAAACATTAAGGCCGTGTCAGGTTCCTCTGTCCACCTTAAGATCATCGAACCAATTAGGACAGATAATGAAAAATCAGCCCAAAAATTTTATAACACGTCATCAATTGAAAGGAATATCCCCAGAAACCCAAGTAAAATAAGATTTGGAAATTATAATTTTTAACAGTATATTATTGGAGTCTCTAAAGATAGATATTCTACCAGAAATATGGCTAGAGGTATATTCATGTGATAGAGGTCGTCGTTATGACAGGCAACAGTCAGCAGCATGCATGTGTAGACGAGAAGATTCAAATGCTCATAATTAAACATCCTAAATTCTACTTAAATGCTTTAACATGTGGTTGTGAAGCTTCTTGAACCCTAGAGAGTTGCACGATACAATATGCACATGAAGGCACCAACAACTAAGTTGATTCCCTTTCTGATGCATGATTTTCTATCATCTTTGGCTGTGATACTTCATGCCAATAGTTTTTGATAAATTCTATCTGGTCGCTATAAGCATCTTTTTCTGGATAATAAGCCATTGGATCTGACAAAAGTGGTTCTGGCAGATTTAGGACACCCTCAAGAGTGGCATGAAGGCAGTATGATGCATAAGTGAGATGATAGCCCCCTTCCTGTACTATAAGAAGGCGTCCACCACTAAATTGATCCGCTTGCTGACGCATTATTTGACCAATTCTTCTATAACCATTCATTGTCAAGCATTGCCTTCCATTAGGATCAAACTGCAAAAGTAGAAAAAAGAATCAATTCTAGAACCAAACAATTACGCTATCAACATTTTAATTGGACATGTAATTTAAGAACACTGTAAACAAGACAGCAAATTTCATGTACAGTGTACACAGCACACATTTTATGGGTTCAGCCATGTCCATTGAAAGTAGATATATAGTATATCATCTGTAATTAACATGTAAATAAAATTTTCAAGAATAACATACAAAGGTGGTCATCAGTATGTTATTATATTTTCTATACCTACTGCAGTTTCCAAATGAGGTATTCTGCAAATGTTAGGAACAAGTCCACCTCGTTGTTGGAAAACATGCATTAATTTGATTTTGCATCAATTCTGTTTCAGTTTACTCTTCCAAGCTAAATCTTCCTTAATATTTCCTTCAGTCCCATGCTCAACAATCTCTTAGTAGCTTTTCATGTTTATATCCTTTTCTCGTAATAACCAAGGGTTACCTTAAGCATCCTCTAATACCCGAACCCTTTAGTCTTTTTAGTTAGTTTGAAGATCTCAACAGAGCCAGCAGTTGAATAAAATGCTAGTTTTTCCAAAGAGTTCTGAGGGGCTACTACTTTTTCTTTAAATTTTCACTGTTTTCTGTCCGAGATACAGCTTCCAAACATTTTTCAATATACAGCACTTGAACAACACAATGCCAAGAAGCTGACATTTTTCCAAATTGCAAAGGTTCTCTGCCCTCCACCTATTTGCAAGGGCTACAGAAGTCTAGCCAACCCCTAGCTATTTATTCCTAACTTTGGACATCGCTAACATTGCCTTCAGTCCTGTGTTCAATCTCTTAGTAGCTTTTCAGTGTTCAGCTCCTTTTCATGTGACAACCTGGGGCTACCTCAAGCATCCTCTCTTACCCAAACCCTTTAGTCCTTTTTTAATAGTTTGAAGATCTCATCAGAGCCTGCAGTTCAATAAAATGCTAGTTTTTCCAAGGATTTTTAATGGGCTACTGCTTTTTCTTCAAATTTTCACCATTTTCTCTTCAACACACAGCTTCCAAACATTTTTCAATATGCCGTAATTGTTTAACTATACAGTGCCAAAAAGTATACATTTTTTTAAATTGGAGAGGTTCTCTGCCTGCATCTGTTTTCAAGGGCTAAAGATGATCTCTAGCCCACCCCTAGCTAGTTATTCCTATCTCGGAACAACATTTGACCTGCAATTTAGAAAGTGGGAATTGTAGCTGATGGTACCTGAAAAGTCCTGAAAAATGGATGCTTGACAATGTTTTCCATCTTATTTCTTCATTTGAACATGCCCCTCTAACAAAGCATCCTTGGCTATTTCTAATTGCTTTTTCTCTAACCCCAAAATTAATTAAATAAAAATATTTTTACTTTTAAAACAATTTTTCTTCCTGCAGATGTTTCGGTTGCTTTTTTGGATTTGACCTAGTAATCAAGAAACCATTTGTGAACTAATAATGATCAATTCAATTCTCTTGATCTCCAACGGACACAATATAGGCCCCAAAATCAATATCATAGGTAGAAGCACACGAAGAAGGCTGGACATTTTATCACCATGGAGCTTGAGCCAATGGTATTACCATTTTAATGCTACTTGGTTGACTACATAGCTCATATTTTGAAATGCATTTACAGTATTTACCATCTGAATAGCAATCTCATAATGTGAAGCATTCTAATAGGTATGGAACAAACAGACTGAAAATAAAAAATGAAAAAGAACTCACTGCACTGGAGTCTTGACCAATAACAAAGACTATCATTTTGGGCTTAAACTTTCTGATGGCTGGTACCACCAGTTCATGCATGGCATGCTCATAGCCTCTATCTCCTGTTCCATTAGGCAAAGACACGTTCAGATTAAACCCTAAACCTTTTCCCTGACCAATTTCATCATGCAGACCACTTTGAGGATTTGATGGTCCCCAAGATCCATGATTCATATGTAGAGAGACCGTGAGGACATCATCTCGCTCATAGAATCCTTCTGCAGTTCCATTCCCATAATGGACATCAATGTCGACCACGGCAACCCGCTTGCAGCTAGAGTCTACAGCTAGCTGAACTGCAAGACCGGCGTTATTCAAAAAGCAGTATCCGTCGGCTTGAGTTGGCTGTGCATGGTGCCCTGGGGGCCGCACTAATGCATAACATAACTTTCCGTGCCCATCCAAAATATACTGCATAGCCTTGAGTGTAGTGCCAGCAGCAAGAAGTGCAGCTTCCCAAGAACCAGGATTCAGACATGTTCCACTACATAAGATCTTTCCACCAGCTGCATCAGCTCCAATAAGCATTTTTACATATTCTGCAATGTCATCCAACAGAAAAGTGTCCAGATTTAAATATGACAAATATGGATTCTCTGTTAAGTACTCAATAGCCAAAAGTACATATTAGTCTATATCACACACGGAAATCCTTGATGTCAGGAAATGAGGGAATACATTCTACAAGGGAATGCAGGCCTTATGCATCAAGAAAAGATGTGCATTTGTGTAGAGCCCATGGTCGAGCTTGATATGATCAATTCTCTCAGGCTCAAGAATTAGTAAGACAAGCATCCACCAAATGTAAAAATGCAATTTTCTTTAAAAAGGCAATTTCCTTAAATGACATGTGCTGTAGCCTTTTAACAAATAGTAATTCTCCCCACTTGCGGAGATCAATAGGTGCATATCTAAATAATTGAGACTTGTATTAGATGAATAGAATAATGTACATCAAGAAGAACGGGGCACCATAGGACCACCTCTTCCTAGCCAAGAAAGAAGAGATGGCATATCTGACTGTGCCCCACACTCATCCTTCACAATTTATTTCCTAAACAGCAAGAGGGTAGCTCAAACCTAGTACATAGATCATTAAAAACATATGAAAATCCATGTTATACACTTCCATATCCTAAGCTAAGGGGTCATTTTATTTTATTTCACTTGGGATCTTTTGTATTGTACGGACCTGACCACAGTTCAAAACATATTGCATATTCCAAAGCATCCACGAAGGCCTCCCTTTGTGTCAAAGCTAAGTCATATTTTGTAGCCTCCATTACTCCGGGAGTGTGTTTGATTGCGGCATGTCTTCTTTTGGCCACAAAATTCAAGTTGTATTTTGATTTCCGTGACTGCGTTTTGATCACCACGCATTCCCTTCTAGGACTGCAGGTTTTATTTAAAACATTAATCATGTCTTAATTTTTTGGGTTGTGATCACGAGTTGATTTACTTTATGCAGGGGGTGCACACATAGACCGGGAATCCACTTAAAGACAACGGCTTATTCTGTGATGTCCCCATTTCCATATCATGATTAAGCAAGTATTGAAGACCTTTAATCTATTTCCCCATAGACTAAAAGAACCCTTTTGGGGAATTATATTTTATTAGTTAATTATTAATTGTCGAAATAGTGATTATCATAAGACAATTATTATTTAATTAATAGAATATTTGTTAAAAAGTAATTTTTACCACTAAGGTGCTAAAATGAATTAATTATTAATTTATGTCTTAAAATAATTTTAATTACTATTTTTATTAAGACAACTAATTAATATTATATTCGAAAAAGAGAATGTCGGCATGGGAGCTAAAGCAAGGAAAATAAAAGATTTTCTAAAAAGGGCAAGCAATAGCTTTTGATGTATTTTATCTTCCCAAGGTGGTTCGCCCCCCTTTGGAAGATACAAATACAAAGTGAAGACTACAATGGAGGACATATTGAATTTGATAATTGTTTTCTTCATGTTTGAAAAAACTATTGGGATGCATGCCCAATAGAAGTTCGTTGTTTTAGTGTTGATCAATCTACAAAAGATGTCTTTTGACACCACCTTTGCTAAGGAGATCTTGTTCTTGCCCTAGAAGTGGGGCGATTTACTTTGAGGAGTCCTTGTGAAGTTTTCGTGAGGATTTGTGGCTTATTTCTTGCAAATTGACTTTGCTTAATATTTGTTCTATTTATGAAGCGAACTACTTTGAAGGCTTGGATTGAGGGTTTGGAGGCCTCTTTTGGTCTATTTTATGCAAATTAAATATTTTGATTTTATTTGTTAATTTTCTATGTTGGCATGAGGTTTTGGAGGAGTTTCATGAAAGGTTTGAAGTCCTAAATCAATAAAAAATTAAATAATAATTTTCAGAATTATTATTTAAAATTTTTGACAGATTTTGAAAACTTTTTCACTTGCAGAAGGCAAAATCTCGCTCTTCTATTTTTCTGCTAATTTTCCTGCACTTGACAAGTTGGGCAATTAGTTTGAAGGGCACTTTTTGGCCATTTTTATGCCCAAAAAGGTTCGCTGAAATTTATGATATTTTTTGGGCACTTGTGGCAATTTTTCGCAAAGGTTTGAAGTGGAAAAATATTCAAAACAACAGCTGTATTTTTGGAATTAAATCAGATTTTTCAGCCATCATAAAGTGGCATTTGAGCTTCAATAATTTGGCAAAAAGGTAGTTTCGTGCATTTTATTTTCTGATTATTCTTGCAAATATTCAATTGATTTTGGGACAAGTTATTCGCTGGAAATCATCTACAAAACCCTACTATTGTGGCATCTAGGGTTTCTAGGGCTTGACAAGGGTTTTTAAGCTTATTTTGTAAACTAGGGTTTGTTGATTTCATTTTCAAAATTTTGGGATTTAAAGGAAAACCCCTTTTGCATGAAATCGTCCCATTTGGGGACATTACATATTCTATGATGCTTAGTTTGGACGCACACAAACACGCATGAGAACCAAATCAGAAACACATTTGCAAAATTAAACACGTGATCACGTTCTCTTTATTAATCTTGAAGAAAATTAATAAAATCTACATGGTTCAACAATGGCAGGTTTCAAATACAAAATTTGACAACATAACCTTTTGCCAAAATCTCAAGAATGAAGAAAAATAAATCCATCGGAAAAATCCCCCAAAACAAGTGCCATTTTTCCATAAATGGAGGAAATACTCTGACCCTTGACATTCCCATGTGACCCATAGCGTTTCATCTTCCATCTCAGACCTTCACGAGCTTGAAAATGGTCAAAAAGACCAAAAACACATTTTCATCTACAAGTAGACCTGATCGGATCTTTTGCACAGTTTAGGTGTTTTAAAAGGTCCACAGACCTAATCAGGTTCCCAACCTAGTCTGGATTCTATCTTCGCCTAGTACAGCGGCAAAGTTCAAGATTTTGCATTAACTCTGATTGAGCTTTGAGTTCCAAATAGAACTGCGACCTCCCATGAATTCAACCATGACTTAATCGGAGTTGTCGAGCCCAAATAACATTGCCCATGAATGGATCGTGCATGGAACTTTCATCGACCTAGTCGGGATTGCGACCCTGACTAGCAAAGCAAAGTCCTCTTCACACACATCGACCTAATCGGCACTAGAAAGCCAATTAACACTTTGCTCAATGAGCCATTCCTTGACAGTTCTGATCGGGATTTCTATTCCGATTAGCACTACGTGCTACAAACAAAAGCGCCGCAGACCTAATCGGTATATGAAGTTTTGATTAGCACTACTTATAGCAATTGAATTCTACCAAGACCTAATTGGGTCTTAAAGCCCGATTACCATTGCAAAGCAAAAATGAAATTCTTCAAGACCTAAGCGGTGTCTCAAAGCTTGATTAGCACTGCTAGAAGACTTAGACCAAATTGGAGTTTTGTCTAACAAGATTTTGAAGCATCCAAACAACTTTTCAAGCTAAGTATTAGAAACGAAAGTCGATGGCAACAACATGATCACTTCCCCAATGCAAAGAACAACCGAAAACGAGAACCAAGAAAAACAAGTTCCAACCAACCACACCAAAACAAAATAGAAAACAAAGGAAAACAAATATCACTCTGTTTTTGGGTGATGCAAAATGTTTGCCCGCCATGGATTCTCCTACATCAAACACCCATGCTAATGAAAAGGACCATGAGCTTCTGCCCATGAACTTGTTGTGAGTTGCTCTATAGTTTTACCATGTTTTGCAACTTCGGATGCATTCATCCAAGTCACATCTTTAGCTGCTCTATCCTTCCACTTGACCAAGTACTTGTGGTACTCATTGCCTTGTGTCTTCTTGCCAACTCGAATGTCCAAAATGGCTTCCATCTCTTCTTTGGCTGCTCATGGCAATTACTCTCTCCAATCCTCAACTGGAAAATCCATGTCGTCACTTGTTTGTCCCTCAACATACGAGTACAAATTTGTCACATTGAAGATAAACGAAATACCTACTCCTTCAGGCAACTCAATCTCATAAGCTTTAGCTGAGAACTTCCTCAAAATCTTGCAAGGCCCAATCTTCTTCCACTTGAGTTTGTTGTATCACCTTTCGGAAACCTCTTGTGCAAATGTGCCAACGCCAAGTCCCCAACTTCAAAATTCACTTCCCTCTTCCGTTGCATATCAACATGCTTCTTGTATTTTCCAGCACTCTCTTCAAGTCTTCTCTTGACTTCTTGATGCACATCATGTATAGCTTGAGCATAGACTTCACCTTTTGCACTCTTCATCTCAGTTGTACTTGTCAACTCACATACACCTCGAGGCTACTTCCATACACTATTTGAAAAGGACTCAAACCTTTAACGCAATTGACTGAATCATGGTAAGCAAACTTGAGTTGTGCCAACATCAAATCCCACTATTTAGGCTTGTCACCAACCAAATATCTCGACAGATTACCAAGACTCTGATTCACCACCTTCGTTTGTCCATCTATTTAAGGGTGATAGGTTGAACTGAAGTCTAATATGATGCCCAACTTCTTCCATAGCATCCTCCAAAAATGTCCAACAAACTTTGTATCTCTATCCAATATGATACTCTGCAACCACCCATGCAATCTGACAATTTCTTCAAAGAACAGATTTGCAATATGTGTGGCATCACTAGTCTTTTGCATGCTAAAAGTGAGCCATCTTCAAAAACCTATCCACAACAACGAATATGGAATCATTACCTTGTGTTCTTGATAGTCCAAGAACAAAATCCATGCTCAACGCATCCCATGGTCTATTCGGAATGGGCAATGGCTGATACAAACCAACATTTTGACTTTTGCCTTAAGCATGTTGGCAAACTCTGTATTTCTGCACAAACTTCTTCACATTCGTGGCCAATAGTATTTGTCACTCAGCTATGCCAGTCTTGTCATATCCAAAATGACCAGCTATAACTCCGCTATGTTTTTCTTTCAATAGGTTTTCTCTCATGGAACATTGAGGTATACAAAATTTCCTTCCTTTAAACAACAATCCATCTTGTATCATGTACTCTAACCATAGAGTTATGTTTGTATTCATTGGATTCCTACATGTTGTCCATGCATCTCGGAAGTCCAAGTCTTCCTCATACAACTCCATTGACTCAAACCCAATGACTTCCACCTTCAGCTCATTCACAACAAGAGCTCACCTACTCAAGGCATCTGCCACTTTATTGGACTTTCCACTTCTACGTCTCAAAACAAAAGAATAGTTCTAAAGAAATTTTACCTATTTCATGTGTCTTTGATTTAGTTTACCTTGGTTGTTTATGAACTGCAAAGCATGATTGTCCATGTACAAAACGAACTCCTTCGGCAACAAGTAAGGTCACGACTTCTCGAGAGCTTGCACCATTGCATAGAATTCTTGGTCATAGACCGAATACTTCCTCTTAGCATCAATCAACTTCTCGCTTAAATAGGCAATGGGCTTACCCTCTTGACTCAACTCCACTACTACGGTTGTTATGCTTGCATCACAATCCACCTAAACACTTTTCCAAAATTTGGTAAGGCTAACACTGGTTGTTCCATCACCTTTCTCTTCAAAAACTTAAAGCTACTCTCTACTACAACAGTCCACTGAAATTTCTTCTTATCTCCCTTCATAGTCTCTATGATGGGTGCACATATACCGCTGAAGTTTCTAATAAAATTTCTAGAGAAACTTACCAACCCGTGGAAACTTCTTACTTCAAACATACTCTTTGGCAAAGGCCAATCCACAATTTCCCTCACCTTCTCGAGGTCAATCTTCAACCCATCCTTTGAAATTATGAATCCCAAATATATCAGCTCCTCTTGCATGAAGTTGCACTTCTTCAAGTTCACTAGCAATTGCTCCTCCTTCAGCTTATCCAAAACCAACTTCAAATGCTCCTCTTTAGAATGACTGAAAAACAAAATGTCATCCAAATGAACTATTATAAAATTACCCATAAAAAGCTTCAAGACTTCGTTCATGAGCCTCATGAATGTACTTGGTGCATTCAACACTCATACAACCCGTCATTCATCTTGAATGTGGTCTTCCACTCATCACCTTCTCTTATGCGGATTTGATGATACCCGCTCTTCATATCTATCTTAGTGAAGTACCTAGCTCCACTCAAACAGTCCATTAAGCCGTCCATTCTTGGGAATGAAAATATGTACTTAATGGTGATCATATTGATTGCATGTGAATCTATACACATTCTCCACCTTTCTTCAGTGCCAATACAGCTAGAACTGCACATAGGCTCAAACTCTCTCGGATTAAACCCTTCCTCAATAGCTCCTGCCCCTCTTTCTTGATCTCTTCATTCTCCATTGGAGTCAACCTATAAACTGCTTTGTTAGGCAAACTTGCCCCTGGCACTAAATCTATATGATGACTAATGCTCCTTACAAGTGGTAGCCCCTCTAGCAACTCACTTGTCACAATATCAACATAATCTTTCAACATATTATGAATTTCCATAGGCAGATCACTGACCTTAGTGGCTGTCACAACTTGCACAAGGTTTGAAACTAATGTGAAACATGTTTCTTCCTCCTTGACCCCCTTCAAAAATTATTTACCGGATACCATCACTTTGAAACTATTGTCCACCTCATCTCCCTTATCCTTCAATGGACTCAATGTGAATCTCTTGTCATCCTTCGTTATGAAGTAGGTGTCTGCTCTTCCATCATGTATGACTCTCCTATCAAACTACCATGGCCTACCCAACAACACATGACGCACGTCCATGGGCATAATAACACACAAAACTTCATCCTTGTATGAACCAATTTGAAAATTCACCACGCATTGCTTATTCACCAACACTTGATGCCCTTTAAGCAACCACAAAACCTTGCATGGTATAGGATGTGTCAATTGTTTCAGCCCAAGTTTTTATACCATCTCTTGAGAAACCAAATTATCCATGCCACCGCTATCAATCACAACTCTACAACACTTACCTCCAAATTTGCAAACACTATAGAATAAACTCTTTCGTTGTGCTGGTTCATTCACTTCCTTGGCTAGTTTCAACGGCACTCTATTCATCAACAAAGCCTCTCCTGATTCTGGCTCTTCTTTATGTGTTGGAGACCCAGCGCTCTCCTCAACTCCAAAGGCTACATGAATTGTCCCTTAAACTCTCTTACTATTATTCTGAGAGTTCTTTGGACAATCTTGCTCTTTGTATCTTTCATACTTATTACATCTATAACACTTACCTCAAAAACCTCCACCTCTACCTCATCCATAGATGCCTCTTTCTCTAGAAGGGTATCCTCCTCTCGTACCTGAATTCTGATTTTGTGAATTGCTTGCCTCTCCACCATGGTATTGTTGTCATTTTCCACCATTGTCCCCATCTTCTCAAAGACCTTCCTCTACCTCTAGAGTTCGCTCATTTTCTCATCGTCTCTTATGCCTTCAATGCACATTGAGAGGCTTCCTCTACGGTTCACAAGTTCACAGCCCATTCACATACCTTGCAACTTTCTCTAGATCCTCCTCAGCATGTCTAGCTCTTATCGTGAGTCTATAAAACTCCTCGATGTAGTCCTTGGTATTCATCTCCTTTTGTCTCAAATTTTGCAATTTTCGGAACAAGCTCAACTGATAATCTGAAGGTAAAAATTTGGCCTTCAATTTAGCCACCATTTTGTCCCGTGATCTTATTTTCTCCTTATTTTTTCTGTCTCTCGGTTTGCACATGATCCTGCCATAAAGAGACATGACTCTTCAACTTTGTGCAAACGAATTTCACCTTCTTGTGTTCTTCCATAGATTCATAGTCAAAATACTTTTCCATTTAAGCTCTCCAATCTACAAGCTCTTCAAGATTTGAACTCCCATTGTAGTAGGGTGTCTCCAGCTTTGGTTTACTAGTTGGCACATGATCCCACTATAAAGAGACATGACTCTTCAACTTCGTGCAAACGAATTTCACCTTCTTGTGTTCTTCCATAGATTCATCATCAAAATACTTTTCCATTTCAGCTATCCAATCCACAATCTCTTTGAGATTCAAACTCCCATTGTAGCAGGATGTCTCCAACGTTGGTTTTCTACCAAGCCTCACCACAACTCAGAAATCTCGTCTCAGCCTCGCTTTCTATATCTTCCAGCCCAAGCTCTTGAGCTCCTCCTCCTCCATCCTCGCTCAAGTCTCCACAAAGAGCTACTCGTCTTTGAGCTATTTCCATTGCATCCAACCTTGCCTGCATACCTCATCATTTCAGCCAAGTTTGCAACTCGAGGTCCTCTCAGTCTTGCTCCTCTCTAAACAACATTACCTCTGTGTGCCCTTCTCTCCAATGCAAACTTCTCTTTCACAACTTGCCAATAGACTCAACCCAAGTCTTCTCTCATGCACACTCTCCCAGCAAGAAAAACATTGCTCTAATACCAATTGGTGCACACACAGATCAAGCAACCACTTAAGGACAACCACTTATTATGTGATGCTTAGTTTGGGCAAACACACAAGGACCAAATCAGAAAAAAAATTGCAAAATTAAACACATGATCACGTTCTCTTTATTCGTCATGAAGAAAATCTACATAGTTCAACAATGGCAGGTTTCAGATACAAAATTCAGCAACATAACGCTTCACCAAAATCTCAAGAATGAAGAAAAATAAATCCACCAGAAGAATCCCCCAAAACAAGTTGCATTTTTCCATAAATGGAGGGAATGGTCTGACCCTTGACATTCCCTTGTGACCCATGCTGTTTCATCTTCCATCTCAACCCTTCACGTGCTTGAAAACAGTGAAAAAGACCAAAAAAACATGTTTTCATGTATAGGTAGACCTAATCAGGGCTTTTGCACAATCTAGGTGTTTTAAAAGGTCCACATACCTAATTGGGCTCCCAACCCCAATTAGCATTGCAGTATTCACTTAAACTTTTTCCCGACCTAGTCGGGCTTCCAAACACCGACCACCACTGCAGGCTTTCAATGAAAACTTTCCCGACCTAGTCGGGATTCTATCTTTGCCGAATAGAACTACGACCCCCCACGAATTCAACCACAACTTTATCGGAATTCTCGACCCTGAATAACATTGTGCCCCCAAATAGATCCTGCATGGAACTTTCATCGACCTAGGCGGGATTGCAAACTCGACTAGCACAGCAGACTCCTCTACACACACATCCACAATTTAATCGACGTTAGAAAGCCCATTAACAATTTGTTGAACAAGTCATTCCTTGACACTTCTAATTGGGATTCATGTTCTAATTAGCACTATGTGCTACAAATAGAAGTGTTGCAAACCTAATTGATATATGAATTTCCAATTAACACTATGTATAACAATTGAATTCTGCCAAGACCTGATTGGGGTCTTGAATCCCGATTACCACTACAAAGCAAAAATGAAATTCTCCAAGACCAAATCGGTGTCTCAAAACCCGATTAGCATTGCTAGAAGATTTAGACCAAATCAAAGTTTGGTCTAACAAGACTTCGAAGCATCCAAACAAATTTTCAAGCTAAGTGTTAGATATGAAAGTTGATGGCAACAACATGATCACTCCACCAGTGTAGAGACTGGCCGAAAATAGAAACCAAGAAAAACAAGTTCCAACCAACCACACCAGAACAAAACAACAAACAAACATCACTTTGTTTTTGGGTGATGCCAGACAGCCTATCCGCCATGGATGCTCCTGCATCAACAGGAGTAATTTCATAAGCATGCCACACATAAATTGAATTTTATAAATTCATAAGACTACAATCAAAGGACTCAATTTGAATTTTGTTTTTACCTAGTTGATGGGTCATTCTCCTTCATGCCTTCAAATGCATAGAAGTGAAAAAAAAGAGCCTCACCTCTGTAGTCTGGTAAATCTATAGCTCATCAACAATTATGTCTCTAGTGGCTTTGTCAAAAAAAATCCTCTATATGCGTGTCTTTAGGCCATCCATATCCTCCTCAAAGGCCCCAAATCAATCGGAGAAGAAAAAGTTGGGATTCAAGTAGTAGGCCGCTACATGTATATGTCAGTGCGCTCATATTATTTTTATTTTGTCCGTAATAATTTTCTATGGCCTCCTTGGCCCTGTCCATGGCCTCATACATATAACCCAATGGATTATTTTCCTATCCACCAACTGTAGAACTCTAACCAAAGGATATGACACCTAAAACAAAATAACGTACACTTTTTTAATTAAAATTAAGAGATCTTTGAGCCAAAAAAATTATAAAAAAATAAATGATAAATAAAAAATAATTAAGAATAAAGGTATCTTGATGATCTCATATGTGGTCTTTGCAAACACGTCATCAAAAACAATCTTTACGACCCTTTCCCCTTCGACCTTCCT
Source organism: Torreya grandis (assembly GCA_037957365.1). NCBI lineage: Eukaryota > Viridiplantae > Streptophyta > Pinopsida > Cupressales > Taxaceae > Torreya > Torreya grandis. The sequence goes on from JARHVA010000041.1 coordinate 6,515,872, forward strand.
GCTATAAGGAGATTCCAACCACTGTGTACTCACAAACATCTACTTAAGAGATGTTAGTGAGGTTGCAATGGTCGGTAATGTGAACAAGTTTGTAGCAAATCGTGTGGCTCCCGATCGCACAAGCTCAATTCCATTGGTGTGCTCTCTCATTAAGCTTAACACCCAAGGATGATTGTAAATGTATTTTGTAATATTTCTCACCTCTTCAACCACATTTTTCACACATGTCATCTTTTTTATGTCCTCAAGTAGGAGATCAATGCAATAAGTTGAGCAAGGGCTCCAAAAAATAATGGGTGTCTCTCTGCAATTGCTATATATGTTGTTGCATTGTCAGTCACAACTTGGATGATGTTCTCCACACCCACTTCCACGACCACCTCATCCAACATATCACACAAAGTGTTTGCATTTGTCGCTTGATAGAAGGCATCAATTGACTTCAAGAACACCAAGTGCCCACTTGAACCCAATAGAAAGTTAATCAAGAGACGGTTCCTTCCATCCATCCACCCATAAGACAATGTTACAACTCTTTTTGTGCCATATTCTTTTTTGTCCATCTGCAATAGTTTGTGTATTTTTTATGGTGTCCTCCACCAATGGGCCTCTTTAATCATGAGTAGGGGCCTTGAACCCCTTCCCATCAATGGTCAATGTAGTTAACAAATTCTCCAAGCACGGACTTTTCGCCACATTGAATGAAATGTTGTTATAGTACCATAACTTTTCCACGACCGCTCTTTCTTCATTCTGCAATTCCCGATTCCAAGCCATACTGTCGAGTGAAGGTTGTGCCCCAGGGATATTTCGAGGAACAAAAAAACCCTATCCAGGTGAACACGAATTGTTTCCAGCAAATGAACCCCATCCCCAAACTACCCTTGGGGCAACAGAAGAGCCAGAGGCTCCTAACTCATCAAAATCAACTCTTGTTGCTGCAACTGTCCTATTTTTTCCTTTTTTTTTGCTCCTCATAAGCAGCTAGGGCAGCAGCCATCTCTCTTTGAGCCTCAAGGGGTGCTTTGTCACACAACCACACATCATTACCTAGAATCCATGCTATGTGGTATTTGAAGCAATTGACATATGTACTCATCTTAAACCCACAACAATTGCATATGACGGAGTTGTTCTCTGAGCAGTCATAGCAATGCTTCCATGTAGGGTCATTAGACTTCCTAGGCTTACGGGAACCAGATGCTATTTTTGAAGTTGAAAACTTGAAACCCTCTAAAAAAACATAAAACAAAAATTAAAACCTTCCAAAGTTTTAGCAATTGGAAGCCTAGAAGTAGGAAGAAAATGGAAAAAAATAAAAATAAACCTTAGATGCAGCCAATCTTCTTACCTCTCAAATCCGCACTTCAAAGTTAGATATATTGGAGAATATCATAGGCTACATTAGATATAAAAGTCAGTGATATAAATTATGAAATGTCTGACGTTGAGGGCAGCATCACGAACTGGAAGAGAGGGCATAAATAGAAGAGAGAAATTTGTTACAGCAGTCTCTCATTCTATAGCTAATAAAGGCACAGTCTAATGTCAAAGGCACTCCTCTAGGATAGACCACAATCACCAAGAATCCAAAGCCATTTGTATTAAAATCCGCAGGCACCCTTGGTGTCAAAGCTACAAGCCCAAATTGAGGCCAAAATGATGGATGCAGGTTGTGATTATTCACATTATTAGACAATAATGATAAAATCTCTGGCAGAAAGGTCAGAGCAGAAAATCACAACAGAAAAATAGCAAAATGATGTATTTTTTCACCCTACCCAATATGTCATTCCACTAGTCGGGTTGATCCCTGTTAACCACAGTTTTTGATGAGTAACCGTGGTTAGTTACTCACCAAAAACCACAATTAATGGGTATCGATCCGACTAGTAGTGAGTTAAATATTTTTCCATCTACCAAGAAAAATCCGATTACATGCAAAAATCTGCCATGCACTCGTGGGTTTTAATATAGATATGTTTTTAATTGTGACCCATTTATTTATATGTAGAGAAAAGGAAAAGGGGACCCATGGAAATGTAAAGTCAATTTAAAAGACCAGCGGATCCTCGAACTTCACTTAAAATCATTCAAGGCTGCAAAGCTCTCTGTGAACTCCGTAACTATGAGGCAATCAAAAGTGGCCACGTGTTTCAATCGTGTGGACACGGTAAAGTGAAAAAAGTGATAAAGGTTTGAAGACTAGCATGGTCAAACTGCACCAGATTTTGCCACATGGCCATGGCAAATACAAAGTGGAAAGTTGCAGACACCAAAAAAAAATGAAGCACAAGTGATATTCCACATATCCACAAACAATAGATGAAAGTCATTCAAAAGCTTAAAGCCACTATGTGATTATGAAGCAATAGAAAACTGCCATGTGTCACTTTGAGTGGACGCAATAAAGAAACAATAAAAACAAAGATTTGAAGCTAAGCAAAGGCACATTGCGCAGGATTACTCCACGTGGCCGAGACAGAGGTAAAGAGCAGATATAAAGGTGAATTCATAATCTAACGCATCCACAGAATCCCCATTAGATAAAGTGAATGCCAAGTCAACTCATGCCTCCGTTGACCTCGAAGCTACATGACTGTGACACGTGGATGGCTAAGATTCTCAGATGTGACCAAAGCCAAAAGAATTCACAGATAACCATTGTTGTTTTTGTGGTATAGCCCCAAGGATATTTAATTCACAGTGGCCAATATTGAATTATGAAGTAAATTTAATTCACAGTGGGGAAAATAGTTAATGTGATGCATTAGTGGTAAATTATTGAAAATTGTAAAGTCATTGTAACGCCTTAGTGGCAAATATTGGGAATATGAGGTAGGTGTGATGTGTTAAGAACTTTGTATTGAACTTATTTTGGGCAGAAAGTCTTCGGAAAGGAAAATTTGGCAAATTAGTTAGATTTTAGAGCTTAAAAATATCACTACGTGGTCCTTTGGCAAATTAGTTGAATTTGAGAGGTTAAAGAAAACACTCCATGATCCTTTGGCAAATTAGTTGAATTTGAGAGCTTAAAGAAATCACTACAAGAATACGTGAGAACTTGTATTTCTCCCTTTCTCAATTAAAAAAGTTTTTGTATCTTCTTAGTTAGAGCTTTCATCAGCTATAATTGTATGCAGCTTTAAAATGAGTTGGGTAAGTTGAGATTTTGTTATTCTAACCATTCCACAAACAAATTGTGACTATTTTTACATTTGTGTAGAGGCATTAACTTTGTTATTTTCTACATAGATCACCTTGTCAAATAATGTCTATGGAATTCACTCATAGTTACTAATTTCTTAGACTCTTACATTGTATTTATTTAAACTTGAGTTAAAAAATTGGGTTTGATAAATATTAATTTAAATTTGTAGTAGATTCACATGATGTTTTCTTTCACAAAAGATAGATAAAGGAAAATATAATTCCCCTTTTTAGCTCTACCCTTCCCTCCTTTTTTAATGTTTATTTGTGAGATTTCATTCACTGTAAAATAGATTAGAAACATTGTGAATATCAATAGCTGGGTTTCAGATGGACATAGGTAAATACCCTCGGAGTGGTTTGAAGCCAAATTGCAATACACCATTTTATTCCACTAATTGCAACTCATACCCTAGATCACATCCCTGTGATCCTAAACAAGAGGGCGTATACTCATCCCCTATTGTGTGCCTATGTAACTAACCTGCATCAACAAGATGCATGATATAAAATATGGCAACATCAAGTACAAATAGTGTGTGATAGAAATCACAACACCAAGCACACAATAAAAGACAATTTGTTCTATAGACATGTATGTAAATATGCACGCACACACACTATCATAATGAATAAGCCATAACCACGCACAATGATCAAGAAGCACACACACATAAAAGACATGACTCGACACAAACGCTATATGGCCATGACATGGACTGGCGGATCCTCTGGCACAACTGACACACAATGCGACAAAACACAGTCAATGTACCTAGAATATAGTAATGATCAAGCAATGTCACAATCATCGGCATCAAATAAGCACGGAGAAAACAATGTTAGTCTGCATAATGAGCCAATGTCACCATCTAGTATAGCAAAGCACAATATCCATCTAAAAGGTATGAATAAGAGCAATTCATGTATAAACAATTTAAGTAGCTCAATACGATCAATAGAATGATATAAAAAAATATAACCTAAAAAGTGTACCAAGATGGCCCCAACATGGGCATGCCCCCAAATTTGGAAAGGTTGCCCGTATGTGTGATCAATGTTATGCATATGGATGTCCTTGTCTCATATGTAACCTATATGTCTTGCATCTAACTCATGTATACCATGAAAAACATGTGCATATAAAATGGATATGTAATTCACCATGTATATGACAAATGACATCAAACAATTGTGTACCATCAAAACAAGCCGCATATAGGCCTTGGTTTTGAATTTTTAAATGTTTTTGTTTTGAAATATCCAACTTTTTTTTACACTTTTTCAAATATCAATATAAACAAGCTACGTTGCCGATACAGATACAGGTACAAGAATCAAATACGTGAATATGGAGATTTTTTTGGGCCTAGATTCATTTTTCGATATGGCCGTACAAAAAAAAAAATATATATATATATATATATAATTACAAATATAAAAAATAAAGCCATATAGGCAAAATTAACCACATATTATGCATAAAGGAAACAAAATAAGTTAAATAACCACAAAACATACTCATAATTCAATGTCAAATATCATAATAATCAATGGTCGAACTTAGATTAGTTTTATAACAAGTACATAGTGCAAATGTTATAATGTATGAACAAAAACAAATCAGCATATTCATTATTCAAATTTCACTATATTCATTTTCGTCTTCCAGTGTGATGTCTTCATCAACATGTGGTTCATTAGAATTATAAAGAAATAACATCAAATAACAGTTTAAATTTTTAAAAACTATTATTAAAATTTGCAAACCAAATTTAAAAATTTTAAAAAAAACTATTTAAAAAATATAACATTTAAAAAACTATTATAAAGAAATAACACTTAAAAAAACCAGTTATTAAAACCAAACTAAAAATATATATATATTATTAAAAGTTAAAACCTAATTAAAAAACCCTGACACTTAAATAATAATTTAATAAATGTTAAACTAAACTATATTATAATTAAACTAAACTATTTCAAAATTCTAAAATTAAACTACATCATGATTACAATGTTACATTATGGCGCCACAGGGCAGATGCAGCACGGCAGATGGTAACTTACATTATGAGGCAGAGGGCAAACACAACACAGCAGACAGCGGATGCAGCTTGGACGATGGATGGCTTGAATCCATTTGATGTTTGCTTGAACGGGATGTTGTTGAGACATGACAAGAGGAGGATGTTGCCCAATGCCCACTACAATGGCAGAAGTAGCAATGGCGAAGAGTCAAGTGTGCAGTCGAGACCACGTTAGATTGGTGAGTTTAGAGCGTGAATGAATCCGTTTTTCCATGTTTGGCTTTTCTTGCAGTGAAATTGAAAAAAAAAAATTGCATTTTTATGCAAGATACATGGGGTAAATAGGCAAGGTACGCCCCTGCCCCTGTAGGTATCTGGGCATACTTGCAAGGGCAGGGGCGTACCCTGCCTATTTCCCTCACATATCCTCCACTGTATTGTATCCAAATGCGTTTCATATCATACCTAGGGGCTTGCAGGGCAATATTCAATAACTTAGTAAACAAGCACTCAATAGATGAAGCAAGGCCAAGGTTGCAAAATAGAAGAATAGATGGGATCCAAACAATCAATAGTATATGTTAACACCTAGTATGCACCAAGTGTACCATCAAAACAAGTCATGTATATGGGTCCTAGTTTTGTATTTTTGAATTTTTTTGAATAATTTGATTTTTTTTACACTTTTTCAAATATCAATAAACAAGAACTCAGTAGATGAAGCAAGGCCAAGGGGCAAGGTTGCAAAATAGAAGAATAGAAGGGATCAAAACAGTCAATAGCATATGTTAACGCCTACTGTGCACCAAGTGTGATAGAAAAGCGAGGTCAAGAAAGCAAATGATATGCCTCTGTTATATGGTAAAGTCATGTCTCAAAGTAGTATATGATATAACTCATAATAGGCGCGTGTTCCTAGTGGGCAAGAGTCGGTGTGTGAATGTCATAAGGTGTGTAGGCATATAATACATGTGATTGTGTAATCTCAATGTGTGCCATGACAAAAGCAAACATAAATAGTCAATATGGAGAAGTGAGTAAGTAGTATGCCACATCAAGGTGTAACATACCTCAAAGAATAAAAACTTACATGACTGTTGTAAAGGATGTATATGCACATGTCATTGTCGAATAGCTAGCGTGAATAGCACGGTGTTCATAGCAAAGATAGAGCTTTGCTCACACAAGTGCATAGAAAAGATTCTCTGAGTGAGTTTCGAGCAAGAGTAGCTCTCTTTAAGGGTGACAAAAATAGCTCTTGGCCCTCGAAAGGCTGAGCTTGGAGTCTTCTTATTTGAGGTTGCACTAACTCAAGAGGCCATCCTCTTCCCCTAGAGACTAGCTCTCTTAGTTGATCTTAGGTAAGTCCAAGCCATTGACAGCAACTTCGCAAGTATGCCAATTCCATGAGAGGACACTGAGCAACCTGAGGACCCCCATTTCCACCATCTCTCCAAGCAAGATGAAGCTTGGAAAGTGAGTTTCTTCTTTGTGATTTCCTCATATTTCCAATTTTAAAGAGACAAGTTTATCTTTCTTTTAATTGATTTTATATTTCCTCACACGATAGTCAGCTTTACTTTCTTTGTACTTAGCTTAGATAGTTGTAAGACTCCCCTTTAGATTAATTTGGTTAGTCTGATATCACTTGGGTGTATAGAGGGTTCATGCATCGCAAAGGGAAACTTAGTAGGCTACTGTAGTTAGGTTGTCCAGGTGTGCTTAAGCAAGGTGTGCTATCTTAAGCACAGTGACCAGGCATAGCGCACCTTTCTGTACATGCACAGCTCATCACAATAGTCTTAGCCACACTAATTTATTCGCCATTGGAAATTCTGCTTTGCCAGAACAGTGCACATTCTTTGGGCATCAGAATGCACCTAAACACTTACACGTGTAAAAATATTCATTCACTTCAAAAGAGATGATCAGACCCACAAATTATATGGTACCAATAAATTTCCATTCTCCATTCCAATAGTTTTCAAGATTCTGATGTTAAGATAAACAAAACAACTTAGTCAAATGCAAAAAGTTCTTTTGCTTCCGAAACACAACCAGCTCCTACATATACACAGTACAAACTCATTTGCAGGGGTCAGGTAGGACTTATTGTAGCTTAATGTACCAACAAAGGGCAAGGAATGAAAGATGAGCAACATCAAGCACATTACAAAAATATATCCCAGCCAAGAACGATCTTTAAAAGCACACAGAAGAAACCACAATGGGGATTTTGTTATCATATTTTAAATATGTATTGTTTCCAGCTGAGAATAAATGCAAATACAAAATGAAGTGAGAACTTAGGGGCATTCATAGCTGTATGGCAGTGTTGGAATAGAGAGCTTAACATTAGTAGAATAGAGTAGAATAGAATAAAGTCATCGTATTAAGTAATGAGCATAGGGACATAATGGGGTAAAGTAACTTTACATTATTTTATTCCAAATGCAAATGCGAAGGGGAGGGAGGAACAGCTTAAAGTAACTATGTATAGGCCTTTAAGAAGTTAAGCCTTAAGAGTAGACCATGTTTGGGAATACCTTTGGTGAATGGTTGATAAGTTAGCCCAAAAGACAAAAGGGCTTGGCCTTGGTAAATTGTATCTGTTGCGTATTCATTTTAATTTTTATGTTGATAATGATAAGAAAGTTCTGTTTTGGGGTCTTGATGTCCAAATAATCTACCAATGAGAATATAAGAAAAATCATAAATCACGCTTTACAATTCAGTTTCAGATTTCTAAATTTCAGATATCAATTTCAGTATACAGCAGATTTCCATCCATGTTTTTCACATTAAACAACATAATCCTGCTGTATTGATCCACTATCAGCTTTTGTGTAAAAGCAGATTCTTGCTGCATCATTCATCTTTTTCCCCAGCTGCTTAGTCAAAAGGGACATATTAAAGACAACATCAACAAATACTCAATGTTGGCCATGCTTTCAGAACAAAATGAACCTAATGTAGTATCAAGAACCTGGATAAAGTGGATTTTCATTATATATATTAATATGTTACAAATCAGCAAGTCACCGTACTAGCTTTCTGGTGAGACTAGTAGGTTAGCTTGTTGGAGAAGTATTCTTTGTCCTAAATGGTCTTATCTTGGCTATAAATGGGCCACCATGAGAAACAATCCATTTATGTGTTGGAATATCAATCTCTACAATTCCTTTGAGTAGCTTGTTCTCTTTTATCTTGCTTATTCTTAGCATATTTGTGCTTGGAATTTTCAGTAACAAACACTAGGTCTATATCAAGAGCATAGGGAAATAGCGTGGAAGTGGCTGCGGTGCAAGCAGAAGTAAATGTCATTGGTAGCTGTTGATTAAATTTATGATGAAGAAATGTTACTCTTGTAAAATCATGGGACTAAGGGCATAGAATATTAGTTAGTTCTGTAGTAAAATATTGCGTAGGGTGTCACTTATTCCTCGAGTCTTGTTTTAAAAAAAATCTGAAGGATGTCACAAATTCTGAAAGGGCTATAATCTTATGCAATATCGAGGGTTTGTCTATTTTAGATTCTAGTACTTTGAAAAATGTGGACAAAATACAATCTTTTGGGTTACAAAAATAATTGTCCTAAAATGCAACAAGGGCACTCTAATGTTGTTTTCTCAAAACAGTCATAGGTTCTTCCCATGAGACCACTGCTTCTACCTCTATCTAAACAGAATCTCTCAACTCCATGAATAAATAAACAATACCGAGTCAAGCTCAAGAAAAAAACAAATAGCCTTAAGATGTAGACAAGTACATTAACAAAGACATGTCAAGCTCTACTGAAACTCATGTTTCTGTTGCCTTTTGACCACTCGATTGCCCAAGGACACCGAGATTGCTTATTGTCATGCCATGCCATGCGGGAATGTTTAGGTTAACTCCCAATTCATGATGTTGTGACTCGCACTACCAACAAAAGGTAACCAAATAGTCATGTTCAATAATGTACAAATCCACAAAACTTGTGAATGAAAAATTGACCCAACAATTGACAATTCATATATAAGAGATGATGCTTTTGGAAAAAACTATGTCAAAGTTTTTGAATCGACATTTCGAATCTCAACATGAGATCTATCATTAGGGAAAAGCATATGTTAGGATTGTAAACAAGAGCCCCTTATACAGATAACTCAAGTCAAGTACATAATGCATAATGATCTCATCAAAGGAGAAAATAACAAATAAACTAGCCGTTACAAGCATTAAATATTGCAACCACTAGTCTACAAACATTAATTGCACCCCTTCTTAGGTGTGGGGTCTTTTTTTAACAAGCTGATGATGGGCCTCGAAGAATGGCTCAATATTAAACCTTCATCCCATTCAGATTACGCAAATGCTTGCTAATCTCCACCTCCTCCCTTACACAAGATTTGAAAAGAAGATATTGTACCACAATAACTTTGGCCAAAGTCTTTGGTAATTGAAAACTTGTCCTTGCCTCAAGTGTCATCTTGAAAATGCTCATTAGTGAAGGCACCTATTCTATTTATCCAAAAGGTTCTGGGAGTGTGGCCTATCCAACCTCTTGTGTAAAGGTCAATCTTGGTAAGAAACCTAGAAGATCACTAATCCTGCTGCTAAAATTTGGAAAATGACCAGAATAAGGGTTCTGCTATTATCAAAAAAAGTTAAACTTCGTGCACAAGACAATTCTAAATTTGTTAATTGGTCTATGGTTGACTGGTTAAATTCACTGGGTTGCTATATGGCCCTCCAGGGTTTCATTCCCTTGGAATGCTAGTCCCAAGTATGAAAAAGAGACAAGGCAATGTGCAATCCAATTTCCTAGTATTTGTTGAGCCTTACACCATGGTCTATTGGTCAGGTGGGAGAAAATTTCTTGATGACAACATGGGTTCATAACCTGCAGGGCTTACTCACCCCTGTTCACACAGCTGGATGATTGAACAGGCTACAACTGGACAAGACCAGATGCAAGTTATTTGTGAATTTCAATAGAAGTGATACAAAAGCACACCTGTGTAGCATTTCCCTATCTGCCAAACCAAAAAACAAACTATCATTCTACATTCTAAAATTTTATATTCATGGCCTTGAAGCAGTGGCTTTTGCTGTGGTCTAGTGGTAAGGTGGGAACAATTTAAATGATGATGACATGGGTCCACCCCCTGCTCGGCTTGCTCCCCTTGCTTACACAGCTGGGTGATCAAGTAGGTCACCATTAGACAAGCCCGAATGCAAGTTATTCATGAATTCTGTTGAAGGTGATACAAGGACACACTTGTGTAGCATTTCCCTAGTTGTCAATTCAAAAAACAAACTATCATTCTACATTCTAAACATTCGTGTCTATGGTCTTGAACAAGTAACTCTCGATGAACTGTCTCTGAACGTTAATTAATGATTTTCCTCCTGGGGGTGTGGGTTGGTGTTATTTTGTTCACTGGACCAAGTGCTCAGATAATCTTTTCAAATATGTGAGCTTTGGTTAGGCTATGTGGATGGCATATGAGCTGAAATTGGTAATTTGTAAACTCCAAGGAAAACAGTTCTGCCATCATTGCTCAGCAGCTTATTCTTCTCAAACTGATTTCTAATTTACAAGAGAAAAAACTATAGTTACCAAGTTCGTACGAGCTTGGTCAATATTCAATTTGGAAAGAATTATTTTGGGTAATCAAACAAGTTCAGTAAGGTTCCACGCTTAAGAAACCCTAAAAATCTTAAAACGAAAATAACAGAACGCCCGAGGAAAAAAATGAAAACTGAGTCAAAACAGTGGTATAGCCTACAGAGAAAAGACAACATCAAGGCACCAACAGGGTTAAAGACAGTAAATGTAATTTAGAATGATATTCCAGGCTTCCAGCTATGCAGAACAAGAATATAAAGAACCCCTGCACTGTGCAGAACGGGAATGCAAACAAATCCGGAGTCATGGCTGTGTTTTTGAGCTATATTAAACAGAAATCTCAATCCCCAAACCTGCAAGTGCATTATACAGTGTGTTCTAGGTAATAACTAAGAAAAAAATTGCACGTTTTAACTTTTAAGCTATTATTGAATTTAGACAAAGTCAAGCAAAGGCTTTAACCTCAATTACCATTACAGCGTGGCAAATAATTTTATATCCAATAAGTTTTTTTAATTTATATTTAGTATAACTTTATAATTATTTTTTGTATGTTTTTTAAATTTTGTAAATTTTTCAAACCCAATCGAATCTTTTGCAAAATTCAGAACTTCCAAACTTTTTTCTCCTTCCGAATGACCCTAACTTTTCGAACATGGTAACTACCAAAACTAGACACCCGCTGATGGATATGACTAATTTCAATAGTAAAACCACATGACGGGTGTGGATCAAGATCGACTTTAATGATGTCAAGAGAGCAGCTCAATTGGTAAATCATCTGGCCTGAGAAGCCCCAGGTTTAAATCTCCAACAAACATTTTCATGTGCAAATAGTAATATACAGCATCAAATTCTGGGTGTGGTGTGTCCATATACCACATCCCATTCTGGGTGCAGTATACTAATGTACCGCATCCAATTCTGGGCGCAGTATGCTAATATACTGCATTCAATTCTAGGCATAGTGTGCTAATATGATATATTAGTATACTGCATCCAAATTTTGAATTCTGGGTGTGATGTGCTAACATGGTGTGCCAATATACAGCATCCACTTCTGGGAGTTATATATCTAATTCTGGGTGCCATGTATTAATATGGTGTACAAATATACTGCATCAAATTCTGGTTGTGGTATATATCATCCAATTCTGGAATGTGAAATGACTCAACCAATGAGGGTAGGTGTAAGTCCTCAGTAAATTTGGCCAAAGGAATACCCCTCGTAGTCACATTTAAGTGGAGGGGTCTAAATCATAGAGTATAAATATATATATAGAAAAAACAGACGGGCATACCAGGAGCATGGAAGGAATGCAATTCAGAGAGGATTGCCGGTCTGCCGGTGTGCCATTGAATATGGGGAGCAATCGGTCCCTTTTTGAGGATTGAAAGCATGTTCCTCACCCTGTCTGCATTCTCGGGATGGTTTTCCAGCACCTCCAGAAATCCAGGGTTCTGAAGTGTATCAAATACACCCTGCCCAAGATTGTGTTTGAGCATTCCTTCATGCCAAAATACGTGCAGACAATCCATGGTAAAGTACATTTAGGGCCTCCTCAAATAGGAAAATTGCAATCAGTGCGTTTCGAAACATGTTTTTAAGTGGCCTAAGATCCGTGCACCCAGTGAATGGGAATAAGTGCATCGGATGACATCGTGTTTTATGGGAAAGGTTAATAAGATTAATTTGCTGAGTGTAATTTACAAGTGGTGGATTATTAGAGAAGATGTATAGATAGATATTTTATTAATGTCTATGAGATCAAATGTAGTGTAGAAGATCTCAAATTAAAAAGTATAATTGGAGGAGTGAAGAAACCGTTAAAAAGAAAAGAATCGATCGGAAGATATTCTTTGTATTGTCTCACTCCAAATAAATCGTTAACACTTATATGATTTTTATATCATAAATTATAAGAGAGAGAGAATGGATAAATTTTTACGTAGGGATGAAGTTTTAGTTCCACATAAGCAAGAGTTCATGTTTCATACCAATTCAACATGATTGTTATAACATTGTTTGTTTGTCAAAAAAAAAAAATGACTTGTCAGGGGTAAAACAACACACATTTAATATGCATATCTTTGAAAAGTTTTTATGTTGATTGCCATTCATTCTTTATTATATGTTTTGATATTTTTATTAATTTTTCTTGAATTATATTGTAAATGATTTACCTAGTTGTGGTCTAATAAAAATATCAAAAAGTATGAATTAAAAATATAATGTAATTTTTGTTTTATGTATATTTTGTATTTTTTGTCATAAGTCAACACAATGATTGATATTTTAAAAAATTATTTTTCTGAGTATATTAGGAGTTTAAAATCTACGTAAGGTCTAGAATAGATATTTAAGCATAAACAAAATCAATGGGCAAGGTCCATTTCTCTCGATCTTTATATACAAAAAATTATTAAACTTACAAAATATTAACAAATACGAATAAATATGACAATAAAACTATAACACAAGTTAACATTATAGGGAAATCATAAAATTTATATTGGAACCATAAAATTTATGTTGGAACCATAACCTCTATGACATACAACAATCATAATCAGTGGATTATGGGGTTGTGCATAAATTAATTTCATTTTCAGTTTGTTACTACTCTTTTTTCCATTATTTTCTACATTAATAAGTAAGATTAAACCAGTGAAATGGAATAAAATGCAAGAGTTGGAAGTCTAATATGTGAAATCCCTTTCCCTAGTTACATATGTTGACTTTGATTGGACTATCATTGGCCGCAAGGAAAGGACTAGGGATATGTGTGTTGTCATTATTTTGTAGGGTGAAATATTTTGTTGACGAAGAGAGTATGAACACTATCTCACCATTTTTATGATAAATTTCCATCGCCTTGCCAAGGCTTCATGCCCATAAGATGCGTCAAGTTTCAGATGTATAAATAGTCAATGTTCTTATTGTAGCCAACTAGTTATTTGTTTACATTTTTTGAATGTTTGTTTGTGACTCCCATGTTGAAAATGCCATTGCAATTGTCATTGCTAATTTTATGTTGGAAATACCATTGTTAGTTGTCATTGCTAATTTTATGTTGACTTGTTAGTTGTCATTGTAAATTCTATGTTGAAATTTTTGTCATTGCTAATTTTATGTTGATAGTTCAATTTGAGTTGTGTTGTTATTCATTGGCAGTTATTGGTACACATATGATCTTGATGACAAGAAATATGTAGCCCCCTGTTTATGGCTACAATATTCTTACTTTATTTTGAAGACTAGCAATGACTAGTGATAAAATTGTATTACATTCAATCTTACCCTTGAGGCTATTTGTGTAGATTAGGAATCCAAGAGGGAGTAAGTCAATTGTCAGTGAAATAAACAAAACAACTTAGAGACATAACCATTTAAGCCCAAACCCTTGGGTGAGTTATGAAGGTACCAAGCAAATAATGCAATTTGAAGGATAAATACAACCTTTTTACCTCCATTGAAGAATTGTTTGATGATTGGTATGTATATGTTTAGCTCGACTTATAAACTAGGAGTCTTTGGCAATGCTAGTGCTTCGTGGGCAACATCTCCCCTTGTTCACTTGTGGTTTGGCTTGGTAAATGAGATGAGAAGATGAAGCTTCTTGCTATATTTTAGCATAATAACACTACACTGAAAAAACTTGTCTATAATGACCATTCAGCCTTACTTTTATAGACTTTTAAGGTGATTGTGGATCATTGAATCAAGATCAAGATCAATGGTGGAGGATGAGTCCTCACACTCATGATTGCACACATAGAGTGTGTAAGATATATCATTTAAGGCCTTTTTAGAGTGTGGAAGGAAAGAAGGAAGGAAAGTGCAATGGGGACCTCTTAGAGTGTATAAGAGGGGTGTAAGAGGAAAAGTGTGCAAAAGAAGTGTAAGAGCTTGCTTGCACTCCTACTCTTTCCCATTGACTTTATTGAATGACATCACCTATGTAAGGTAATAAAACACTTTTGATTTAGGAAAATAAGATAGTTCTAAAATTTTGAAATTTTCTATTAGAGGAAGATTAGGCTAATTAATCAGATATTAATTAAAAATAATAAGAACGAGACCTTTTACAATACTATTTTGTCCATCAAATATTTATTTAATTAGTTTGTGATAATGTTTTCAAATGTTAGAATTGGTATTGGATGCATTTGATCAAATTAATATTGCGAGATGATCCATTGTCCCAATTAGGGATGTGTCATTGTGATTTTGATTTAAATGGTAGTTGTGCGAGTAAATTAGGTTTACTACTGATTTTCATTCGGATTTACATGTGATTGCAAAAAATCATTCCAAAAGGTAATTTAGACATAGAAGTGGTTAAAATGAGCTATCTACAATTTGAACATCCTATTAGAGGGGCTTTGGTGGAAATATTGTTGTGGAGTCACATAATAGTCAATAAATTGATATTATTAGGTTATATGTGTCCAAAGAAATTAATATTATGCAATATTAATGGGATTGCACCTATAATGTTATAAAATTTATTTAATTCTAATCTCTTAAAAATAAAAATAAAATATACGCTTAGTTTATATTACAAAGTGGAGGTTTATATAAAAGAACACAAATACTTATGATACCATCTAATCTAGCCTTTTCTAAGCTATTAGTCACCTTTTGTGTGTGGTAAAAGGCCTAGATCTTACCTCATTTGATTTAAGGTAGTGATTTCTATTTGAATAAGAATATATAAGAGAAAAAGGAAATGAAACATAAAACACAAGAGCTAAGTTTTTGATATCTTCCCCTTCAACTCATGATTACTGAACAAAGTAGTAGGTCCAGTTGCACCTCTGAAAATGAGGTGGTAGAAAGGAATATGAAATTGAACCAATAAATACAAAACAAGTATCAATTAAATCCCCAAATTATTTAATTATATTTAATTATAAATTAGATTACAAATTAATATAATTTTATGGATTATATGGTGAGTAATGATGACTAGTGAGGAAGCAAGGAGTGAGGTCGATGATCAGTTTAGGAACAATATGCATGACTATGAGTAAAGGGTTGGGGTTGGGTGTTATTGCATGAGATGGCATAGAGAAGGATGGGAGCTTAGGGAGAGGTTCAAGTAAAGAAGGAAGCTTAGGTCCCATTGGTGGATATGCACTTTATATTAGGGCATCGAAGGGAAAGAACCTTGTTCTCTTAAATTTTACAAATGTTGTAAACACTTACCATATTTGTAGTGACTTCTAAAAATCAC
The DNA here is from genome assembly GCA_037957365.1 of Torreya grandis. Taxonomy (NCBI): domain Eukaryota; kingdom Viridiplantae; phylum Streptophyta; class Pinopsida; order Cupressales; family Taxaceae; genus Torreya; species Torreya grandis. The sequence goes on from JARHVA010000041.1 coordinate 6,531,966, forward strand.
AAATATTTAGCAAAAAACTAATATTTCTCTACATCTAACTCAAAAGAGTGCTCTTTAGGCTTATGTTTTGAATAGGGGTGACATGGTGGAGAATAGGTTCCTTGAGACTTATGTTGTGTCTATTACGATTTTGAAGGTAAGGTCAGAAGGGGAGACACATCCTATTTTTGAACTAGATTTTTAAGGGGATATTCCTTTAGTTTTCTCTAATGCAACACCAATTTTAGAAATTGTGGATGAAGATACTCTAGCCCTAGATAAGGAATCTGGTTGTAAATCCTTTATCTATAGATGTATGGGGAAGCATCTTCCTGGGAGGAACTATGTTGATGGTAAAAAATGGTTTGGTTAAATCTTTCAAATTCTTCTCTTTCCTTGCTGCCAAATGGTTTATTATTGGTCATCTTCTAGTCATTGGAGGAGCATGCCTTTGTGTAGGAGAATATACTATGGTTTTTAGGAAATCGAGGTGTGTTTGTGTGCTTTGGGCTCTATTTTTGACCCTATAGATGTAGTAATCTCGAAGGCTCCTATCTATCTCAGATTCTATAATCTTGCTTTAGCCATGAGAGATTTAAGGATGTTATAATAATTGGTTGAGAAGATAAGTGATTTTGTCAAAATCATAAGGACTCAGATAATGAATAGAGTTTTGTAAGGGTTTATGTCATGGAAAACTTCTCCAAGCCCTTCCATCACTCCATCAAGATTTCATCTTTTTAAGGCTATTGCATGAAATTTGCCAATTTTTAAGGGCTATGTTTTAGATGTTTCAAATGCAACTAGATTAGACAAAAAGTGGCAAAGTGTCGAGGAAACATTAGGCAAGTTCTGGTTCACCTCTTTTGAAGAAATGGGTTAAGAATATTAGTTTCCCTAACTTGGATTTTGTCAATAGATTTCAACAACTTAGTGCTTCTTGTGGCCATTGTTATCACCCAAAACTTACACCCTTGAGTTATTTATGGCATGTAAGTGCTTGATGTGATTTATTGATGTAGAGAACAAACATGAGTGTCAACATGGGCACTAGCACTAGAATAGGTGTTGGTGTTGAAATAGGTGTTGGTGCTAGAATGAGCACTAGTGTGCTCAAGACCTTTCACATGTATAAATATTTTGAGGCTTTGGTGTAACAATGGGGTCATCCCCTAAGGTGTGGTAGTCTTGTGCTCCTTGGGACAAACATCTAGAGTAGGTCGACTTCCTTCTATTCTAAGTGCACTTGGTTTAGACCAATGCACATACCTAAAAATAGCAAAATGGAATCTACAACTAGTGCTAAACCTAATCTTGACAAGGGGAAAAGGGAGGGAGAAGGTAAGAGTTTTCTAGAAAGTAAAAGGTGTTGCACCAAGAATAAAGCAAGCACTTCACCTGCTTAGTGACACAATAAAACTAATAGATTGAATATATAAACTTCAAACCAGATGCAATGCATAAGTGTTTCTCATGGAGGTAAGGGAATACAATGCAACACTAAGAGGGATGATAAATGGTCCACATATAACACCTATGTAGACTCATGTATACACATAATATGACCTATAAGGACTTCTAGTTCTACATAAAATTGTGAAGGGAGGATAACAATGAGAGGGATGAACATCCACAGATAAAGATCAACAACTAATGGTGCACATAAAATGTAGAGATTGAAGAAAAGTAAATTTATTATTATTAATCTCAAGATCTAAGGTAATATTACAAACTTGAATGGGTAGAGCTTTGTCGTATTAGGAGAGGGATCTTGGAGGGAAAACTTTGGTAATGTTATAGTACTCAAAGATGTTGACCCTTTTACAATGTAAGCTCCAAGATTTTATAGGCGATGAGAACCCACAAGTCATTAATTGAAATCTCACCCATTATTGGTGAAATTACAACATTTAATACTTATGTGGAAAAGCAATTGGGATCTTTGTTAGAAGAGATTACATGCTCATGTTCTAAAAACCTGATAGCTGTCCTTCATTTAATTATGTTTTGATTTAGTTCTTTTAGTATCTAATCGAGCTTAACCACTATTCATATTTATAGTGGTCACTTATTAATCCACTTGGGCCATCCTACTGATGTCTAGCCATGTAAGCATTTCCTTGGATTATTCCTCATCATCCTATGCTGAAAGTGGAGTTATAGCATGCCCATATTTTCAAAGTCTTATATGTGGTTGTGAATTAAAGGTCATATAGAGTTTGATTTATAGTGTAGCTACAAATTTATGAAGGGTGGTAAGGGAAATATTTTGTGGAAATGCATCATGGCCTAAACTCCTCCTATGCCTAGTCTTTCCTTTACTACTTGAATTTAAGAGACATGCACACTCTTACTTGCATGTCGCTCTAATTCAATGAATGATATTTGTATGGGGCACATATTAGGGGCTCCCTATGGGCATGGATCAACACTTAATTTATGAGTAGGTTTAAGCTAATTGTTTAGTGAGGGCATAAATATGAAATGTCCATGCGTAGACTCATTTTTGGAACTCAATCATTGCAGGAGCACCCAACTATTTATGCAGTCCATTTGAGTTTAATGCCTATTTAAGGGGTGACTTAGAAATTCAACACTTTTGGCGACCTTTGTGGGTCACTTGCCTACTAAGCGAGAATCCATCAACCTTGAAACAACCCATTGGGCACATAATCATCTATAATTCCTCAATATTCATCTTCTTGATTGTGATTAGGCATGAGAATCCCACCTGGCCTTAAAAGGAACTGAGGTACCTTTCACATAGAAAAAAAAAAGTTGTGTTAAATGATGTTTAGAATAATAACAACTAAACTAACAGAACAATACTATGCACAAGCATTTAGAGGAAAAAAACTAGTCTAAACAATAACATGTGCATGAGACACTTAGGGAACTTAAAACATCTAAACTAATATTTACAAGGGTGCTCTAGATCATTAGAGATAGTGTTTGAGGTGAATCCTATTGATGGGGATATGCAAGACTTCTCTATTTGGCTTTGCAAGTTGGTATGCATTGGCTTGATTGTAACTAACTATGGTATATGGGTTGCTCCATATAGAATCGATCTTTTTATGATTTTTGGCCTTTGCTCTATCTATATCCCATTTGAGTACCAAGTCTCCCTTATTAAAGCTTATATCAACATCCTTTTTATCAAATGTTCTTTTGGTCTGCCCCTGTTGAAGCTCTATAGTGCATATGGCCTAGGTCCTAAGTTCTTCGAGCTCCATCAGTTTAGCTAACCTTACTATCATGGGATCAATTTTGAGTAAATCTACTTGATGAGCTAGGTCTATTAAGGGCAATTCAAGATATTTGGAAACCCTTGTTATTTCTCATAGACTAACATGAAGGGTGAAATCCCTAGTGCCATTTTTGGCATTATTCGATCTGCCTAGAGAGTTATTTTGAGCTTGGTATGCCAATAGCACTAATTTTCTTCCATAGTTCACTTAATGATGTGAACCAAGTTCTTGTTAGTTGATTCAACTAAAACATTACCTTGGGGGTAATAGTTTGAAGAGTTGCTTAAATAGATGTTATGCTTGATTGCCCATTCATTGATCTTGGTTCTGAGAAAAACAAGCACATTATCTGAGATAATAGTGTTCAAGACACAAAATCTTGTGAGAATGATTTCATAGAAGTGAGAATGGAAAAACTATCACTTTATTGAGAGTTATCACCTCCATCCACCTTGTAAATTAGTCATTTTTCATGAGGATCTATTGTGTCCAGGGCTCGATGATAAATTTATCATACCGATGAAGTCCAGGCCCCACTACACAAAAGGTTGATCATCTTGTATTGGGTGTAAGGGTGGGGCTACCAATTTTTATTTGACTATAAATAAGGTGCACTTGTTACATCTTCACACCCATGCATGCACATCTTTAAATAGAGTTGGCCAATAATAGCCAACTCACATGATTTTCACTATAATGGTCTTTAGTGCATAATGACCTCCTGGAGATCCATCATATAGCTCTTCTATAATCTTGTTAACCTATTATTTCTTTATGCATCACAAAAGAATTCCATTGATATCTCTTCTAAATAGTGCACCACTAACAAGCACATAAAAAATGGATTGTAATCTAAAGTGTTTGTGTTTGGCTATATTCAAGCCCTATAGATACACACCCATTTGAAAGAAGATCCTCATGTTCTTAGTCTAACTTACTGGGGTGTCTTGGTCTTCTAGTTAGCTCTCACAAAGTGTAAAAACTACGCAATATTTGTTCTTCATATTCTCCACTAATTGATCACAGAGTCCTTTGCCTCACACTAGCTTGGTGATTTGGATGTCTATGTCATACTCCATCACCTTTATGACCCAACTGACTCTCTTCTCACCTATGTCCTTGCTAATTAAAAATTCCTTTATATTCGAGTGCAAGACCATAAGCTAGATCTTATTATTGGAGAACATGTGCCTAAATTTATTGAGTGATCTTATTAATGTGAGGATGTGCTTCTCTAAAAAGTTATGAGTCCTTGAGTACCTAACTAAATAAAGCAATAGGCTACTCCAACTAGTCATTGTTCTATTGTGTAAGAATAGCTGAGATGCCTTTAGCTCCACCAAATGCATAAAAGATGAAATCTTTGTTGTAATTTAGATTTATCAACATAGGAGCTTCTACGATGGCATGCTTGATGGCCTCAAAACTACTTCAACCTTACTAGATCCAACTTAATGCAATGCTCTTCTTGAGAATTATTATAAGGGGATTGACCAAAGTTGCAAAACTTGGCACAAACCTTCTGATGAAGTTTATTTTTCCCAAGAAGATTTAGAGACCCTTCTTGTGACCTAGGAGCGGGAGCGATAGAATGGCCTCAACTCGTTTAAGATCAATTATGAGTCCTTATTTGGAGATGATGTGTCCTAAAAGCTTGCCTTCATGTAGTGCAAATATACACTTGTTCAGGTTTAGGAAGATCCTGAACTCTCAAATTTTTTTGAGGACTTGCTCTAGGTGGCCCATATGATCTACTGTGTGCTTGGAGAAAACAATTATGTCATCAAGGTAAACCAAGATGATATTGTTGAGGACTCCCTTGAATGCCATATCCATGGACCTTTGGAAGTTAGCTCTTATATTTTTTAAACCAAAGGGCATTCTTTGGTATGTGGAGTTACCCCACTTAGTGGTGAATGTAGTTTTGAATTGATCGCACTCCCATAAAAGCACTTGGGTTATAGCCTAAATAACTGTCTAATAATGAAAATATTTCCACACCTATGACTGTTTACAAAATTTGATCCATTGGTAGGAGGGGGTAGTGGTCTTTAAGGGAGGATTTGTTGAGGTCCTTTAAGTCTACGTATAAACAAAACTCTCCATTATTCTTGCGCACTAGAACCAAATTGGCCACCCATGAGAAATGTTTGATTGGAAATATTATGTTGGTCTCAATGAGATTTGATAGCTCTTTCTTTATTGAGGGCTCAAGCTTTAGATTAACTAGCCTCTGCTTTTGCTTGACTGACTCGGTATTGGGGTCAAGCTCGATCGTATATTGGGCTAAGCTTGGATCAAAGCCTTTAAGGTATTTATAGTTCCATGCAAAGATATCATCATACCTTCTGCTTAGCTCAATGAATTCTTTGATTTTGGATGGGGAGCGTACCTTACTAGTTTTCAAGAGCTTGTCATCAAAAGATAGACACTAGACTAAAGATTTCCTGCTTCACCATCATGTTTTTCCTTTCACCTTTTAGTTGGTCATCTAAATTGAACATAATTTCTAGTGTGACTAGCCCCTTAGGTAACTTATTTCCCTTCAGTTGAATGATCTGCTCTTCATATTGAGCATGGAGTTGAGGTTGATTGTTGACATAGAACTCAACTTTATCTTGTAAGAAGTTGATAATTTGTTCATTATTCTCGAACACTTACCAATTAATTGCATTAACTTGGACTATTGGTATAACTACAAGTTTTATGAGCTATTTGGACTCACTCTTTATACTGTACATGAGGTCATATTGTGTACCCATGATTACGATTCTATCAACATCATCATTCCACACCCTTGGTATGAAATAGATATCAAAAACATCAAACCTTTCGATCATGTCCCATGCCTTATGTTTATAAGCTCTCAACAAATTATTTTTAGACATGTTCTATGCTCAAACCTAGTTTACCACCAGTTCACTATCCCTAAATGCTTACATCACCTTGATCCCTTTTTTATGTACCAATTAGAGACCCTAGATTAACACCTCATACTCAGTAACATCATTTATACAACCAAACTAAAATATGAATGCATGGAAGTATTTATCTTTTTGAGGGGATACCATTACAATAATGACTCCTATACCATTTTTGCTTTAGGGGCCATCAAAGTATAATATCCATATACCTTTGATGTCGTCTTGCACCCTTACAAGGTTAGGAAATAAGGTATCCTCGAGAATACAATATGTGTCTAGTAATATTTCCTTTGCATTATCATATTGATTTCACTCATAATGTTTGCATATCCATTCATCAAATAAGTCATGTGGGACCTTTTCAATGGGTGTGGTGGTCTCATGAAGACTAGATTCTCCTCTTGATCGAACAAGGTGTAGTTTGCATCAACTAGGGTAGGAGTGTATAGATCTATATGATTCTTTGAAATATGCTCATCTTTAATCATCATCTTGGTCCTGTATTTGGTTCTAATTAGCATGTGCGACCAATACAAAGATAAACATCCACCCACCTTCATATTAAAATCTTTAGAGAGGCATGTAGAAAAGTAAGAAGGTAAGTCAATGACTATGATGTCTTCTGCAATCAAAAGGCTTAAACATGCATGTAGAGTGAGAATCAGATCCTTGATGATTCCCATAGTTTTGATCATTGTCCCATCTAATTGGATGACCCCTTTTGAGATGGGAGTATATGTTATGCCTAACATGTTTGTGATTTTCTTTAGCATCACTGAACTACTCATGCCTGAACCTATCATAAAATTATGTACGAGATGCTCATCGATGATTAGAGAAATGTAGAATTTAGGTGGATTGATACTTCTATGCACTTATTCATTAGGTTGGCATAGACTTATGTGAATAGTAGGCACAATTTATGATGGCTCATGAGGTTGGAAACCCCTTGGGGTATTTTGTATCAAATTCCTTTGAGAAATAATGGAAAGAGCATCCCACATATAAATGTTTAGTCCAGTCTTCTTCATCTGTTTGACTATGTTAAAGGGGATTTGAGTCCTTCTAACCTATGCCTTTTGAATTGTAGTTTCTTCTCACATCTGTGCACCAGTTTGGGTTTGGATTTCCTTCTACAAAACTTGTTCTGTACACAATAAAGGTTGCATAAGTGATTTAACTTGGGCTTCTCCACATTGAATTTGGGGTACATAAGTCAAAGGTATTGAAGAATAAGGTTACGCCATCATTGCTTTCTTCTTGAATCTTATGTTAAAAGCAATTGAGTTGCTTCTTAGACTTGGCACTTTGTTTTGATTCACATAATTGAAGTTGCCCTCCCATCAATTTAAGAGGGTACATCTATCTTGTTCTTGCATTTTCTCATATGATTAATCCCTTGGTTGATATGAAATAGATGGAGGCTCCTGAGGAGGTGACAAGTTCTATATCGTAGGTGCCTCATTTATTGCTCCATTCATGTACATGAATTGATCATGTGGCTGCTCTCTTGGATAACACCATTCATAGTCTTGCACCATGTTATTTTTCCTAGGTACAAGAGCTCTAGAAGTGATTTTAGTGTTAGGATTTGGCACATAGGATGGTCTATTATATGTGAGCTAGTTCTGAGTTGGCGCAACATGTTGGTAAGGAGCCTATTTGATTGATATTACTAGTTGAAGGGTTGATAAGTCCTATAATGTTATGATTGTTACCTTTTTAGCACCACTATATCATTTCCAAAGCTTTTCAATAAGGATTTAACCTTGTACAACTTGCTCAATGGTGTAAAAGTTGATGGAATTAGCAAGATGACAACAATAAGAATGGAGGCTATATTTGGAATGGGAGGTAGAATAAATGAGCTTGTACATGGGGGATTAGTATATAAGGGCATAAGGGGTCTTGGCATAATTTTATCTACTTGAATCAAGTAGTTTTATATATGCACAATGACCTCATAGATATTTGGTAATATTGTGCCACCCATTGATTGGATCATTACAACCATATCATTGTTCAATGATATAAATAAGTATAAGAATTCAATTTTAGGATTAGGACTTACCATGGGTGGACCTCAATCCCAAGTCCTATGGAATCTAAAATTAAAGTCAACCATCTATTCATGTGGAACCTTTTTGATGGTTGTGAGCTATTCCATTAGTGATAGGTGGTCACTCTTTTCTTCAAAATACCTGCATAGTGTCATGCCTAACTCATCCCAATTATGAATAGAATTGGGTTGCAAGCTTTGATACCATTGGAGTGCTCTCCCTTTCAAAGAAGAGGCAAGGAGTCACATTGTGGCATTATCTTTGGTCACATTGTGAACATAACAAATATTTGTTACATCTTATATGTGCTCTACATGATTAGTTGAATTTTCTATGGTAAATTAGGAGTGATATTAAGAGTAGCTATGAGAATATCATCATACTAGGGAAGAATCAATGGGATGTCTCCATTAAAGGGAATGCAAGACTGATTTAACTATGCATCCATGAAGGGGATAGGGAATAATATTCCTCCGTGTGTAGGGAAATGACCAAATAGAGGTGTAGATTAAGCTCTAGGAGAAGGTTATCTTACATCACTTTCCCTCATAATGGGAGACAAAGATACTCTAATTCCCCTTCTTCTGGACATTGTAGGTAGCTCAATGAAATGAAAATCAGTGCCTCTTAAAAAATGATCTCATTTATCTTGGTATATGGGTGGAAGGTTGATCTTTACAAAAAAAGAATGCTTGGAGTTGTTAGGTGCTCTACAAAGTGTCTTCAACACTTGAATCATTGAGAGTAGCACAATATCTTAGCCACTTTTAAACTTGAATCCTATCGAGCATGCTAGAAACTGTTATCACCTGAAGCTTGCAACTTTGAGTTATTTATGGTGTGAAAGTGCTTGGAGCTCGATGTGGTTACTTGATTTAAAGAATGGGCATAAGTGCTGGCATAGGCACTAGTGCCAAAGTGGGCACTGGTTTGTTTGAGACCTTTAATTTGATTCATTTACAGTTTTAAGAAGTTAGTAGAACTTTGACAATGCTATTAGTGATGACCTACGTGGAAATCAGATACAATTAGTTATGAATGTAATGCATGGGTTACTCAAACAATGTGATATCTAGTTAAATATATATACTTGTCTCCTCTTGGATGACTTTGTATAACCATAGGTTATAATGGGAATTTTAAGAATAGAATTATATAAGTGATAGTATGTATTGATGAAGATGTTTGTCCATTGGTTGAATAAATAATTAATTGGATTTTGAACAAGTAAATTTGTAAAGAGATAATATGTATGTTAATTTCACATTTATAGATGTTGTATTATATGTAATGGTTTTATATTTATATAGTCAATAGGGTAAATCTCATTTATGAGACATATATAGGCTATAATTTTATATCGATTAAAATATGAGATTTCCTCATGTAATAAAACATGATGGAATTGTTTAAGATATATAAAAGAGGTTAGGGAACTGATTTGTGTTTGTAAGCTATTCTAAGGTTGTCTAAGCTATATTATTTGGAATGGTCCCTTGATATATTTATAATCAATATGATAGTTTTGGTAAATAGAACATATATAGTCTATACTTGTGTATTAGTTATAACATGAGAAATTATTGAATCAGGGAAATGATGGAACAAGATCAAAATGAATGAAGTTGTCACTGAAGTATAAAATATGCTTAGTTTTATGAGTTATTTGAGACAAAATGCTTTATATTATTGAATGATTTTTATACCATCAAATATATGTGAATTGTGTTTAAAGAGAGATATGTTGTAAAAATATAGTGTGATACATAAACTAGATGGATATTTCACACTAAGTTTCACCAACATGAACCCTTTCAAGTCAAGGTGTTCCTCTCAAGTTATTTGTCATTTGAAAACACCTAAAATATTACTTTAATATGTATTCCATCTCTTAAGATTATCATATACAACATAAAAAAGAAAACCTTCACACTCTAAACATACTAATACTCCTTAAGATTATCATATACAACATAAAAAAGAAAACCTTCACACTCTAAACATACTAATACTCCATACACGATTGTAATCAACATACTTGCATAGAGGTGCAATGACAAATATGAAGTTCTTAAATCATAGGGTTGAATATTGAGCTCTCTTAACTTTTTGTGTATTTGCCTAGTTTCAAGGAATGTAAATATATATGAAAATGAAACAAACATAATAACCACAAAGATAAATAACACAAGACATGCCCTAAAAAAAATCAATGTGAGAAAACTCTAACAAGAGTGAATCCATGCCTTTTCATCTCCACTATGTTTTGAAATTTATAAGCTTTTTCGCCTTTGGGATTACAAGGAAAATAACCTCATACCCTCATAATGATCTATGCAATATTATTTGAAATATTTGAAATGTGTTACATCCCGATTTCACCCTAAGTTTTATAACCTTTGAATCCATAGATTATTATGGTTATCATTGGATTGTTATTGTTTTGATTGAACTTTATGACATATACTGGTTATGGGACAATGATATATTGATTAGTTTACATAATAGATTAATTATGTGACAATTGTACTTTCTTATTTTTATATATTATAGATGTATATTTATTAGTTATACATTATTAGTTCTTTATATATATGATGACTCAGACTAACTACCTACTTGTCATGAGGTGGATGTAGGATTGATTCTCCCTCAGAGCATGACAGAGGGAGAGCATCATCAAAAAGGATGGCATAGATGAGATGATTTAGGGATAACAAAAGAAATGATAGTAACCCAACACACACCATAATAGAATAACTTGTTTAACTCTTTATTTGATTTAGATAGTTTGTTCTTGAGTTCTAAAATACTTCTGTTATTATCATGTTTTGGTTGGTGCTTATGATGATATGATTTTGTGAGCTTATGTATGATTATAGTGCATAAATTGAATCATAAAATGTTGTTTTATGATCATGTCTTCAATGCTTACACTAACTTGGTTGTCTAACACAGTGACTGGTTTAAATGATATTTGATAAATAGCATTATCTTGATTTGATGTCTTTACGTATAAGAAATACTCAAGGCATTAGAATATATCTATGATTAGATAATGATAATGCTAGCATTATTATAACATCTCTATGTGTGATGAAAGATTATAATATGTAATAGGATTCTCTTTGTGGTCGAAAACTGGTTATTGATTTTACCATGGTCACATTTATATTCAAATTAAAATGTAGTTAAACTTTTGAGTTAATGCCAATAGTTTCATTATAAAATTAACCATTAGATAAAATATTTAAATGTAAGTGGCATTAGTCTTATGATATAAATGTAATTATTAATTTGGTTTGCTTTATATTTTAAAGAGACAATTCCCTGTTACATTTAAATTAAGGAAATTTAATTATCAAGATAATGATAACTTAAGAGATAAGTCCTTTATATGGAATACGTTGAGAGTTGAAGGTATATCTTATCCTTTGAAAATATAAGTGGACTTAAGCTATTAATTAACATGGTCTTGAATAAAATATTTAAACATGCACGATATATGAAATAATTAAAGCTCAAGTTTAGTCGATTGAATTGAGAGAAAATAAAATGGCTGTGAAGTTATGCATGGAAAAATAATCTTTAAAAAATGAAATTATATTAAGCAAAAAAAGAGTACAACATAATATGGCGATAAAAAAAAAGAGATTACAACAAAAGAGAGAGGAGGACAACTTTAGAGCAAAGGAGGATAGATGGTGCTGAAAATAATGGAGGAAGAAAGGGCACAAATTATAGAATTGAGCAATGAAAGGTTGTGAAGAAGAAAGTCCTACTACCAGGTCGATGATGTTTTAATATTCTTGCATGCTGTGTTTTAATTATAGATGATTTTATCTTCCTATATGTATGTGTATTCTCTTTATGAGGGTGGAATGGAGAGCCTTGTGGATGGCTCAACCATTCAAAGAATGCTCCAATAAACACAGATTTATTTCCTTAGCCAAGAAAATTAAACTATAGGGTATTGCCATAAATACATTATTTTGATTGGTATTTATTTTGACCTTTGATTTATGAGGGAAAAAAATATTTGAGTTTCAAAATATATTAAGAAAGGATTTGATTAAACTTTCCACATTAAGAATTTGAAACTTCTAAGGATATTTAGGTTTTAGTTGTCTTTTTGAAGACATAACTTGTGACATAGCCATTTGGTAGAGATGCAACCAGAGCTAGTGTAGTAAACAAGTGACTGTAGTCACTATAAGTTGGTTAAAGTCCTGCATATTTAGGTATTCTTGATAATGAATATTTCAAGCTTAGATTTTTCCAATAAGTAGTGTTTGCTAGTAGAACATAGACAACATTAGCTATCAATGTTGCTTGTTTGGACATAAAAAATAATGTTGTTCGAAGCATAAGTTTTGGTAGCCTTATTATCATACAAAGACCGATAGAGATGCTAATGTATAATAAAGGTTGGAATTTTTTTGTATAATCAATATCATGATGAGGTTAATCATTCATATTACCTTAGAAGTATCTAATTCAAATAAATTACTTAGATCTATTTTTATGGGAAAGAATGAATTTGAATGGAGCCCAATTTATAGCTGAAACCAAATTGTAATTGATTGATATGAAGGATAAATCAAAAAACAATTTGAAGTAATCACAAACATGAATTACAATCATGACAAGCATGTAACGGAAGTGATATTATTAAAAATGGAATATGTATTACAAAAGACTTAGATATGTAATAGAAACAAATAAGACATGTAATGGCAAGGAGTTAATTCATAAAAGAATATATAATTGCAGACGAGTGTGATTACAGGGAATAGATAATAATATTGTTGAGAGCATGAAATAAGATAATCAACATCTTAAATGTTTTTTATTTATGGACTTATATCAACAATGTTGAATACTTGTATGATCTAGATGTAAACAATTCTAATTGAATCCATGTGTTATATATATATATATATATATATATATATATATATATATATATATATATATATATATATTATGTGGTACATGTATATAATGACAACTATAATTATTTATATATATGAGATACATATGTGAAAGTGTGTAAGCTATATGATCTTTGTATTGTGGAAGCTCAACTTATTAGTATAATAGAATAATATGGTTGTTTACTGGAAACTTTTCTTTACATTAGTAAAGAGTGAACAAAGTATTTGTAAATTATTAATATTCAAGGTAGACTCTTACTTTGACTTACTTAAAGTTCTTTGGGCTATGATGAGGGCCAAACATCTTACGAATAGATTTTTATGTTATAAAGATGTTAATTTTGTGTTTATCATATGTTTAAACAAATTATATCCTTAAATGACTTTCATAATACCTAAGTGGTAGATTAACTTGTTTGTCATAGATATTGGTTATAAGATAAAAAAATAAATGAGGTTTAATCATACATTTGACAGACTAAGTGTTGTATAGTAATTATTTCTAAAAGTTAGTATGTATTTATACTAGCATGTAGAATTAATTGTAACCTATAGACTATGTAGAATATAAACACATAAAAAAAACTTTACGAATGCCTTATATGGTGATTTTGAGTTAGAGGTTGTTTTATTTTATGTTAACAACTAATAGTAAATAATGATAACAAAATATTTATTTATAAAGAGGTATAAAATACTATATTACTCAAGCTATATCTTAAAGGTTCATGGAATTATTGATTGTGAAAATCTTGTAAAACTTTGTCTTATGTCATAAATGACTGTTAGTATATATGTATATAGTATCAAAAAATTATGTGTAATACATATTATGAGAGTATTAATATGTACACGTGTTTAGACACTTATACCATAAAATAGTGCATCATGATGTGTGTATAGAGATTATGTTTCTTTTGATTACTAATTTAAAGTATAGTCTAAGGTATACTCGGACAGTATAAATCTGTACTTAATTATCATTTATAAGTGTAAGTTTATTTCTTCATGTTTGAGTAGGGTGCTCATGCACAATGATCTATGATATTAGATGTTTTAGAGTTCTATAGTATAAAAATATGTTATACTCAGATGGTATATACTATAATTATTATGTCTAGACCTACACCTATGTAAAATTTTGTGTTGATTATTACTATGAATATATGTTTTGTGATAGTTAGTAGGACATTATGTATGGAGAGTTTAATTAATGATAAAATATAATAGTATGTGTTTCATAGAAACTATGACTTACTTTGTTATATCTAGTTACTTGAATAGAAGCTTATGTTTCCATATATTTAAGACTACTTTATATGACGGATTGTAGAAAACTAGTAGCTATGTCTTAAAATACTAGACTATGATAATATGGGTTATCATAGGATTTAATATGTTTGTAAATTAATTATGGTAGTTTAAATCTGTAGTTAAATGTGTATTTTACCTAGGTGGTATAAACTATAGTCATTATTTTTAATATAGGATAGATAATACTGTAAGATTCATTCATACATTTGACAAATGAATGTATGCGTTGATTACTCTTATGATTAGAATGTTGTGATATGATTTCTAGTAAAATTTAAATTGAATGAATCTTGGGTTTAAATTATGTTAACCAATCTCATTTTGCTAATATTGAGTAAGGAGTGAGATGGACTTCACTGGATTACTAGCATTACAATGTCAGATGAGGGCAACCTGATCAAGTGGTGTGTATGAATTTGGTATATATATCACTATTAATTATATATTACTATGAAAAGTATGTTTAGTGAGACATTATCATTTCATGAGTATGATTTACATGTTTGTATGATATATTGTAATATAATGAGTTTTCTATGATACACTACATGATTAGTTTTAGAAATCATACAACACATGGGTACTTGCTTGTTCTCTAGATTCCTACATCGTCACTATCTATTCATTTGTGAAGGAAGGACCATTCATTAATGTGATTAATGTGTGGGATTATTGATCTATGGTTAGTGTGGAAAAGCACTCAGATGATGCTCTCCCTCTCCATAGCAGTACTACTTTTTAGATAACTCTTGAGATTGCCACAAATACTGGAGAGGCTGGGAAACTCATGCTCTAGAGAGCCTTGAATCTTATTTTTGTATATTGTATTTATTATTAGAAACATTATCAGGAAGAATTATAATTATCTATTTACTATGAATTGATAACAATGGTTGTGTAGTGTATCAACAATGGTTGACTATTTGTAATTAATTTATATGATTATATTAGGATGCATTTTCATACATTGATAGTGATCAATGACTATTAGATGCCATGAGCTTATTTACATATAACTTATTTATAATGTTTTGTATGATCACTGCTTATATTCTTATGGTGAAATCTATTTATGGTATATGTGTTTAAAATTAAAATAACATATTTATAATTAACTCCCAATAGGGTTGTTACATGTGGTATCAGAGCTGTGGTTTGAACTCAAGGATGTAATGATTTCATTAGAATTTTCATATATTTATATTTATTAAAAAGGAGAATTGTGAATATGTGTGGTACATTGAGTGTGTACCTTTAAGAGCATTCATACCCCCTAGACTTGTTAAAGGGTTAGTTTATCAAGTGTCTTGTTGGTGATGGTTATATAAGGTGTTTGGGTAGGTAAGTACATAACATAGTTCATGAGTTGTGAACAAGAGTTCCTAACATATTCTTGATCTTTTAGATTGAATACCTCGAGTATGATTACATTTTTCTTGATAATAAAATCACCTTCACCATTTATGTTTTGTGTTACGAGTGTTTTAAAAAACATGGAGTGATTCTCACTTAAGTATATATGCATTAGTTTTGTGTCTTATATATACAAATCCTAGGAATGAGAAATTTTATAGAACCATTTTTAGTTTGATACCACCTAGTACGATGGAAATTTTATTGTAGTTGAGTGTAGATGTCTTGGTTGAGAATTACTTTGTGTAAAGAGTTCATTTATGTGAATTAGTATTTTCCTTCTGGTTGTGGAAGTAGGTTATGATACTGCACTTACAAGTTTGGTAAGCAAATAGTGATTTGGCAACTTGGGTTGTAGTGTTTTATTTTACCATGCGATGGTATGTAAGAGTTTTGTTTTTTTGAGATGTTAGTTATCTACTTTTTACTTGTGACTTTTTAGGGTCACTACTTTATCTAACTCATGAACTTGACCACAAAAAATGGTGAACATTAAATTTATATTAATTCTAGTTGTTTATAAATTATATTATTATATACCTTTGTTTAGGTGGATATTATTCTCTTTTTGAAGCATGTTGTTTTGAAGATTTATTTATGTACCTTTTATCAAAAGAAAGTAAGGTACAAAATGTACAAAACATCTTATCAATTTAAAGGTTGAGATAAACTTTTAACTTGTGTGTTAGTTGTGCAAGCAAGGAGACATTATATCGCTTGTTGTTATAAGGACGGTGTGATCCTTGAATTTTGTATGTTATGTTAATTTTAGCATTATTTCCTCTTAACTATGAATATAAAACTATAGATTAAGCTATAAAATATGATACTAGTTATGTTGGTCTAGTGGTAACTTAATACAATTATAGAATGACTGTATGATTTTTATTGAATGTATGTTGGTACATCTTGAATTATTTAGCATATAGTATTGCTTACTATGATTGGTTAGTGTAAAATTGTGATTCAAGGAACTTTGTGCACATTTTGGAGATCATTAGGTCATGGAGACCTAAGGTAGGAGTGGTGAATTAGAAACATGAGTACTAAGTGATATGAGTGGATCCTACTTAACCTCACATTAACTCGATAGATATCAAGTTTGGATATGATAGATAGACTTGTCAAATCCAAGATTTGATAGATTAAGTTGTCAAATTTAGTTGTATGGCTATATGCATGTATACGGTAGGACATTTATTCCTTAATTTTTTATACATTGGAAATGTAATATTTTCAGTTCTTATTCATCATCATATTTGTCTAGATCTCTGTGAAGTAGTGATAATATTGACATGTTATATTTATCAAAAGCTACACAGAGAAGTGATAATATTAACTCATACACATCATTCTTACTAGGTTCCCTAAATACTTTTATCTGGAATGAGAAAAATATTCTCTAAGTTAGAAAGATGTACAGAGGGGTTGGAAAGTTTTGTGGAACTCTCCCTAGCTATTTATTTTTGGATTTTATGATGATCTCATGTATTTTTGGGAAAGTGAGTGAAATTTTCACTGAAGTTTTGGATGTCAAGATGGTCATGATAGAACTAATTAAAGTATTTGACACTTGCAAAATTAGTTTGCATAATATAAAAGTGTTATAATACAAGGTCTTGTAGGACCAATACTCTGAAGATAGTGCTACTTGGGAGGACTATGATGAGTTATAAAAGCTAGTTCCATATTTTTTTGTATGATTTGATATATATATTATTTCTTTATTCTATTAAACTTTGTTTGTTATTCAGAACTATTATTTGAATAAGTGTCATCAAAATGAAGGCCAATTTTAGGGGAGAGGATGTTACATATTTATTTCACCTTAAATTTTAAAACCTTTGAATCCATTGATTATTATGGTTATCATTAGATTGTTATTATTTTGATAGAGCTTTATGACATATACTAGTTATAGAATAGTGATATGATGATTAGTTTACATAATCAATTAATTATGTGATAATTATATTTTCTTATTTTTATATATTGTGGATGTATATTTGCTAGTTATGCATCATTAGTTTTTGATATATATGATGACTCAGACTAACTACCTATTTGTCATGAGGTGGATGCATGATTGATTCTACCCTCAGAGCATAATGGAGGGAAAGCATCATCAAATAAAATGGTGTAGATGGGATGATTGACAGATGATAAAATAAGTACTAGTAATGCAACACACACTTTAATAGAATAACTTGTTTAACTCTTTTTTTGATTTAGAGAGTTAGTTTGTTCTTGAGTGATAAAATACTTTTTGCTATAATCATGTTTTGGTTGGTGCTTATGATGATCTAATTTTTTGAGCTTATGTATGATTGTGATGCATAGAGTTAATCATACAATGTTGTTTTATGATCATGTCGTAGATGTATATATTAATTTAGTTGTCTAACACAGTGATTGGTTTAAATGATATTCGATAAATATCATCATCTTGATTTGACATCTTTATGTATAAGAAATAGTCAAGGCATTAGAATAAATATATGATTAGATAATGACAATGATAATATTATTATAACATCTTTATGTGTGATAAAAGATTATGATGTGCAATAGGATTCTCTTTGTGGTTGAAAGTTGGTTATTGATTTTGCCATGATCACATTTTTATTCAAATTAAAATGTAGTTAACCTTTTGAGTTAATGGCAATAGTTATGTTATGAAATTAACCATTAGCCAAAGTATTTAAATGTAAGTGACATTAGTCTTATACTATAAATAAAATTATTAATTTGGTTTGATTATCTTTTAAAGAGATAATTACCTGTTACATTTAAATTAAGAAAATTTAATTATTGAGATAATGCTAACTTAAGATATAAGTATTTTTCATGGAATACATTGATAATTAAAGGTCTAAAATTATCATTTTAAAATACAAGTAGAATTAAGCTATTAATTAACATGGTCTTGAATAAAATATTTAAACATGCACGATATATGAAATAATTAAAGCTCAAGTTTAGTCAATGGAAAACTAAATGATGATGAAGTTATTCATGGAAAAAGAATCTTTGAAAGAAGGAGATTATATTAAGTGAAAAAAGAGTACATCATAATATGATGAAGGAGCAAAGAAGAATACGGTGAAAGAGAGAGGAGGACATAATTATAGCAAAGGAGGATAAATGGTGGTGAAAATAATGGAAGAAGAAAGGGTACAAACTGCAGAATTAAGCAATGAAAGGCTATGAATAATAAAGTCCTATTGCCAGGTCGGTGATATTTTAATAGTTCTGCATGCTGTGTTTTAATTGGAGGTTATTTTATCTTCATATATGTATGTGCATTCTCTTTATGAGTGTGGAATGGAGAGCCCTATAGATGGCTCGTCCATCCACTGAGTGCTCTAATCAACTCAAATTTATTTCTTTGGCCAAAAAAAACTAAATTGTAGGGTGGTGTCGTAAATACATTATTTTGATTGATATTTATTTCAACCTTTGATTTATGAGGAAAGAAAATATAAGAGTTGTGAAATATATTAAGAAAGGATCTGATCAAACTTTCCACATCAAGACTTTGAAACTTCTAAGGAGATTTAGGTTCTAGCTATCTTTTTGAAGACATAACTTGTAACATACCCATTTAGTAGAGATGCAACTAGAGCTAGTATAGTAAACAAGTGACTGTAATCACTATAAGTTGGTTAAATTCTTACATATATAGTTATTCTTAATAATAAAGATTGCAAGCTTAAAATTTTACAATAAGTAGTGCTTGCTAGTAAAACATAGACAACATTAGCTATCAATGTTGCTTGTTAGGATAAGAAAAATAATGTTTTCCAGAGCATAAATTTTGGTAGCCTTATTATCATATAAAGAATGATAGAGTTACTAATGTATAATAAAGGTCAGACATATTTTGTATTATCAATATCATGATGAGGTTAATCATTCATATTACTTGAGAAGTATCAAATTCAAATGAATTAATTGGGTCTATTTTTATGAGAAAGAATGAATTTGACTAGAGCCCAATTGATAGCCGTAAACGAATTATAATTAATTGATATAAAGGATGGATCAGAAATTTTTTTGGATTAATCACAAACATGAATTACAATCATGATAGACATGTAATGGAAGTGACGTTATTAAATATAAAATATGTATTACAGAAGGCTTAAATTTATAATGGAAATGAATAAAACATGTAATGGCAAGGAGTTAATTCATAAAAGAATATTTAATTATAGATGAGTGTGAATACAAGGAATAGATAATAAGATTTTCAAGAGCATGAAATAAGCTAATTAACATCTTAAATATTTTCTATTTATGGACTTCTGTCAACAATGTTGAATATTTATATGATCTAGATGTAAACAGTTCTAATTGAGTCCATATATATATATATATATATATATATATATATATATATATATAATTCTCTTTGAGTCCATGTATCTAGAGTATTATTTTTCTTACATGCATCTATTTATCTTCAAGAAATATAGACTATTATATAAATGAGGTACATGTATATAATGATAGATATAAATATATATTTATATATACGAGATACGTATGTGAAAGTGTGTAAGCTATATGATCTTTGCATTGTGGAAGCTTAACTTTTTAGTATAATAGAATAAGTATGGTTGTCTACTAGAAACTTTTCTTTACATTAATAAAGAGTGAACATAGTGTTTATAAACTATTAATATTCTGTGCAGACTCTTACTTTGACTTACTTATAGTTCTTTGGGATATGACAAGGGACAAACATATTGTAGAATGATATTTATGTTATAAAGATGTTAATTTTCTGTTTATTATATATTTAAACAAAAAAAATCTTTAAATGACTTGCATAATACCCAAATGATAGATTAACTTTCTTGTCATAGATATTGGTTATAAGATAAATAAATAATGAAGTTCAATCATACATTTGACGGACTAAGTGTGTGTATAAAAATTATTTCCAAAAGTTAGTATGTGTTTGTGTTTGTATGGGTACTTGTTTATTTCTCTAAATTTCTGTGCCATCACTATCTACTCATCTATGAATGAAGGGCCATTTCCTGATGGGATTAATGTAGAGGATCATTGGTTTGTGGTTGGCGTGAAAAAGCATATAAATGATGCTCTCCCTCCCCACAACAATATTACTTTTGAGATAACTCTTGAGATTTCCACAAATACTGGAGAGATCGGGGAACTCATGTTTTGGAGAGCCTTATATCTTATTTTTATATATTGTATTTATTATTGAAAAAATTATCATGAAGAATTGTACTTGACTATTTATTACAGATTGACAATAATGATTATGTTGTGTACCAATAGTGATTGGCTATTTGTAATTACATTATATGATTATATTATGATGTGTTTTCATATATTGATAGTGATTCGTGACTATTAGATGTCATGAACTTATTTGTAGGTAACTCATTTAGAGTGTTTTATATGATCATTGCTTAGATGTTTGTGGTGAAATCTATTTATGGTATATATGTTTTAAAAAAAATCACGTATTTTTAGTTAACTCCCAACAGAGTTGTTACATGTGGTATTAGAGTTGTGGCTCAAACTCTAAGACCTAATGAGTCTATTAAAATTTTCATATCTTCTATTTATTAGAAAGGAGAGTTATGAATATGTGTGGTACATTAAGTGTGTACCCTTAAGAGCATTCGTACCCCCCTTAGAGTTATGAAAGGGTTGGTTTACCAAGTGTCTCGTTGGTGATGGTTATATAAGGTGTTTGATTAGGTAAGTACATAGCATAGTTCATGAGTTGTGAATAAGAGTTCTCTACCATATTCTTGATCTTTTAGATTGAACACCTCGAGTATGATTATATCTTTCTTGGTAATCGAATCACCTTCACCATTTATGTTTTGTGTTGTAAGTGTTTTAAAAAACATGAAGTGCTTTGCACTTAAGTATATATGCATTAGTTTTGTGTTTTATATATAAAAATCTTAAGAATAGGAAATTTTATAAGACCATTTTTAGTTTGGTACCACCTAGTGAGGTAGAAATTTTATTGTAGTTGAGTGTAGATGTCTTGGTTGAGAATTCTTTTGTGTTAGAAGTTCATTTATGTGAATTATTATTTTCCTTCTGGTTGTGGAAGTAGGTTATGATACTACACTTACAAGTTTGGTAAGTGAATAGTGATATGACAACTTGGGTTGCAGTGTTTTCTTTTACCATGCGAAGGTATGTAGGAGTTTTGTTTTTTTGAGATGTTAGTTCTCTACTTTCCACTTGTGACTTTTTAGAGTCACTACTTTATCTAACTTGTGAACTTGACCATGAGGAATGACAAATCTTGAATTTATATTAATTCTAGTTGATTATAATTATTATATTAGTAAATACCTTTATTTAGATTGATATTATTCTCTTTTTGAAGCATGTTATTAAGAGTTATTTATGTACCTTTTACAGGAAGAAAGTAGGGTATAGGATGTATGAAACATCTTGTCAATTTAAAAATTGAGATACATTTTTAACTTGTTATGTGCTAGTTGTGCAAAGGAGACATTATCTCACTTGTTCTTTTTAAGGTTATAAGGACGGTGTGATCCTTGAACTTTGTATATTATGTTAATTTTAGCATTATTTACTCTTAACTATGAATATAACACTATATATTAAGCTATGAAATATGATACTAGTTATGTTGGGCTAGTGGAAACTTAATATAATTACAAAATGATTGTATGATTTTTATTGAATGTATGCTGGTACACCTAGAATTATTTCGCATTTAGTATTACTTACTATGATCTGTTAGTGTAGAATAGTGATTCATATAATATTGTACACATTTTAGAGATCATTATGTCATGGAGATCTAAGGGAGGAGTGGTGAATTAGAAATATGAGTACTAAGCGATAAGAGTGGATCCTACTTAGCCTCACATTAACTCAGTAGTTATTGAGTTTGGATCTGATAGATGAATTTGTTGAATCTAAAATTTGACAGATGAACTTATTAAATTCAATCGTATGGCCATATGCATGTATATGGTGGAACATTTATTCTTATTTTTTTATACATTGGAAATGTAGTATTTCCAATTCTTATTCATCGTCATACTTATTTGAAGCTCCATGGAGTAGCGATAGTATTGACAGGTTAAACTTATCAGGAGCTACATAGAGTAGTGACAATATTAACTTATACACATCATTATTGCTAGGTTCCCTAAATAATTTTCTCTAGAATGAGATAAACACTCTTTAGGTTAGAGAGATGTGTAGAGGGGTTGGAAGGTTGTGTGGAACTCTCCCTATCTATTTATTTTTAGCTTTTATGACGATCTCATGTGTTTTTGGGAAAGTTAATGAAATTTTCACTGAGGTTATGGATCCTAAGATGGTCAAGATAGAACCAATCAGAGTATTTGACACTCACAAAATTCATTTGCATAATAGAAAAGTGTTATAGTGTAAGGTCTTATGGGACTAATAATTTGAGAATAGTGTTACTTGGGAGGACTATGATGAGTTCTATAGACTAGTTCTACATTTATTTGCATGATTTGATACTATATACTATGTTTTTATTTTATTAAACTCTATTTGTTATTTATAACTATTGTTTGAATAAGTGTCATCAGGATCATGACTAGTTTTAGGGGGGAAGATTTTACATCCTGATTTCACCCTAAGTTTTATAATCTTTGAATCCATAGATTATTATGGTTATCATTAGATTGTTATTACTTTGATTAAACTTTATGACATATATTGGTTATGGGATAGTGATATGATGATTAGTTTACATAATCAATTAATTATGTGATAGTTGTACTTTTTTTATTTATGTATAGTATGGATGTATATTTGTTGGTTATGCATCATTAGTTTTTGATATATATGATGACTTGGACTAACTACCTACTTATCGCAAGGTAGATGCATGATTGATTTTACCCTCAGAGTATAACATAGGGAGAGCATCATCAAATAGGATGATGTAGATGGGATGATTAGGGAATGATAAAAGAACTGCTAGTAACCCAACACACATCACAATAAAATAACTTGTTTAACTCTTTTTTTGATTTAGATAGTTTGTTTTTGAGTGCTAAATTACTTCTTGTATGATCATGTTTTGGTTGGTGCTTATGATGATATGATTTTGTGAGCTTATGTATGATTTTAGTGCATAGAGTTAATCATAAAATTTTGTTTTGTGATCATGTTGTCGATACTTACACTAATCTGGTTATCTAACACACTAGTTTAAATGATTTTTGATAAATATCATTATTTTGATTTGATGTCTTTACGTATAATAAATAGTCAAGGTATTAGAATAAATCTATGATTAGATAATAATAATATTATCATTATTATAACATCTATATGTGTGATGAAAGATTATAATGTGCAATAATATTCTCTTTGTGGTCGAAAGTTGGTTATCAATTTCGTCATGGTCACATTTCTATTCAAATTAAAATGTAGTTAACCTTTTGAATTAAGGCTAATAGTTGCATTATGAAATTAACCATTAGCTAAAGGATTTAAATGTAAGTGGCATTAGTCTTATTCTATAAATGTAATTATTAATTTAGTTTGATTTATCTTTTAAAGAGATAATTACCTGTTACATTTAAATTAAAGAAATTTAATTATCAAGATAATGTTAACTTAAGAGATAAGTCCTTGGCATGGAATACGTTGAGAATTGAAGGTCTAAAATCATCCTTTTGAAATACAAGTGGACTTAAGCTATTAATCAACATGGAATTGAAAAAAAAATTTAAACTTGCATGATATATGAAATAATTAAAGCTCAAGTTTAGTCGATGGAATTGAGAGAAAACTAAACAAAGATAAAGTTATGGATGGAAAAAGAATATTTAAAAGAAGGAGATTATATTAAGTGAAAAAAAGAGTATGACATGATATTATGATAGAGCAAGGGAGAGTATGGTGAAAGATAGAGGAGGGTGATGTTAGAGAAAAGGAGGATAGATGGTGGTGAAAATAATGGAGGAAGAAAGGGTGCAAACTGTAGAATTGAGCAATGAAAGGCTGTGAAAAAGAAAGTCATACTACCAGGTCGATGATGTTCTAATATTCTTGTATGCTGTGTTTTAATTGGAGATGATTTTATCTTTCTATATGTATGTGCATTTTATTTATGAGGCTAGAATGGAGAGCCCTGTAGATGGCTCAGCCATCCACTGAATGCTCCAATCAACTCAGATTTATTTCCTTAGCCTAAAAAATTAAACTGTAAGGTGCTGCCATAAATATATTATTTTGATTGGTATTTA
The DNA here is from genome assembly GCA_037957365.1 of Torreya grandis. Taxonomy (NCBI): domain Eukaryota; kingdom Viridiplantae; phylum Streptophyta; class Pinopsida; order Cupressales; family Taxaceae; genus Torreya; species Torreya grandis. The sequence goes on from JARHVA010000041.1 coordinate 6,557,119, forward strand.
TTTTGACCTTCAATTTATGAGAGAAGAAAATATTTGCGTTGTGAAATATATTAATAAAAGATTTGATCAAACTTTCCACATCAAGACTTTGAAACTTCCAAGGAGATTTAGGTTTTATTTGTCTTTTTGAAGACATAACTTGTGACACACCCATTTGGTAGAGATGCAACCACAACTAGTGTAGTAAACAAGTGACTATAATCACTATAAGTTGGCTAAAGTCCTATATATATAGGTATTATTGATAATTAAGATTGCAAGCTTAGAGTTATCCAATAATTAGTGCTTGTTAGTAGAACATAGACAACATTAGTTATCAATGTTGCTTGCTTGGAAATGAAAAATAATGTTGTTTAGAGCATAAGTTTTGGTATCCTTATTATCATACAAAGAACAATATAGTTGATAATGTATAATAAAGGCCAAATGGATTTTGTATAATCAATGTCATGATGAGATCAATCGTTATATTACCTTAGAAGTATCGAATTCAAATGAATTACCTAGATCTATTTTTATGGGAAAAAGTGAATTTGATTGGAGCCCAATTTATAGCCACAAGCAAATTGTATTTGATTGATATGAAAAATGGATCAAAAAATAATTTGGAGTAATCACAAACATGAATTACAATCATGATAGACATGTAATGGAAGTGAAATTATTAAAAATAGAATATGTATTACAAAAGACTTATATTTGTAATGGAAATCAATAAGACATGTAATGGAAGGGAGTTAATTCATAAAAGAATATATAATTATAGACGAATGTGATTACATGAATAGATAATAAGATTTTTGAGAGCATGAAATAAGCTAATTAACATCTTAAATATTTTTTATTTATGGACTTCTATCAATAATGTTGAATACTTGTATGATCTAGATGTAAACAATTCTAATTGAGTCCATGTGTTGAATATATATATATATATATATATATATATATATATATATATATATATATTATTAATTTACAATTCTATTTGAGTCCATGTGTCTAGAGTATTATTTTTGGTACATATATCTATTTATATATTAGAGAAATATAGACTATTATATATGTGAGGTACATGTATTTAATGATAGATATAAATATATATTTATATATATGAGATGTGTATGTGAAAGTGTGTAAGCTATATGATCTTTTCATTGTGGAAGCTCAACTTAGTAGTATAATAGAATAAATATGGTTGTCTATTGGAAATTTTTCTGTACATGAGTAAAGAGTGAACAAAGTGTTTGTAAATTATTAATATTTTGGATAGACTCTTCCTTTGACTTACTTATAGTTCTTTGGGCTATGATGAGGGCTAAACATATTGCAGAATGATCTTTATGTTATAAAGATGTTAATTTTGTGTTTATCATATGTTTATACACATGAAATCCTTAAATGATTTGCATAATACCCAAATGGTAGATTAACTTGCTTGTCATAGATATTGGTTATAAGATAAATAAATAAATGAGGTTCAATCATACATTTGATGGACTGTGTGTATATAAATTATTTTTGAAAGTTAGTATGTGTGCGTATTAGCTAGTAGAATTAATTGCATGAACATATAGACTATGTAGAGTATAAACACATTAAAAAAACTTTGTGAATGCCTTATATAGTGGTTTTGAGTTAGAGGTTATTTTCTTCTATGTTGAAAACTAATAGTAAATAGTGATAACGAAATATTGATTTCTAGAGAGGTCTAAAAGACTGTAGTGCTCAAGTTATATCTTAAAGGTTCATGGAAGTACTGATTATGAAAATCTTGTAAAACTTTATCTTGTGTCATAAATGGCTATTAGTATATATGCAGATATTATTCAAAACTTGTGTGCATTACATATTATGAGAGTATTAATATGTACAAGTGTTTAGACATTTATAACATAAAATAGTGCATCATGATGTGTGCCTAGAGATTATATTTTTTTATTACTAATTTATAACATAATCTAAGGTATACTTGGGTGATATAAACCCATACTTGCTTGATTATCATTTATAAGTGTAAGTTTGTTTGTTCATGTTTGAGTAGAGTGCTCATGCACAATGATTTATGATATTATGAGATGTCATAGAGTTATACAGTATAAATCTATGTTATATTCAGATGGTACATACTATAATTGTTATATATAGACCCACATCGACATAAAAATATGCATGTTGGTTATTATTATGAATAGCGTGCTTTGTGATAGTAAGACATTATATATGCATGCATATAACCTTTGAGAGTGTAATGAATTTTAAGATAAAATAGTATGTGTTTCATGAAAGCTATGACTTACTTTGTTATATCTTATTGCTTGAATAGAAGCTTATGTTTCCATGTATTTAAGACTACTTTATATGACTGATTGTATAAAGCTAGTAGTTATATTTTAGAATACTAGACTATGGTAATATGGGTTATCACGAGGTGTAGTATGTTTCTAAACTAATTGTGGTAGTTGGAATCTGTAGTTAAATATGTATTTTACTTGGGTGGTATAAACTCTAGTCATTATTTTTAGTATGAGATAGATAATACTATAAGATTCATTCATACGATTGATGGAATAAATATATGTTTTGATTACTCTTATGATTATCATGTTATGTGATATTATTTATAGTAGGATGTAAATCGAATGAATCTTAGGGTTAAATTATGTTAACCAATCTCACTTTTCTGATACTAAGTAAGGAATGAGATAGACTTTACTAGCTTACTAACATCAAAATGACAAATGAAGGTAACCAGATCAAGTGGTGTGTATGAATTTTATTGATGTACAAATTGCTATTTAATTATATATTAATATTAAAAGTATGTTTAGTGAGACATTATTATTTTATGAGTATGATTTACATGTTTGTGTGATATCTTGCAATAAAACGAGATTTATATGATACACTACATGTTTAATTTTAGAAATCATACAACACATGGGTACTTTCTTGTTTCTTTGGATTCTTGTATCATAACTATCTACTCATCTTTGAAGGGATGATTATTCTATGATGGGATTAGTGCAGGGAATCATTGGTCCATGATTTGTGTGAAAAAGCGCTTGGATGATACTCTCCCTCCCCACAACAATACTAATTTTGAGATGACTCTTGAGATTGACACAAATACTGAAGAGACCAAGTAACTCATGCTACGAAGAGCCTTATATCTTATTTTTATATATTGTATATGTTATTTGAAATATTATCATGAAGAATTGAACTTGCCTATTTACTGTGGATTGACAACAGTGTTTGTGTAGTATACCAATAGTTGCTAGCTATTTGTAATTAATTTTTATGATTGTATTATGATGTGTTTTCATACATTGATAGTGATTAATGATTATTAGATGTCACGAGATTATTTTTAGGTAACTCCCTTAGAGTGTTTTGTCTGATCACTAATATTCTCATGGTGAAATATATTTATGGATATGTATTTTAAAAAAATCATGTATTTTTAGTTAACTCTTTGCAAGGTTGTTACAAAAGAAAAATACTAAGCTTAACTTTTTACAACTGTGTAGTATTCACTCTATCACCTACAATTAAGCAATAATGAGAAAAGAATAACAAGGACACAAACTTGCCCATACATAATATGAATCCAAGTATACTACATTCCATTACACTTTTTATTTTTCCTCTAATTTCCTTTGTTATCTGCCTTCTAAAGACCTATATTTAAATTCCCACATGCTTAGAATCCACCTAGGACTTGAACTAAATAGCCAAAAATTGAAACACTTCAAATTATTGTATTCTCGGTAAGCTCCATAGTTCAACAGTCCAAGCTCTGGAGTTAAATAGTTGACTGCTAAGAGATCCCAGAGCTAGAGTATTCCAACTTCAAATGGCTATAAATTTTACATATGACCTTGAAATGACATGCCATTTTTTGAACTTCTCTAATTTTTTGAGGAGAATCCAAATATGTAATTAAAAATTATTTTTAAAACCAAACATATGTTATTTTAGCATGTACAATAGAAACTAGTAGTTTATAGGTCTTAGTATTTCATGTATTACACATATTTGACAATTAGTTGTTTTACCAATTGAGTTGGATGATAAACATGATCAATTTTTTTATTATAAGCCCAAAATTTAAAGCTTTTGGGTCCCATAAAATCTATAAAAATAATATGAAGATTTACCTTCTATAATCGAAGTAAGAAACCCATCTTATCATCCTCTTGGATAATATCCATTTTCAATTCCAATCTAATCATATTTTAGATAGTACCATGCTCAGGTTCCATTTTTATTAGTTCTTGGATAATACCCTTTTCAGGTTCCAATATATTCAAATCTCCAATTTGAAGTTTTTTAGTCCTACTAATATAGAAACACAAGTGGTGAGGAATCCTTGCCCCATTTCTTTCAAATTCCATTTGGATTTTCTTGCTCCCCTTATTGATGTTCTTTCCTTGATTTGTAGAAATAAATTTGCCTCACTCCTCTTGGCTGATAACAGAAAGGATCTAGAATCAAAGGTATAAAATACCTTCTTTGTTTCACATAGAAGGCTCGAAGAAATATCAATTTTAAAATAAAAAGAAAATGAGGTATATCTAATTAAAAACATTCTTCCTCAAGATTCATATTGTTACCTTTGGAATATTTTCTTTTCTAATGCATAGACATAACCTATTACCAAAATAAAAATATGATCAAATATATGTCGAGCATGTCTTTCTCTACACTTTTCAACTCTCTTAACCATTCTTTCTTTGAAAGAGTAATTTTTGCCAAGCTAAATGCTCAGCATTTTTCATGTCCCTTAGATGGCTGGTCCATCAAAGACTTTTGATAAATACCATCACATCATAGAATCCCATAATGTCTTTTGTCAACAACAATAGTAGTGTAAATTTAAATTACCTTACTGCCAATTAATCAAGACAATATTTACACTAGCACTTGCTATGTGGGTGATGGGAAACATATGCACAATAGTCACCACAACAACCACTAAAATAAAACACAAGCAAAACTAACATCTATAAAAATGTATTATTAAAACCTTTACAATAAAAAAGATAACCTAATTTGATACCAATATGATCTGAAAATAAGGTGGATATTTCACACTATGTTTCACCAACATGGTCCCTTTCAATTCAAGGTGTTCTTCTCAAGTTCTTTGCCATAGAAAAACACATAAAATATTGTTTTATATGTATTAAAGCTCTTAAGACTATCATATACAACATACAAAAGAATACCTCCACACTTTAAACATGCTACTACTCTATACATGACTATAATTAACATGCTTGCATAGAGGTGCAATGCCAAATGTGAAGTTCTTTAATCATAGGGCTGAATCTTGAGCTCTCTTATATGTTTGTGTATTAGTCTAGTTGCAAGGAATGTAAATATACAAGCAAAGGAAATGAACAGAATAACCATAAAGAGAGATAACACAAGACATACCCTAGATAAAATTAATATGAGAAAAATCTAGTAAGAATAAATTCATGCTTCCTTATCTCCACTATGTTCTGTAGTTTACAAGCTTTTTCACCTCTTGGGCTTACAAGAAAAATAATCTCATACATTCATAATGATCTATACAATATTCTTTGAAAGATTTTAAATAAAACTATTGAACTCAACCTTTTCCAAATCTATAGTATTCACTCTATCAACTACAACTAAGCAAAAATGAGGAAATAATAATGACTCAAACTTGCCCATACATAATGTGAATCCAAGTAAACTACATGCCATTACACTTGTTGCTATTTTTCCTCTGTTCTCCTCTATAATGTACCTTCTAAAGACTTGTATTTAAACTCACACATGCTTGGAATCCACCCATGACTTGAAATAAATAGACAAATAATGAAACACTTCAAATTCATGTGTTCTTTGCAATATCGAAATTTTAATAGTCCAAGCTTCAGAATTGAACAGTCAGCTCTTGAGATATCCTTGAGTTAGAGTATGCCAACTTCAAATGGATATAAATTTTGCATATGACCTCAAAATGATATGTCATTTTTTTGAACTTGTCTAGTTTTTTGAGAGGAATCTAAATATGTAATTAAAAATTATATTTGAAACCAAACATATGCTATTTTAAAATGTAATATAAAAACTAGTAATTTATAGGTCTTAATATTTCATAGATTAAACATATTTGATAGTTATTTGTTTTAACAACTAAGTTGGATGATAAGCATGATTAAATTTATGATCATAATTCCAAAATTTAAGGCTTTGGGTCCCATAAAAGATATAAAAATAAGATGAGGATTTACCTTCTATCACTAAAGTAAGAAACCCATTTTATCATCCTCTTGGACAATACCCATTTCAAGCTCTAATCTGGTCATATTTTAGATAAAATAATGTTCAATTTCTATTTTGATCAATTTTTGGACAATACCCTTTTTATGTTTCAATATATTCAACTCTCTAATTTTAAAGTTTTCAGTCCCACTCATTCAGAAAGTCAAATGGTGAGGAGTCCTTACCTCACTTTTTTCAAATGTCATTTGGATTTTCTTGCTCTCCCCTTAATGATATTTTCTTCATCTACAACGACTTTGTCCCACTTATCTTGGATAATATCAGAAAGGATCTACAATAAAAAGTACAAAAGACCTTTGTTCCACATGGAAGGCTTAAAGAAACATCAATTTAAAATAAAAAGAAGAGGAGTATCTAAGTAAAAAAATTCTTCCTCAAACTTCATCATGTTACCTTTAAAGTCTTTTCTTCGCTCAAGTACAACCATACCCTGCTATCACAAGGAAACTATGCTCAAATCTATGTTGAACATGTCTTTCTCTACACTTTGTAACTCTTTTAACCATTCTTTCTTTGGAAGAGTAATTTCTTTTAGGATGAATGCTCAACATTTTTCATGTCCCTTCGATGTCTAGTCTATGAAATAATTTTGGTAATTACCATCACATCACTAAAGCTCATAATGTCTTATATAGGCAATAATAGTAGTGAAAATTTAAAATACTTTACTACCAATTAATCAAGACAATATTTCCACTAGCACTTGCTATCTGGGTAATGGGAAATACCTGCACAATGGTCACTAAAACAACCACCAAAATAGAACACCAACAAAACTAAAATATGTAGAAATGTGTTATCAAACCTTTTATGGCTAAAAGGATAACCTGATATGATACCAATATGATCCATAAAATAGGTAGATATTCCACACTAAGTTTCACTAGCACGAACCCTTTCAAGTCAAAGTTTTTCTCTCAACTTCTTTGCCATAAAAAAACACCTAAAATATTATTTTAATATGTATTCCAACTCTTAATAATATCATATACAATATACAAAGGAATACCTCCACACTCTAAACATGATACTACTCTATACATGAATGTAATTAACATACTTGCATAAAGAAGTAATGCCAATTGTGAAGTTCTTTATTCATAAAGCTAAATATTGATTTCTCTTAAATGTTTTTATATTATCCTAGTTGTAAGGATTGTAAATATGTACGTAATATAAATAAACACAATAACTATAAAGAGAGATAACATAAGACATACCCTAGAGAAAATTAATGTGATAAAACTAGATCAAGAATGAATCCATGTTTTTCCATCTCCACTATGTTCTATAATTTACAATATTTTCTACCTCTTGGGATTAAAATAAAAATAACCTCATACATTGATGATGATCTCTACAATATTTTTTGGAAGATTTGAAAGAAAACTATTGATCCTAGCCTTTTACAGTTGTGTAGTATTCACCCTATCACAAACATAATAAACACAAAGAGAGATAACATAAGACATACCCTAGAGAAAATCAATGTGAGAAAAATCGAGCACGAGTGAAGCCACACGTCCTCATCTCCACTATATTCTATAGTTTACAAGCTTTTCTGCCTCTTAGGCTTATAATGAAAATAACCTCATACACTTGTAATGATATCTACCATATTCTATATAATATTTGAAAGAAAACTAATAAACTTAGCCTTTTTCAGTTGTGTAGTATTCAACCTATCACCTACAACTAATCAATGATGAGGAAAGAATAACAAAGACTTAAAACTACCCATACATAATGTGAATCCAAGTAAACTACATCCCATTTCACTTAATGTTATTTTTCCTCTATTCTCTTCTATAATATACCTTCTAAATATTTATATTTAAACTCCCAAAAACTTGAAATCCACTAAAGAATTGAAACAAACAACCAAATATTAAAGTACTTCAAATTATTATGTTCTCGTCAAGCTCTAGAGTTCAAAAGTTTAAGCTCCAGAGTTGAATAATCGACCCCTGAGAGATCCCGAAGATAGAGTATGCCAATTTCAAATGGCTATAACATTTACAAATGACCTCAAAATGATGTGTCATTTTTTTTGAAATTATCTAATTTTTCAAGGAGAATTCCAAATATGTAATTAGAAATTATTTTGAAACCAATCTATTGATATTTTATCCCATCTAATAGAAACTAACAATGTTTAGGTTTTAGTATTTCACATATTACACATATTTGACAGTTGGTTATTTTACCAACTAAGTTAGATTATGAAATTGATCAAATTTTTTATCATAGTGTTTTTGAATTCTTGTTCTATCCCTTTATGCATTTCTAGTTTGAATGTAGAATAACCTATATATGACTTTCATGAGTTGAAATAAATAAATTGTTGAATGATGATTGTTTGTACCTTTCATTACATAATTATTTGAATTGATGTATGTTGTAATCTATATTATTGGACCATGATTTATTTATGATAAATCATTGGAATTATTCATATGATAACTGGTGATAGATACATGAGGGTGGTATCTTGAAACTCATGTATCAACCCCATTATATCATTTGATAGATTATAATTCATCATCAGAGAGTTTGTGTGAGTGAAATTAACTTAGATCCATGTGAGATCTGATTTATATGATGAAAACTTTGGCCAAAGTAATGTTATAGTTGAGACATTTTCATTCCACTATACTTTTTAGTTTACATGTATTTGCTAATATCATATTAGATAGAGGATTGGTTTCCATGGTCTATGTGATTTCTGCATGTATTAATAATTATACACACTCGAGTTCTAGTTGATTTCTTGATATCTACACTATTTTTATCTTCCCCTCTATGGAGGGTAAGGCCACTCCCAATGGGAAGGTGTGCACGAGACCGATAGTCTATGGTTGAAGGTAAATCACTCGGATTATGATCTCCCTCTATTCAACTATTCAACCATTTGAGATCATATCCATGGATATATATATGGATCATTGAGTTGTTTGTGAGGTTCATTTGTAATATTATACATGATATATTATATATTTGACTTGGTACCAAAATTTAATATATAATACATTAGTATGAGATATATTTCAACATAATAGTGCCTATGAGAATTGTAATTAATTTTGAATAATGTGATAGTAGTGGCTGTATGCTTATTTATATATATATTGTGGATTATATTGGTGATTTGATGTACTTATCTCTTTTTACTATTCTTTTTATGAGAAATATTCATCTTGTAATCTATTATATGTTATTTGAAAACTAAATGGATCACTTTATTAACCATTGGGTTGATACATTTATGTATTTGTTACATTTGATATAATTATTAGTCAAACAATGATTTTGCAGATAGTTATGAATGATTTTATAAGTAAACCATTTGATTTTTTTTTTAAATGTGTAACTTTTGAGTAACATAGTGGGGTTATAACATTGTGATATCAAATTAGAAGTTTAATGCTCAGACCTAATGAGTCCACTAACATAAATCTATTCTCCTAATTTTAGTGAGGAAAATGGCACAAAGTAATCAAGTGGAGAGGGGACTTTAAATACAAACCCTCAAGTTGATCCTTATCAACTAGCAATAGAATAAACCGTAAAACTTGATCAAATACTCATTATCATGAATGAAACTAGAGATAGGATAATAGATTTAGAGTGAGAAGTTCATGGATTTAAGGAGGAAGATGAAAAATAGGTTTTAGAGAAATAACCAACTAATTAAGAAGAGCCTCAGGATCAGGGGCATGATGAAGGTCAACAAGTAGCAAGAGCTCAAGTAGCTGTAGATCTTGTGCATGATATGAATAAAGTGAACCCACCTAATTTTAATGGTATGGTATTAGGTGATGGAGCTAAAGCTTGGATCCTTGAAATGGAAAAATATTTTAAATTTGAAATTATTCTGAGGTGACTAAAATCATTTGGGGAGCTTACAAACTGATTGATGAAGCAACAACTTGGTGGGTTGATAAAAATATTAAGATGAACCTTCATTCCACTATCACCACTTGGGAGTAATTTGTGAATTTTTTTAGAGTATGACAACTATTACAGCTATAATTTGATAAAAAAATTAATAGATTTTTAAAATCTGAAGCAAGGGTATTCATTGGTGAATGAATACTGGGAGCAATTCATAAAGCTCTTGAAGTATGATTATCAGTAGCAGAAAGATGAATATTTTTGAATCAAAAAGTTCATTATGATTAAAAACCCAAAATTGGATGTTAAGTGGATGTGTATAGACCATCCACCATTGACTAGGTATTTGAAAAGGTAGTTAAGCAAGAACAAAAGTTAAAATCACTTACTAAGGTCAGATAAAAATTCAAAAATAAGTTTGAAAGTTCGAAGACACCCATCAAGAAAAAGAACTAGAAATAAAATGAGAATTTCAAGAATTAATTTAATACTCAGAATGCAAGATTCAATAATGATTTAGTGAACATGAAATATAGAGGTAGTTTCAAAGAAGGATTCAAGGGAGTTAATCAGGTTGAGAGAAAGGGACCACCTGGTAGATGGTTTACATGTGGAGGAGATCATTATGCAAATGATTGTCCTTGGGGGAATACAAACAATAGAAAGATTTTTCCACCTTTACATCATAGTAGGGAATCTTTTGGAAACATATTCATACAACAGTTGACAACCATTAAGTAAAAAAACAAGCCTCTCCCCTTGAAGTATTAGGTACTTTGTTTGAGAAACCTATTTCTATTTTGATAGATACAAGAGCTACTGAATGTTTTAACTCTCTTAAAATGTTAAATGAATTATCTAAGAAAGTTGGTTTTATGGAAAATACGTGGTCAATTCAATATGGTAATGAATCTAAGGTCAAATTTGATAGATGTCTTGTTGAGGCTGAAATAATGTTGCCATAATTTACTACAGTGGTTAAAATTTATGCAACACCACTAGGGTCATATGATGTGCTCTTAGGAGTTAATTGACACTCTAAACATGAATCTAAAGTTGATCATTTCCTTAAGAAAATTGAATGTTTGGATGATTTGGGAAATAAAACTCAAATTCAAGGAGATCACAAAGATTTAAAACTTAGGCAAATTTTGGCCATTTAGTTGAAAAAGGCTCATTAAAAGGAATGCCAAGCATTCCTTATCAAAATAGATGAAATTGGTTTAGCTAAGGAACCCTCTTTAAAAGACTATCCTTTTCTACAAGAATTTTAGGATGTTTTTCTAAAATAATTACCATGTCTACCTTCTAAAAGAGAATTTGATTTCATGATTGATATCATTCTATGGTTAAAACTGAAGTCTAAGGCTCCTTAAAAAATGACAACAACTAAGTTAATTGAGTTAAAAGCACAACTTCAGGAGATATTGGATAAAGGGTTCATTTAGCCGAGTGTTTCACCATGGGGTGCACCTATGGTCTTTTTCAAAAATAAGGACAAAAACCTTCATCTGTGCATTGACTATCGAATGTTTAACAAGGCAATAATCAAGAACAAGTATCCTTTATCTTGCATTGATGATCTTTTTGATCAAATTCATGGTATAATAGTCTTTTAAATTTTTTATCTTTGTATCATGTACCATCAATTGAGAATTAGAGAGGAAGATATTCCAAAAACAACTTTCAAGACTAGTTATGTGCATTATAAATTCACAATAATTATTTTTGGGCTAATTAATGCACCTGTAACATTCATGAATAGTGTGTTCAAAGATTAACTTGATCAATTTTTGATAGTATTTATTGATGATATTTTCATCCATTCCAAAAGTGAATAAGAGCATGTTGAGCATTTTCATTTGGTCTTGCAGTAGTTGCAGAAACATAAAATTTATGGAAAGTTGTCTAAGTGTGCCTTATTTTAAAAAAAAGTATAATACTTGGGATGCATTATCTCTATAAAATTAATTTCAATGGATCCATCCAAAATTAAAGCCATTATGGAGTGGTCATCACTAAAAAATGTGCTTAAAGTATGTAGTTTCATGGGTTTAACAGGGTACTATAGAAAGTGTTTAAAATTTATCTAGGATAACTAATCAAATAACACCTCTTCAGTGAAAAGAGAAATGTTTTATTTGGTATGATAAGTGAGAATAAGCCTTTTAGGTTCTAAAAAAGAGGCCTACTTCAGTACCAATAATACAGATTTGGGATCCAAATAGTCATTTTGTAGTTCTAGCAAATGCATCAAGAGATGGTTTAAAAGGAGTTCTTATACAAGATAGTTTAGCTGTAGCCTATAAATCAAAGAAATTGAAGCCTTACAAGGTAAATTATAATCCTCATGACTTATAACTAACTTCCATAGTTCATGTTTTTAAAGTTTGGAGGCATTATTTTTTGGGAAAGCCTTTTGAGCTTAAAATTGATAACTTTGGACTCATGTATATATTTACCTAACCTAACCTTAATGCTTATCAAAGATGATGTTAGAATTTTTATCAGACTATTGTTATGTTGTGGAGACTATTTTTAGATTATAATGTATTTTAAATATTGTACATTTAAAATGTACTGTACACTCTATATGTATTCTTGTTAGGGACCCCTTTTAATGGGAAATCATTTTGGGTTAAATTTGTCCATAGTTTTGGTACCCATTATTTTATAATACTGTTTTGTTGATGTATTATGTATAGATGGATATTTCATAGGTAATACATCATGAGAACAAGGGTTTGAGAAGGAAAAATAAAATGTGTGAATTTAGGTGCGAATTCAGGAGGGTTTGTCGAGTGCAGCGCCAAACAATCTTTTTTCATTATAATTGTGAGAAGATAGATGTGAGAGTGGATTATGCTCTTGTGGCTTGTAATAAAAAGTGATCAAGTGTTTCTTGGTGGATGTAGCCCATATTGGATGAACCATGTTAAATCTGATTTTCTTATTTTGCATGTTTATTTTTATTCTTTCTGCATCTCTATTCATATCTATTATTATTATGATAATATGAAATTAATTTGCATCAATTTTTGATTTATTCCTAACAACTGGTATTAGAGCTTTAAGTTGTATTTAATGAAGTGTTGAATCATAGGAAGGGTTATTAGTTCAAGTGGGAGTTATGGCTAATGATCATAGATCAAAGGTTAAAAATTTCAACAAATAAAACTTTGGTCTATGAAAGATACAATGGAGGATTACCTCTATTAGAAGGACCTCCATGCTTTGGTAGGAGGAAAAGTAAAACAACCAGTGAGTATGATAAATGAGGCTTGGGATTTTCTTGATAAAAAATCACTTGGGGCCATCAGGTTATGCCTTGTATCTTTGATCACATTTAATATATTATGGGAGAAGACCATAGAAGGTCTCATGAATGCATTAGGGAAGTTATATGAGAAACCCTCTACTTATAATAAAATATTTTTAATGGAAAAGTTTTTTAACATGAAGATGTCTAAAAATGTTTTAGTTGCTGATCATCTGAATGAATTTAATATGGTTGTGAGTATGTTGAATTCTATAAAAATTGAATTTGATGATGAAGTTAAGACTTTGTTTATTTTGTATTCCTTATTAGAGAGTTGAAATAGCCTGGTAATGGCTATGAGAAACTCAGTCTCTAATAATTACAAGTTAAAGTTCAAGGATGTCATAAGAGTAATCCTTAGTGAGGAAATGTGATGGAAAATCTCTAGGGGGACTTCTACTTCAGGAGATGCTTTGGTGATAGAGAGTAGAGGGAGAAAAAATTTTAAAGGAAAAGGAAAGTGTAAAAAGTCAAATGGTCCTAGAAGGTCAAAATCAAGGGCCATGATGGTATGTTGGCACTATGAAAAGATTGGGCATGTAAAGAAGGATTATTGGTCTCTTTAGAATAAGAATAAAAATTAGGAAGATACCAAGGAGGTGAATGTGGTAACAAGTAATATTTTTCAAGATGCATTAATTCTCTCCATTGATAATATTATTGAGTCTTGGGTTTTAGATTCAGGGGTTTATTTTCATGCTACACCATATAGGCATTATTTTATTAATTATGTTTAAGGGGATTTTGTACATGTTTACCTTGGTGATGATGAGCCTTGTATCATAGTAGAAAAAAGAAGTGTTCAGACCAAGATGTAGAATGAGAACACTTGACTACTGAAGGATGTCAAGCATATGCCTAAGTTGAGATAAAATTTGGTATCCATAGGATAGCTAAGTAGTGAAAGTTGTATGGTGATATTTATAACATATTCTTGGAAGGTGATCAAGGGTGATCTTATGGTAGCAAGAGGTAAGAATGTTGGTACCCTGTATTTATCAAGTAGTGTTGATTATTATAATTTAGTTACTACAGATGTAGATGCAACTTTGTGGCATAACAGGGTTAGTCACATGAGCCAAAAGGGTATGCAAATTTTGAAGGATCAGTTTCTCAAATTGAAAGGGTTTGATTTAAATTTATACGGAGATTATGTGTACAAAAAATAGAAAAGGGTAAAATTTCTCAAGGTTGGACCTATAAAGAAGGAGAATAAGTTGGAGCTGGTTCATTCAGATGTATGGGGGTTAGCTCAGGTATCTTTTATTGGTGGGTCATCTTATTATGTCACTTTTATTGATGATACAAGTAGGAAAGTTTGGGTGTATGACATTAGGAGAAAATTTGATGTGTTTGATACATTTAAAAGATGGAAATCCTTGGTTGAGAATGAAATATGTCTCGAGTTAAAATGTCTCAGGTCAAATAATGGTGAGGTATATTGCAGTAATGAATTTTTTGATTACTATTCAATGAATGGAATTCATAGATAGAGGATGGTTCTAAGAACTCCACAGTATAATGGAGTGTCAAAAAGGATGAATAGGACTATCATGGAGGGTGTTAAGAGCATGAAGTTACATGCAAGACTACCTCTACAGTTTTGGGCAAAAGTAGTAAACACAATAATATATCTGATAAATATAGGTCCTTCATCTACTTTGGATGGAGGCATACTTGAGGAATCTTGGTATGGTAAGAAGGTTGATTATTAATTTCTTAGAATATTTGGCTGTGAAGATTTTGTTCATATTGATAAGGATGATAGGACCAAGTTAGAGGCCAAGTCTGAAAAATACACCTTTATTGGTTATGGTGAGGATGACTTTGGTTTCCAGATTTGGAGTCTTAAGGATAAGAAAATATTTTGGTATAGGGATGTTGTCTTTAATGAAAAAGTCTTGTATAAATAATAGTTGCAGGGTTAGAAAGAGAATTCTAGAAAAGAATACATAGTATTGGAGCACATTGTGGATGATAAAGTGTCCAAGCAACTAGTTCAGACACCTACTCCACAAGAACCCCAAAATCCTATGGTGAGAAGGTCTTCTAGGGTAAGAAGGAAAATTGAACATTTTTTTCCATCTCTTGATTATTTATTACTCACTAAAAATGGAGAGCCAAAGTGCTTTGATGAAACAATGCAGGTAAATGTCAGGAAGAAGTGGAAGTAAGCTATGGATGAGGAGCATCAATCTCTCATGGAAAATTAGACTTGGGATTTGGTAAATCTACTTGAAGGTAAGAGAACATTGTAGAACAAGTGGGTGTGTAGAATTAAAGAGGATGATGGAGGTAGGACAAGGTACAAGGCCTGATTAGTGGTAAAGGGTCTTGCATGAAAGAAAGGAATTGATTTCGATGAAATTTTTTCCCTAGTGGTAAAGATGATTTATATTATGACTATTCTTGGGATAGTAGAAGTGGAAGACTTGTACTTAGAGTAGTTGGATGTGAAGACTACATTCCTTCATGGTGATTTTGAGGAGGACTTGTATATAGAGCAGCCATAGGGATATGAGGTCACAGGAAAAAATAACATGGTGTGCAAACTGAAGAAGAGCTTGTATGACCTGAAACAAGATCCACAATAGTGGTACAAGAAATTTGATAGTTTTATGATGGAGCAGGGACACTCCAAGTGTCATTTAGACCATTTCATATATATCAAGAAGTTTAATGATGGTGATTACATTATCTTGTGTCTGTATGTGGATGACATGCTGGTTGTAGGTAAGAACATGCATGAAATAAAGGTACTCAAGGAATAACTTAGTAATTCATTTGCTATAAAGGATTTGGGAATAGCCAAACAAATCTTTGGTATGAGAATAACTCAAGATATGAAGAAATAAAAACTAAATTTATCCCAAGAAGAGTACATTAAAAAGGTCTTAGAAAGGTTTAGTATGTAGAATGCTAAACCAGTTGGGACTATTTTGGAAGGCCATTTATAATTATCAAAGAAGCAGTGTCCCAAGATAGAGGAGGAGAGAATATAGATGTCACATGTACCTTACTCATTATCTATTGAAAGCTTGATGTATGCCATGGTGTACACTAGGACAAATATTTCCCATGCAGTGGGAGCAGTAAGTAGGTACATGAGTGATCTAGGTAGAGAACACTAGAAGGTAGTGAAGTGAATCTTTTGGTATTTAAGAAGGACCATGGGGATAGTTTTAAGCTATGGTGTATTGGACACCACTTTTCATAGTTATGTAGATTTGGACATGGCTGGAGATTTATACAGTAGGAGGAGTAAAATAGGATATGTATTTATTATAGGTGAAATAACAGTGATCTGGATTTTATGACTACAAAAACTCTTGGATTTTTAAACCACAAAGGTTGAGTATGTTTTTGCCATAGAGGAAATTAAAGAAATGATTTTGTTACAGTAGTTGATTTAAGAGTTGGGGCTTAAGCAAGAGGAAGGGAAGCTATATAGTGATAGTCAGAGTACTATACATCTAGCAAAGAACTCTACTTTCCACTCTAAGATGAAGCATATATAGTTGAGGTACCATTTTATTGGGACAACTTTAGAGGAAGAGAATTTGAATCTGGAGAAGATTCATACTAGTTAGAATCTTGTAGACATGATGACCAAGGTGGTACAAGGGAGAAATTGAAGTGATGTTCAGTTTTGATTGGCCTTCATAGATGATAGTGTAGGGTTAAGAAGCTTTCTTAGAGGAAATAAGTCTCCAAGTGGGAGATTGTTGTGTCATGGAGCCTATTTATAAATTATAATGTATTTCAAATACTATACATTAAAATGTACTGTACACTCTATATGTATTCTTGTCAGGGACCCTCTTTAAAGGGAAACCATTTTGGGTTGACTTTGCCTATGGTTTTGGTACTCATTGTTTTGTAATACCACTTTGTTGATGTATTATGTATAGATGGATATTTCGTAGGTAATACATCATTAGAACAAGGGTTTGAGAAGGAAGAACAAAGTGTGTGAATTTAGGAGGGTTTGTTGAGCATAACTCCAAATAATATTTGTGTATTGTAATTATGAAAAGATAGATCTGAGAGTGGATTTTACTCTTATGGCTTGTAATAAAATTTGAATAAGTGTTTCTTGGTGGATGTATCCCATATTGGGCAAACCACATTAAATCTGGTCTTCTTATTTTACATGTTTATTTCTATTCTTTCTGCATCTCTATTCATATCTATTATTATTATGATTATGTGAAATTGTTTCACATCAATTTTTGATTTATTCCTAACAACTATGATTTTAATATTAACTAAATTAAGGGAAAATAAAACATATTTATATATGTCCTTAGTCATAGAAGGTGCAACATGACTTTGTCCATAATAAGTACTTTTCAAGATCATGTAGTAAAATTCTTACCTAGAGATGAATTCTAAGAATCATTTAGGAAAGCTTTGGTTGAGAATTCTCAGATTGTAAATACCATGGATTTCAATTTAAAAATTATGAACATTTGAGATATAATGGTAGAATATATGTAAATGATAGAGAAAATTTGAGGAATATTGTGCTAAAAGAATTGTATAAAGCTCCATATTCAGGTCATATTGGAGTTACTAAGCTATTAACATAATTAAAATCCTTGTATTTCTAAAAGGGAATACAAAAGAATGCAACAGATTTTATGTCTAGATGTTTAGAATGTTACTCTGTTAACATTGAACATGTGTATCCTACGAGGTTTTTTTACCCACATTCTATACCAAAATAGAAGTGGCAAGTTACTAGTGTGGACTTTGTTCAAGGATTGCCTATGTCCAGAAATCATCATGACATGATTTTGGTAGTTATGGATAAACTTACCAAGGTATCCCACTTAATTTTAGATAATTTGACAAATGATGCACAAATGCTCACTAAAAGGTTTATGAAATATGTATATAGATTATATGGGTTTCTAAAAAAGATCATTTCAGATAGAGACCCTAGGATGAGCAAACTCTCAATTCAGCTTTGGGTACACAATTGAACTTCAATACAACTTAGCATTTAAAAATGGATGGGAAAATAGAGAGAGTAAATTAGGTATTGGAGGATATTTTAAAGATATATTGCATGGACTAATAATATAAATAGGATGAATACCTACCATTGGTTGAGTTTTCTTTTAACAACTCATTCCAATCAACTTTGAAAATGGATCTTTTTGAGGCATTGTATGATAGGAGGTGTAAGACACCAATCAACTAGGATAAGTTAGAAAATAGTGTTGAAGGTACAATCACTGAGAGGGGAGGTTGAATCAGTGATGTCATATATTTCAATCTTTAATTTAAATCCTTTCAAATTTTTAATCAAAGAACAGATATCAACTTGATCAAGAAACATAAACAAGAGAGCTCATACATTCAAAGCATACACAAGATCAAACACATAACACATGATTCCTATGGGAAACACTCATGGGGAATAAAACCCACTCTCAAGCCTGCAAACACATGGAATACTTATCCTGTAAGATGATAAAAAATAAGAGACCCTTTTAGTGAAGCACCCACTTTACAAGAAGCAACCACCCCTAAGTATAAACAAGCACCTAATTGATCTAGATGTTGAGCACCCACACAACACCTATGAAATCAATAATTCTATAACTTTGATTGCACTTCAATTTGATGGAAACACAATGTATAACACCTCTCTTTCACCCTTCACACTTTCTCAACCTTGCTCACACAAGTAATGCATATAAAACACCCTTTTAGATCACCCTAATCTTCTTCACTCATCCTTAGCCACAAACCTATAACAACTTTGTAATCACAAGAAAAACATGACAAAATTTTTATACACACAATCCTCACTCTAACTTGCCTCTTTTCTCTATCTTCTACACTCTCAACACATGCTCTACTCACACATGTCTCTACTAGTCTCTCAACACATATTCCATAAGTCTATAAACCATCATATTTGGTTTCACCTTTTATAATATCATGTTCACAACCTTCTTTGTTGGCCACAACACATGCCTTCACTCTTAAGGCATCTACATGGGTCACTTTTAAACAATACCCTCTTTCAAATATGCATAAGTATCCTTTTAGGTCCTATGGAGACCCATTCACCTCTTTGACACTTCTTTGAGAAAAATTAGAACACAAGAACACTTTAATAATACATAGACCCATTCCACATGATCTATAGGTCCACCTTAAGTGACAACATCCATCACAACACCTTTCTGCTACAACATAATTAGATCAAACATCATTATGTACATATGTTCACCAAGAATGAACACACAATCAACTTCTAAGCCTTTGATCATATAGAATTTATATTGGTCAAACCTCCATAATCCACACATATGGTCCTCATGAAGTCTACAACATGCTCCAACACTTAATTCATCTTAAAACATCAAAATACCATCAAGAACAACTCAATTACCCTTCTTAGGTTACTTGCAGAGCATGAACACACATAGTCAACTTTAAAGATTAATAAATTTGACTATACAAACATTTATACCTTCAAATAAATATTTATAGATGTGCCTTAAAATCCTATACAACTTTTCTTTTTACACCATTGTCAATTTCTACATATATCAAAAGTTATAGCACAAAAACTACAAACTGGTCTTCCCTCAAAAATTCAAATATTTGAATTCCAATGGTCACTGAGCAAATATCAAACTTAGAACATGTTGAACTCATCTCATGGACCCTTGAAATATTGATCAAATATGCACTTTCGATCTCCTAGGATCAGCTAGGTCTTTATCTTACAATGCTCACCATTAGATCTTGATCAAAACTCCTGTGATTATGACACTTGGCACACTCACGTTCCTTCTAAACACTTTAGTATCAGTCCATGTGCTTATGCCACTTGATAGTCCTACATGATTTGTTGACTCTTTGACTTGTCTTGCACCATTGATCTTCATAAGTATGAGCTGCAACTCATCATTGATCTTCTATTAGATAAGCAAGCTTATGACACTTGTCACCAGTGTGTGCAAGCTTTGAAATGTTGGCTTCATACACAACATTGATCTCAATATGTATGATTAAGCACTAACCATTGGATCTTCTAGACCAAAGACTTTATACTTCAATGTGATTAAACTTGACAGTCTCTATCCCATCACAGTCTGCTAGAGAAACTTTAAAGCTTTATAACTTGAGTTAAAAATCACTTCAAGACTTCAAATTTTTAGGGTAGCTTCTTGGCACTATAGGCAACATATCCATGTAAGTCTTTAACCATTATTAAATTTATTTGTACCTAAATTAAATGCATAAAATTACTAGTTCATACATGTCTACATGATGTACAATGACGATCTAACTTCTCTTAAGCTAGAATATGAATGTTCTTCTTTCTAAATGCTCACAAAATAAACTAGATATTTGTCAAGATATCTATAAATGCGTTAAAACCTCTTATTTATCCTTATAGACTTACATAAGTTCCATATCTCTCTAAGCTATCCATCTGATCACTTTGTCATTAATGCATTAGTACCACATGCTCTTTTTGACATCAATGACAATCTAAGACATCAATGACCATGCTTAATAGATAGAGTGATTTTTAGACCTGATATACTTGTAGAAATGGAAGAACAAGTAAATTTAATAAGACAAAGATTGACTAAATCTAATGATAGGTATAAAATTTATGCTGATCTAAAAAGAATGACAAGGTAATTCTCAGTGGGAGATAAAGTTTTTCTATGAGTCAAACCCTAAAAGAATGCTATTAAATTTGGGAAATCAATAAAATTGTCACCAATATATGTGAGACCCTTCAAGATTCTAGAAGTGATTAATCTTGTAGCATATAGACTTGCATTGCCACCAGCTTTAGCTCAAATGCATAATGTTTTTCGTGTATCTTATCTTAAGAAGTATATAGGTGATCATTCTCATGTCTTGGACTGAAATGTATTATAGGTTCTAGATCTAGGGGTGGTCATAGTATAACTAATCATAATAATTGATACTCACAAGCTTGGATTGCATAACATAGAATTATCTCAATGCAAGGTCCAATGGGACCAATATTTTGAGGATAGTGCTACATGGGAAGATAATGAGGTTGTTTCCTTAATTATTATAATTATTTTTCTGTTAAACATTATTTTTATTTTTTGAACTATTGTTTGAAATAAAAGTCATTGGGATGATGACCTATTTTCAGGGGGAAGGATGTCACATCCTATCCCACTCTACAAAAACTACTTAAGTATTAGTAGGGGATATGGAACAAATGATTTGTAGTTATGATTTTTATGTCTGATATGGATATTTGTGTTGTATGATTAACAATCATATTATTTATTTTTCATGATCAATTACATTGGAGGACATTTACATATGTTTATACTATGTTCTATTATCATGTTGATTATGATTTTATTTGCAAATAATTTACATTACAATAGTTTATTGCTACTTATATATTCTGAGTTTTTGATTACTTATTTTAATCTCAGACTAATTGTTGTTTGTTTGATCAAGGTGGTTCTAGGACTGTTCTACTCTCACAAGAGGTACAGAGGGAGAGTATCATCAGAGAGGGAGGTGTAGATACCAAAATTGGGGATTGAAATAACTGAACCGAACCTCCACACACCACATTATTATTTTATTCGATGAAATAAAATTAATATTATACTAATATGTTAATTATTGCTTATATTGTTTGTCTTTATAAATAGTAAGGCTGTCTGCATTTGTTTTGAGTGGTTACTTGTATTGATGTTTCTAATTATTATAATATATGTATATTTGGTATTAATTGTTGTGTTTCCATTAAAAATCAATATGAATTATATTATGATGAATTGTGTGCAAGGTAAACCAATTGTGTGTTTTAACACTTAGGATAGTGTTGGTTGATTATTTATCTTGTTTGAGTTAGTTACCTTATGCCCCTTTTTGGTGACATAGTGAGGAGGAAAATTAGGGTGGAATCACCCCAAAGTAATTTAATTAAAATAACTTTGCATTTTATTTGGTTACGTTTATTCTTAAAAACCATGAAGTTTAAAGGAAAATAAATTAGGTATGTTTTATTTCTATGATGTTGGATTTGACTATGCTATTTGGAAAATGGAGGGTTTTCATATAGCCGCATGCCCAAAAATATGGTGAATGAATACAAGTTAGCGGCCAATAGATTAGATCATGCATGAGGAATTCAAGTTTTGTTATGGTTAACTCACAAGTTGTAGGAGAGTTACCATGTCATGCAAGATGTGGAGGAAAAGAGGGAAAAAAATAAGTAAAAGGAAGAGGAAGGAATAGGGACATAGAGGAAGATGAAAGGAGATTTTGGCAAAGAGAAGAGGGAGGCTACCAACACCTGCAATTGGTATTATAGACTTGCTATAACTAGGTAATTAAAACTTTGAAATTATAAATAGAAAAAATATATGGTCTTTTACTTTGCAGTCTTAGATCTATTTGGAAGCACAATAATGGTTGTTTGACCTAGTTTATACCTTGTTTGATTGTACATGTTGGTATAACTCTATACAATTTATGGAATTGTATTTATAGACCTAGGGATAGAATTTGGTTCCATTTATAGGCCTATAAAAATGATACTGATCCTTTTATATTTTATAAACAAAAAGGTTACTAACTGCCAAATCTCCTCTGTGAGATTCCTTCACTGTAAACACTTGATTTGTAAATGACTTTAAAGTTTATTATTTAGTGTATTATAATTATTCTTGACTTCCTATTGGTATTTAAGGAACCTTGTATCTTTACTTTGTTCTAGAATAAGTATTGGTTCAAATAGTGACAAGATGTTCTTTCTTTATGACCTACAAAATCACTACAGGTTTAAGGGCTTGTTTTGAATGGATAAATTTCATGGAATACCTTATACATAAATATTTTTTGAATACTTAAGAGGGATTGGCTATATAGTTCTATGTTTCAAGTATGAACCAAAATGAATAAATTTGAATAAGTCTTGATAAAAAATATAATTTTACCTGTGCAAGATGTCATGATGTATATAATGTTAAAGAAATAATAAAAGTTTGGAATGATGTTCTCATAAAGGAATTATTGAGTATGTGATAAACCTTCTCAAGGGAATTAGGTAGACTTCTATTACATAAGAAACATATAGCTACAATTTATTTACTATTTAGTCTTAAGTCGAGATATTCAAGCTATGAGGCAACCTATACTAGAGTTATTGGTTTTCTCTTGAAATAGAGATAAATGTACATACATACATACATACACACACATATATATACATATACATACATACACACATACACACACATACACACACACACACACACACACACACACACACACACACACACACACACACACACACACACATGTACATACACACACACGTACATATATATATATACATATACATTATATATAGTTGTATGTGTGTGTGTGTGTGTACACACACACACACATACATATGTAGATAAATAAATATATATGCATATGTATATAAATAAATACATATGACCATGTGTAAATACGTGATCAGATTTGTATATTTTAGTGACTCGATTGAGCTACAAAACTTAATTTGATTCATTTACAAATGTAGGAAGTTAGCAAAACTTTGGCAGTGCTATTAGTGATTACCTACATAGAAATTAGATACATTTAGTTATGAATTCAATGCATGAGGTAATCAAACACTATGATATCTAGTTGAGTATATATATATATGGATGATTTTATACAGTCATAGGTTATAATGGAAAATTTTGAGTATAAAATTATATAAGTGATAGTATGTATTGATGAGGACATTTATCCATTGGTTTAATGAATAGTTAATAGGATCTTGAACAAGTAAACTTATGAAGAACTAATATATGTATATTAATTTCACATTTACATATATCATATTATATGTAATAGTTCTATATTTATATAATCAATAGGGTAGATCTCTGTTATGAGACATATATAGGTTGTAATTTTATATCAATTAAAATATGATATTTCCTCATGTAATAAAACATGATGGAATTATGTAAGATATATATAAGAACTTAAGGAACTAATTTGTGTTCATAAGCTATTTTGAGCTTGTCTGAGCTATATTATTTGGAATGGTCCCTTGATATATTTATAATCAATATGACAATTCTAGTAAATAAAACATATATAGGTTATACTTGTGTATTAGTTATAATATGATAAATTCTTAAATTAGGGAAAATATGCAACAAGATCAAAATGAATGAAGTTGTCACTGAAGTATAAAATAAGCTTAGTTTTATGAGCTATTTGAGACTCAACGGTTTATATTCTTAATCGAGTTTTATACCATCAGATATATATGAATTCTGTTTAATGAGAGATATGTTGTATGGATATAGTTTTATTGAATTATTATTATTATATCCCTTTATGCATTTATGGTTTGAATGTAGAAGAACCTATATATGACTTTCATGAGTTGAAACAAAGAAATTATTGAATGATTATTGTTTGTACCTTTCATTGCATAATTGTCTGAATTGTTGTATGTTATAATCTTTATTATTGTACCATGATTTATTTATGATAAATCATTGGCATGTTTTATATGATAACTAGTAGTAGATATATGAGGGTGTTATCTTGTAATTCGTGTATCTACCATTTTATATCATATGATAGATTATGATTCATTAGCAGAGAGTTTGTGTGAGTGGAATTGACTTAGATCCATGTGACATCTAATTTTTATAATGAAAACTTTGGCCAAATTAATGTTATAGCTGAGACATTATCATTCCATTGTACTTTCTAGTTTACATGTGTTTGCTAATGTCATATTAGATAGATGATAGGTTTTCATGGTCTATGTGACTAATACATGTATTAGTGATTATACATACACAAGTTTTAGTTAATTTCTCAATATTCACACTTTTATTTTTTACCCCTCTGAGAAGGGCCATTCCTAGCAGGAAGGTGTGTGGGAGACTGATGATCTATGGTTGGAGGTAAAGTAATTAGATGATGCTCTCCCTTTGTTCAGTTATTCAACCATTTGGGATCATACTCATGGATATATATATGGATCATTGAGTTATTTGATAGGCTCATTTGTAATATTGTACATATTATATTGTATATTTGACTTTGTACTTAAATTTAATATGTAGTACATTATTATGAGATGGTTATTCAACAAAATAGTGGTTGTGAAACTTTTAATTATTTTTGAATAATGTGACAACAATAGTTGTATGCTTATTTATATCTATATTGTAGATTATATTAGTGATTTGATGTACTTGACTCTTTCCACTATTCATTTTATGAGAAATATTCATCTTGTAATCTTTTATTGGCTATATGAAAACTAAATGAATAATTTTATTAACTAGTGGGTTGATACATTTCCATATTTGTTACATTTTATATATTTATTAATCAAATAATGATTTTGTAGATAGTTATGAATTATTTTATAAGTAAACCATTTATAATTAAAAAAATAAAATGTGTAACTTTTGAGTAACCTAGTGAGGTTTCTAATACATCATTGGTACCTACCATACTATAGTGCCATCTAAGCCACTCATCACATTTTTAGAGGACAAAGTAGTAGATGATGATTTAGATTTGAACTCTTTGTTTATTCAAGCACATATTGATCATCAACCTATTCAAAGCGTCATGGTTAATAATTTTACAAGTGTGAATATGTGCACAATCACACTTAATCATCTTGGATACATAGATCAAGATTTGTTTCCCACGACCATGGTAATAAAGGGATTCGATAGTCACATTGATAACTCCATTGGTGAGATTACATTAACATTATAAGTTGGTCCAACACATATGGTGACCGGGTTTATAATAGTACCTAGTGTAGGGATCTATGATATATTATTGGGGTGCCTTATGATTTAATAGATTCACACAATTCCTTTTATAGTTTATAGGTGTTTAAAGTATGTATATGCTAATGATGTCATCATAGCTTGGGGTATCCCATATGAATACCCTGTACCATAGATGGATATGGTTCTTACATAATATATTTTAGTCGATCCCCCTAAAAGGGTTCAACCTGCTCAAAAAGTGTGAAAGTAAGTATCTACCCTTAAAAGGGGGGCTATCTTTGATAGGCCACTTCAGTAGAGATTTTTCATAGATTATCAAGATCTTCTTTCTACTCCTACATGTCTTAGAATGATATTACAGGGCACTAAGGATGTTTCAAATAAGAAACCAACGTAGGATTCATACACTCCATGATGAGTTCCCAAAATCCTTAGAGTTTGTCATGCCCAATAAAATACACAATATGATAGAAACCATCATTATGATAGTGGTACCTATGGTACAAAGGGAAATTAGTATCCATATTTTGATTTTAGCTTAGTTCAGTCACAACAGTATGACACTTTCCATTCACAAAAGGTGCCATTTATGTCCTAGATATAAGACCCATTGATTGTGAGTCCCTTGCAGGACTCACTAGTTAGTATCCTTCTCTCTATTTTTTTAGTTCATGCATGCAAAAATACAAACAAATTACAAAAATAGGACCTATGAATGATTTTTTTAGTTTAATTTTATTAGTTAACTTATGCCTAGTATATTCAATATACTCTATATATCTAGTTTTTATCAAAAATGTTTCACAAATTGTACCTGAGTGAATGCAAAACATGCATGTTACCATTTATAAACAATTCCAAGTCCTTAATTATCTTAGTCTCAAAAATAAAAAATAAAAAAAAGCACTTTACCCATATAATAGGGCATAATGTTATTGTTTTATTCTATCGGTATTATCCTAGTGAACATAGGATAATTTTTTTCAAATTTAAACAAGTCATAAGCCTCCTATAACTAGTTTATACTTCAACAAGTTCACCAGGGGCATCCTTTTACATAAGTTATATCATTCTTTAACTATTTATTATTGTTTATACCTTAGTTCTTTACATTACACAAAATCTATTGATATTTCTCACTTACATTCACATTTATATCTTCTTAGACACCCAATTTACTGAATATAATGATGTTACGAATTACCTATGTTGATCAATTACATATATTCATACATGATTTTCATGTTTTATTTTCCACTTCATGTCTTGTTTGTATTCATTATTTTTGATTGTGGACATTTGACTATGTCCTTGTGCCTGTCTCTAATCCTATTGTATATTTCTATGTTTGTGTGAGTGGCATTTGAATATGTCTCTTGTATGTGGCCTCTTGGCATTATATTATGTGCTTTGTGTGTACTATTTGTATGTGTGTATCATGTCCATGACCGTTGTTTGATTTTGATTGCTCAATTTTTGATGCCATGATAGACAACATGCATCTTACCCATTCCCAATGCCATTATCAATATTATGAATCCCTCCCTGAGTAGTTATATCCAGCTTTCAATACTCAATTTTGATCACTTTTCTGCATGCTTCATTGCCAACATCTAACTTGATAATGTCACCATGTATGCATGTTTCCACATGCATTTTACATTACATTTTTTTCTCAGTTACATATGAAGATGACATGCTCCTCCATGTTATCATTACTATTCACATTTACATCTTTTAATAACATCTCTATTATAACCTAGTCTTTTGAGTTAAGTTATTGTGCAGGTTTCATAACTCACCTTAAAAGAGGGGAAATACATAGTGGCTTTTATTAGAGACTAAGATCCTATAGTAAAATACACATACATGATTTTTTAGGTTTTGCATAGTTTTTTGGATTCCTACCAAGAAATCACCTAGAAAGAAGTTTTAGACAAAAATGCTCCATTTGGACAAGGACACATGTTGACCATGTCTAAAATAGTGTGTTGTTGTCCTAGCTAGAAAAAAACAATCATTTAAAAAAATGAGTCACAAACAGTATAAGGTAGTTTAAAATAGGTATACAAAATTAGTTTTTAGAAAAATATCTAGGTTTCTCTCAGATTTTCTTAGTTTGGGGACATCATGCACGACATGTGCTCCAAGTCATCACATAGATGTTTGCTTAGATAATCACATGATATTATTCAATTAACAAATCCATATACACCCATATATAATATTGGGTGAATGTGTATGGAACATGACCACCACTTTGCCCAGTTTTACACTAGTTCCACAAATGGATCATGTATACAACAAATTAAGACAGATATATAGGTTACCTGACATAGTAAATCCAGGATTAGATAAGGTAATCAACTAAAATACATTTTAATACATTTTTATATTGGGAGCGTGAAAAAATTGGATCTTATAAACCTAACCAAGGGATATATTACCACAAAACACTAAAGGAGAGGGTTCTAATATAGTGATCACCAAAGATTATGGAATAAAGGGGTATGGTTTAAACATAAATAGACAATTTTTAGATAATATTTATAGATTAAATAACACCTCAATATTTTACACTTGGAGAACTCAAACCTTAGTTATTCCTCTCAATCATGAACCTTTTCCTGCTTTCACAAGTATCACATCTACTTTATCTTGTGCCCCTTGGATTATCTCTTAGTTTGACTAGTATTATGTTGATGACCCATGCCTTATATCTTTCCTAGAATGCTTAAAATGTACTTGTCTTCCACTTGTTCAAGTTATGAGCCTATACCTACTTTCCTACTCCCTAGAAACTAACGTCCAAGACATATACTATCCTAGGATAAACACTAGCGTCTTGAGCCAATGCAAGTGTCCATTGCCTTAAAGTCATCTAATTTACAAATGAAACATATATTAACAGCTGGCTTGAGTGATTTTTTTCAAGTTACTTATCCAAAGGGATTGATACAAATACAAGATCAACCCTCATTCATACCTCACCTAACAATACTTAAAAAATACTAAGAGAGACTAAGGTAACTTATCAAAAACACTCTAACAAGCATTAAATTAAACAAAGCTTCCCTATTTACATACCAGTCATAGGTTTAACACATCTATAGGTCTGAATTACTAAAGGAGTAACCCAATATCCTAATTTTATAAGTTACAAGCTAGGTCACTATTATACTTTGTACATATTACATGATTCACACACAAGTTAACACATAAGGGAGAACTACATCAGTTTGAGGCCCTCTATAGATTATTAGCTATGTAGATAGGGATAACTAACAAAGGGATCCTTGGGGTTATATCAACACTGTGTGTCCATTAAAACATTTTCCCCCAAGATCATCATGAAGATGAAGAACTAGGGTTTTACAAATTCATGAGGAGTGATAGTCCATGACCTAAATTTGAATACACCAAAGTAAAGGTGAAGCAAAAATCAGAAGTATCTAGGTGGTCACATCATTTTACATCAATTATTTCATATATGAAACTTTTGTTAAAATGAGATTGATATCATCAACATAATCATCCCAAGTTGATGCTAATGTCTACAGCTCTTGAAGTGGTAGATCCAAAATCTGATGACTATTCTAGAATCTCCTTCCAATCAACTTTGTATCTATTCTAGATCAAATATTATGTTAGTGTAAGAATCATATAAATATATTACTTTTTAATTTTCATGAATAAATTAGTTATACTTTATATTTTTAGCCTATTCTCAACATAAGAAATTCAATGTATGTTTATATATGAGTTTAGCACCCAATTGTCATGTTGTAAATCTGGTTATCGCCCTTGTGCATCATCATTTATATATTATTAACCCTATATACTCCAAAGTTAGGATCCCCATCCATTTTAGGGTTAAATTTTTTGGCAAACTTGGTCTTTGAACATCAAACCTTAGGACAAATTAAGGTTTTTCTAATTTTTCTTGATTGTTGTACTTTGTTGTAAATTTTAAATTGTTCATTTATAAATTAATACAAAATGTTAGTGCAAAAAAATGATTAAAAATGGAAGATAAAGAATTATTGATTACTCATATCAACAATAACAAGAGTTTAATAGATGCATGTTTTAATGTCACAAGAGATGAAATAAGTAACAAGATAAAACTAAGGTTGCCTCAGCTAATGATGATGAATCCTTAGAGGGTGCTATAACTAATCCCACACGTATCAATATACCTACATCTAGTAGAGGTATAGATTATGTCTTCAAACCTTTGTTTCCTAAAACCAATATTACTACATTTACCATAGAAGTACCAATTGTTTCAACATAAATACCAGTTTTAATGCCTATTACTACTCAAACCATGTTTACATCCCCTTTGGTGGATACTCAACTCATTAATCTAAAATTTAATGGGTCTATAGTTTAAACACTCCAAGTTATAAAGACCTTGGAGGATAAAGTTATAAATATTGAACAAAATGCTTTAAAATCCCCTCATGCTATTGATTTTTTAGATGTGTTCATAACCCTCTTGCACTTGAGATCACTTTGCACCCTTTGCCAATTGGTTTTATTGCACCTAATTTTCCATTTTATGATGGAAAAGAAGACATTGAACAACATCTTAGATCCTTTTATGTGGCATGCCTTGATTATGCCTCTAATGATAAAATTTTGACCAAATTATTTCCAAGAAGCCTTAAGGACTATGCGTTGAATTGGTTCTATGATTTACCTCTCCAATCTGTGAAAGCATCCAAACCTCTTGTAGATAAATTTTTAGCACACTTTTAAATTAATATTTATGAAAAGGTTTCCTATGCTCAAATTGCCAAAATCAAACAAGGAACCAATGGACCTATCAATGAATATGTCTTGAGATATAAGACAATGTTAGCTAAAATGACCAATCCTATGGCAAATAAGGAGTTGTAAGACATATTCAAGAAAAGTTTGCTTGCTCCTTTATATGAGTCCATTATTTTTAAGAACTTAAAATATTTTCATGACTTATTCCATGTTTTATGGGACCATGAAATGAAGTTTATTTCATTGAATAAGCTCAAGTATGTAGCAAACACACCAACTGCATCTACATCTAGCACAAAATTTATAATCAAACCAAGTTATAAGGTAACACCTCCTGAGCCTAAAAAGGATAAAACCACCATGATTAACACAATTTCACAATAGCCTAATTGACTTGTCTTATCGAATGCACTAAAGAGATAATTCTCCTGTTTACTTGAGTCCCCAACTTCATTACTCCCATAGTTACTAGAGTGTTAGTTTATATCTCTCCCTCATCCTATCAAAGATGACGTGAGTCGACCTATACCCAAAGGATATGATTCAAATGTTTATTATGATTATCATAAGGGACCAGGGCATTTTATATATGCTTTACCTTGAAGCATAATATCCAAAATCTTATTTTTGACCAAAAGCTTGCATTTGAGGATCCTCCAAAGGAATCAGGCTCACAACTTGGCGATCACCATAAACAAAAAATATTTAACAATCAGTTTCATGACCATTCTATGAAGGAACTAGAAGGGTAAATGACATATAATGCACATCCTCATCATCAAATTATGGGTACCCACTAGATGGGATTATTGGTACTTACACATGACATATATCTATTATGGTTCATAGATCCTCTATTACTTTTGATGATAGTGAGATTAAGGATGTTGAATTTGACATTCATTATTTATTAATTCAAGCATATGTTGATAAACACCCTATTCATAGTGTTATGATTGATAATGGTGCAAATGAGAATGTTAATACCATAACATTACTGATGAACTTAGGTTATACTCATCATGATTTGAATCTTTATACTATATTATTTAGAGAATTTAATGGGACCTCTTAGAAGGTTCTTGGGGAGTTGAGCTACCTTTACAGGTTAGTCCTACACATGTGGTTACTACCATTTTAGTTATACCTTCCATGAGAATCTTTGATATGTTATTGGGGAGACCTTGGATATATACACTTCAATCAGTACCTTCTATAGTGTATGGGTATGTTAGATATAGTTATGTCAATCATGTAATTATATTTTCTAGAATTCCATAAAAGCATCCTTTTGAAAAAAAAACTTATACCCAAGAAGATAACTATCAAGCCTACTAAGGATCATTTCACACAAAAGGGTAAACAACAAGTAATCCCCTTTACTAGGTGGACAATACTTGAGAGACCTTTACATCAATGACATATGGTGAATTCCACGTAATCCCCATCTAATATGCACCATGTTTAGATATATAGGGCACCTAAACATGTTTATACTAGTGTTAATCCAAAGAAACCATAGAGCACTCAATGATGGGTTTCATGAACCCTTACTTCTATTACTCATACTACTATTTCACAACCATAGATTCCTATTTTACATACGTAGAACATCACCAATATTACATTGACAAATATTGAACCTATACATGCTCCTCGACAATGTCATAAGATTATTACACTAGGTTCATATTGGGGAGATATATATAACCATCTACTGGATGGTATCATAGGATGATCTTTCCTTTTTAAATATTCCAAAAAATATAAAAAAAATAAAAAACATTCAAAAATACCCAAAAAATAAAAACATTCAAAAATTGAAAAATATGTTTGACACGTACATGTTTTATTGGCTCCTTAGAATCTATGTGTTAGTTCCATGTTGATGGATGACATACTTAGTTATCTTATACATACACACATATGTATCACATTTATACTTAAGTGTGATACATGCATACAAAAATACTTGATCTATTCCTATTTCGGATGTTGGGCCTTCACTCTACTCAGGTCATACAAACATTGGGGGCATTCACTTATTTTATCTAGATACACATAAATCATATGATTTGATGGTCACCCTACATTATCATTTTTGAGCTTACATATGTATTTACAAATGCATTTATCCATGATTATATATACATAGCGTACTTGATATGCTATACACTTGACATTTTCCCTTAACACATTGGATCTATGGGCCACTGTGACATGTTTATGCTAGTTGTTTATGATTTATTTTATGCACTTCCTTGAATGTCTTACATTGATATTATATTCCTTGTTTTTAGCATTTAAATATGCTCCTTTGATTGTGGCCTTTGTGCTTCTGTATGCTTTCTTTAACATTTGCATATGTCATTATTTTTTGTATGGACATTTAAATATGTCATTATTAATTTTATGAACATTTGAATAAGTTATGTCCCTTTTATTATGAAACATTTGAACATGCTCCTTGTTTGTGGTCTCTTTAGACCATTTCCTTTTGACTTACTTTTGAGTGCTCTTGTGTATGTGTTTGTTTAATTGTTGATATTGTACTATTACTATCTAGACATTACCATGATATTTATCATACATCTTAGGCCTTCATGTAATTGCATTAGTTTTATGTGCTTCAATGGGGTATCTACCTAGACAAGTTCCTTCTATATGTTATATGGTTCCATTCATAGATTAAATAGTTGTCTTATCCTTTTCTGGTGAGGTAACTATGAGTTCCTATCTTTACTCACCTCAAATGGGGGCCATATGAGTGGGGGCATGTCATAGAGGTATGTTTTCCACACTTGGAATAGTTTTTAGATTCATTAGGGGCATGTCATATGGGAATGGCTTCCTCACATTCACAATTTTTAGATTTAATGGTCGTATGCTTTGGAAGCATGTTCTCTACCCCTATTCAATATTCAACATCTCCAAATTAAATTGGGGCATGTTTTAGAAACATGTTTTCCACATTGATACTTATATAAATTTTTAGATTTCTCCATATATAGTGGGGAATTCGTTGGAAGCATGTTCTCCACACTTACACAATTTTATGAATTGGTCAAATAACATAATTATATAATTCAGATTCATAGTTGTGGAAGAATTATATACATTGATACCTTTTTTATTCATATTTTCAACATGAGAGATATATAAGGTGAATATGCTATGCAATTTTTTCCTAATATTGCAAAATTTAAATCAGTTTCGGATTCCAAAAATCTTTTACGTACTGATACCTCAGTCAGAATTTTATGAACTTTATTGAGCTACTCTACTACAGTAGTTGGTTCAATTTTTAGGATGGTTAAAGTGATAAAATCACTCAATATTTCCAAAATTTAAGGTCTCACTAGGTTATAATTATCATTAGGTTGCATGGTTGAGCTAATTTCAACTGTTAGGTGGCAACTCACATTTTCTCCAAGGTTGGGGGCATGTGCCTTTGGATATCTCTCTCTATCTCCTTGGGTAGATGAACTTTTGATATTTATCTACATTTGTCCTAATATCAATTAAAGATCATTACAATGATACATATTTTTAAAATTAACTTGCCAATAGGCAAGATAGTTACATTGACATATAGGTGTACTCCTAAACCTTACTCTTTCAATTTAAATCTATTTCAAGTACTTTCAATCCTAGATTATATGCATTGATTATATACTATTACATGCTCTTGGTTGTAGGCCAGACACCAAAAAATCACTCAATCTAGGCACACACAAAGATAAGGTGTTATACATATCCAGGTATGAATTCCTCTCTTTTAAACTAGAAATTCCATTACTAGATTAAGGGGGGAAAATGTATGTGATATTTATGGATTATATATCACCTCAATAATATACACTTGGTAAACTCAAACCTTGGTTATTACTCACCTTTTACCACTTTCTTAAGTCTCATATCTACTTTATATTTTACCCCTGAGCTTATCTCTTACTCCGATCGGTATTATTTTGATGACCCAAGCCTTCTATCTTGCCTAAAATTCTTAAAATGTACTTATCTTCCACCTCTATAAGTTTTGAACATGTTTTCGCTTCACTGATCCTTAGACACTAATGTCTAGGATAGAAACTAGCATCAATGCTAGTGTCTTGACCTGATACAAGTGCCCAATGCCCTAAATTCATCTATTTTGAAAATGAAACATATCTTAATGGCCAACCTAAGTGATTTTATGTGAGTTAGTTATCCAAATGGATTGATATAAATACAAGTTCAACCCTCATTCATACCTCACCTAACAATCCATAGAAAAGACCAAAAGAGACAAAGATAACTTATAAAAATCACTCTATCAAGAATTAAATTAAACAAAACTTCCCTATTTTAATACTAGTGATAGGCATAACACATCTACAAGTCTAAAGTACTAAAGGAACAACTCAAAAAGTTAATTTGGCAAGTTACAAGCTAGGTCACTGCTGTACTTACTTTGTACATATTGCATGATTCACACATAAGCCAACATGTAGGGGAAAACTATATTAGTTTAAGGCCCTCTTTAGAGTATTGTCTATTTAGATAGTGCTCATTGACAAAGGTGTCTTTAGGGTCAGCTCAACATTGTGTGCCCACTAACCCATTTTTCACTAACATCATAATGAAGATGAAGAACTAGGGTTTTGAAAATTCATTAGGAGTTATAGTCTATGACCTAAATTTAAATGCACAAGAGTAAAGACAAAGAAAAAAATAGAAGCATATAGGTGATTTCATCCTTTTCTAATAATTATTTCATACACGACACTTATGTTGAACCTAGACAATAGCATTGACACAATTGTCCTAGGCTCAAGCTCGTGTCCAAAGTTCTAGATCTAAAATATGATTACTATTATAGAATCTCCTTCTAGCCTTCTTTATACCTTTTATATATTTATTACTATGTTATCATTAGAACCAACTAAGTATATAACTTATTTATCATTTTCATAGATAATTTTAATTTGTATATTTAACCTATTTTCAACATAATAAATTCAGTGTATATTTATATATGAGTTTAACACCCAATTAGCTTACTGTAGATCTAATTATCATCTTCGTGCATTATCATTTGTATATTATTAACCTTATATTCTCAAAAGTTATGATCCTCATACAAATTAGGTTTAAACACAATCAAGGGATTGCGATAAGCAAATTGGGGCATATATCACCTAAAATGAAAGATGGAAAGCAAAGAAAACCCTATATTTATACTAAGTTCATAGAGGTAATCTAATCAAAGAGTTATAGATTCATAAGACATATTATTTGTATAATATATATCTATCAAATGAAATAAAAAAGGTTAGGATATCTTGGGAAAACCTGTCGAGTTTCAATCTCTCCCTTAGCCAATGGTGTTTTGCAAGAGATTATTTTGACTTTGTAAGGATGACACTATATATATAAAATTTAGGCTAAAATAAACATACTTTACATCCAAGACATCCCACAAGAGAAATAATCTTCTCTCCAAGGCAAATCCCTAAGCAATGGCTCCTTAAAATGTAGATTTAACAAAATTATAAACTATAATGATGAAAAAATGAATGTTCCTCTCTATTGGATTGAAATAAGCCTTGCATTTATAGTAATGGATAAACCTTAACCCTTTTAGAATTTTAGATGACAAGATCAACCAACTTGATTCTGTTAGTTGAAAAAATTTACCTTTAGGCCTTGAACTATTGGCTACGCTGACTTAGTTCCATAACATGTGCTTAAACCTTTATAAAAAAATTGATTTGGCTGAGTTAGTAGGAATAAAGGGTACTTGCTTAGTTAGGGGCTATTTTAAAGGATAAATTCTTAGGGAAATGTGTGAATGGGGTTTGGATTGCTTATGGAGTTGGATAATTAAGATTTATAATGGGTTTAGGTAATGATATAATTGACCAACAATCTTAAAAAGCACCAATGGTTTGCCCACCCCTTTCTCAATGCACCCTTTAAGGCGTGCACTCAAAGAGATCTAAAATAAACATATTATTATAAGAGATAAAACACTAATAAATGATAAAGTTTAAAAATATAGTGTGTGTGTATATATATGTATGTATTTATACACACACACACACACACACACACACACACACACACACACACACACACACACACATATATGTATGTATGTATGTATGTATGTATGTACACACACACACACACACACACACACACACACACACACACACACACACACACACACACACACACATGCCCCACTTAAAATTCATCATGTGTGCTTCAAGAAATAACATAACAACACACAATGTTGAGCTAATAAATTGCAATAGAAAGTGGAAATTAAATGATAATAAAGAATTTGTAAATAATTGAAAGTGTTATATACATACTTTGACTTACCTTTATCACTAAATGGTTATTTTTTATGTTTATAGTCTTGATCATAAAGGGTGTATTAAATACTTTGGATAAAAACTAATGGTATAAGACTAAAGAGTAAAAGAATAATCACAGGGAAATCAAAGTAAGTGAACACTTGCATAACTGAATAATTCACTTGGAAAATTGGTAATTTGAGATGAAAAATGCTAATTTAGAACAAAAATACCAAGTAAAATAGATAAAATGAAAGCAAATTGAGTAATAAAAAAGCCAAGGCTACTAAATGACTGACAAACTCAACAAATGCACCCTAAGTAAGAAAAGTAACAAAGCAGATCAAACCAAGGACACATGAGATTGAAGTAATGGAACCAACATTAATGTAAGATAAGTAACTATCCATGCTAAAATAAAGATGGAAAAATAATAGAAATGTAAAAAAATATGAAAGAGAAGTAACAATATTTATTCAATCAAAAGTGGAAAAATGAGATTTAATATCAAAGAAATTATATGAAATGGTCCACAAAAAGGGTGAAAAATAGACTGAGAGTCTCAATCATAACCAAGGGAAAACTTATAAAGGTAAGATAATGATTAAGAAAGTATCTCATAACTACTCAAAGATGCAGCTTCTGTTCTAACGATAGATGAACTAGAATAATTGTATTTTGAGCATGCCTAAAAGAGATGAAGAATAGGGCATATAGAAGTTGGGAAAATATTTAGAAAAAAAATTTCCTATCAAGTGTGGATATGAAATAGGTGGTGGATGAAATGAAGGTGGTACCAAGGTGAGTAATATTTAGTAGAAACATGACACTCAAATCAAGTTGGCAAGACAAAATAACATTCAACATTAAGGACTCTAAAGAACTTGCCCTATCCACATAAATTTGGGTTAGCTAATTAAGTATAAGTATCATCCCATTAAATTTATATATTCAATAAAATTAAAATGGACCTACCTTACCATGATGTGTTCCTTATTCCCCAGGACCCCTTATAGAGTTATCAATCTACTGCGAAGATTGGGTACTTATGTGAGAATATAGGTTGGCACTATAAGTATATTTTTGGAAGCATGGAACCTCCTACCCCAATATAATAGCCTATTACACCTTAATGGACCTTGAATTTATCATGAAGCTAACTGTATAGTTTGAGCTTCAACTAGGATAAGAGATGTGCTTGATAATCATGACATCTTTTGGTGTGATTTTGACTTTTAAATGTTTGTTTTTACCTTTTGATCATTGCCTTTTGTTTTAATGATTTGGATTTTGAATTTTATGGGTTTAATCTATTCCTCCTCTATATGGATTCAAAAAAACCAAACATGGGTGTTACAAACGACTGTCACTAAAGAACTTACACTTGGTGGCTAGGAAAATTAATTTAGAGAGCATGGTGTCTAATAATCTTATAATTTCACATTAGGTAAGAGTGACATATTGAAACTCACCTTGGTGTGCCCACATTGGAATGGAAAAAGTGGAGAGGATGAAGGTGAGCATAGAATGATTGAGTTACCTCAAATAACAAAAAATGTGTAGTGTAAATATTGTAAAATGACAGGTAAGTATGAATCATCATCATAAGGAATACTGTAAGTGAAATGAGACATGAAAATAGTTTGGTTAAATTTATTAATACAAAATAATATGGTTAATTTTAAGAGTATGAAGTCACAATTTTTAACTATTTCCTTATTTTTTGGGGAAGACACTTAGCTAAGATTGTAGACAAAATTAATTTAGAAAATAAAGATTTTGGAGGAAGGCCTGGTACTATCTGAGGTCTTATAATGCAACTCACAAAAATCAAACCAAAGAGGTTTAAAAAGTAAGTAAATAATATGATTTTTCTAGGAAGGCCTAGTCTTATCCGAGGTCTTACACTGCAACTCATAAAATAAAAACCAGGAGGTGTAAAAATTAATTAGCTTTGTATTGACCAAAATTGATCGTACAGGTCAAATTAGGACCCCTATAGTTAAAAAGTTGATATTTATAGGTTCATATGGGGTCTAATATTTTGTCATGTAGTGTATTATAAGTTATTTGATGCCATTTAATGCCTTATTAGCATTGATCTTAGTCTAATTAGTCAATATGTCACTTTGAGTCATTTAGAAGGTTTCTATGGGTCATAAATGCAAGTGACATAGTTTTAAAGGTGTTTAAGTGTCTTACGTTCCTTTAAAACATCAAATAAGTTAGATTCCCTATCATTAATATCAGTCACATCTAAATCTTGCAGGTTATCTAACTGAAAATAAAAAAACCAACTTAAAAGAGAGGATTTTAGCACTTGTAGGACCCATGAGGGAAGGTGACACATGGGAGAAGGTCATGGAATGTATCTTCATATTAAAAATACCCATTTATATTCTTGAATTACTCTAGAAGTGCTAAAAAATGTCTAAAACCATTTTTCTCCTTCTTCACCCTTCTAGACACACATAACCTGTCAATAGGTTTATGCTTGGTATGAATAGTTGAAAAGGTTTTAGGTAAAAATAATTTGGGAGGTGAAAGTAAAATTAGAGAGATCCATTTCAATAAAAATATTTTGAATATTGGTCAGCTATGATTTATGAACCATATTTAATAAATTGATTGTCTTTTTTTGCTCACTATTTTCTGTACCCTGTAAGTTTTGCTCCATTTTAGACAAGTCCATACAATCTAGTTGGCGATGTTGATTCCAAATGATGTTGGATATATTATAAAATTATCTACATTCTTGGTTTCATTTTCATGGCATTTTGATGAGCAATTCATCTCATGTTGCAGGAAGGTGTCACCATGTGAGGTCTCAGTCAAAGTTTTCCTTATTTTTAGAATGTTGGTTATTTATAGAGGTCTCATGTAGATGGAATATGATGTTACACATGTATTAATTCCATAATTTTTTCCCCTTTCAATGATTGGTTTTATCACACCATGCTTTGATCAACTTTCAGGCTTGCTACTCACTGTCAACTCCTTGCTCATTCTCACTTGCAGTCATAGGGAATCATGTGTATAGAGAATGTTTAATGGAAGTGTAATGAGAGTCTCAAGAAGTGAAACACACTTTAATACCATTTACACAAATTATAAACCTTAACTTGTCAATAAGAAGAGAATGTGGTAGTCATACTCAGTCACTCACATATTTTGCCATTGGTATGCACCTATAAGTGCTTCAAAGGAAGGATAACATGTCAATATGAAGTATTTTACCTTTTTTTGACATGAGATTGAGAGATCCATATTATAAATTAAAAATTTATAAGATTGATGATAAGTTCATACTTCATGTTGATAATTCACACTCCTTTCCAATGCTCCTATCTGCCTGCATACAACTCATACACACCTACAGGTGCCCTCTAGAGGATGTCATGTTGAAGTGGGAGATTTGATAGGTGTTTCAATCCTTTTGAGTGATAATAGAACATTTGGAAACCTTGGTGAAGGTATAGAGTGATTCATAAACACATATGTCTTACTCATTGCCTATTATTCCACATATACTGCCTGCATAGTGGAATAACCACCTACATGTGACATTGGTAGAGATATAGAGGTACTTGTACAGAGAATATTGGATAAGTTGAAACTCTTTTGAAGTCATAGTGTGTTGAGGAGATTATGGTAGGTTAATTTTAAGTGCTAGATCACTAGGAAAGGAGTGAGGAACCATTCAAAAACCCAATGACTGTATTCAGGGACCTTTTCCCTAAAAACACATAACATAAGACCTCACCATTTTGTGGATGACATACAAGGTTTCAAATGAATTTTGATGTGTATAATAACTTGTATTGAATACTTAACATGGAAGATAAAATTTGAAAAAATATGA
This sequence comes from Torreya grandis, assembly GCA_037957365.1. Taxonomy (NCBI): domain Eukaryota; kingdom Viridiplantae; phylum Streptophyta; class Pinopsida; order Cupressales; family Taxaceae; genus Torreya; species Torreya grandis. The sequence continues at coordinate 6,598,471 of JARHVA010000041.1, forward strand.
AGGATAGATGATTAGTAGAAGGTGGTTGATAGAAGGCTTAAAGATGCACTTTCATTCACTAAACATAGTCAATGAAACCTACAGGATTTGAAACTCCAAAGGGACTCTTCACCTAAGGTTAAAGTTTTTGACCTTGCCTCCATGGTTGGAGGGTTATATATAGTTTAATATAGAAATTGTGATATAAATATCATTTTAAGGGATGATATATGATGTTTTTGGTCATATAGACACCAACAAGTGTCCCTTCTTTTAAAATTCACTCACCTACAATAGACCTTAACTTCTATACCATCCATAACAAGGAATTAAGAAGGGAAAAACTTACATTGATCTATAAAATATGATTCCAAGTTTCTCAGGAGACTCAAAGGTGATGTAAAACCTTTTTCAAAAATAATCTTCTTATACAGGGTCTTACTCATTCCAACAAAGTTGATTATGTTTGACTTAGAGAGGTAGTGAGCATAAAAGGTGACGATTATTAGTATTGGTATTATAAAAACATGAATTAATAGGTCCAAAAAACTAAGATATGATATTTGAAAGTATCAAATAGGCTCATGCAACATTTTCAAGGTCAAACTAAGAAAACATCACCTATAGGTATGGTGTCTAAGAGCATGAAATAGTCAGAGGTCACACTCAGTCCTAACTAGTCAAAGTATGTGGGAAGGTTGAAGTGATGGAAAAACTTGAAACATATTTATCATGATGTTAATAACCTAAAATACCCTCCTATCATATGAAAAATAAATTGAGAGAGGACATCATGATTCAACACACAATCCATATGAGAATGTTGCATGCACATTCTATCTTCTAAAGGTCTACCTTAGAATTTGAAGAAGTTTGGGGTTCAAATGACCTAACAAATAACTAAAAATTGGTGAAAAAAATGTTCATGTCTTGGATAATCTCAACAAATATTCATCATTTTTTGAGAAAATAGGGGAGTGCCCTTTATTTTATCTCAGAGAAAGGGCACTCCCTTATGAGCAAAATCTACATTCCTAAGGAAGGAAGGTGAAATGGTGGAACAAAAGCACATGGGAAATTTAAATAATGTGTGAAAGGTTATATGAAATCTACACCAACATGGAAGACATATCATATAAATATGAAACCTAACAGGGAGGTCTAAACCCTCAAAGGTGCAAATAGGCTTGTTAGGCAAGGTTTAGGACTAGAGTTCAAATGAGAGGTCACCTTAAAATATAGCTTGAGATAATATTTATAAATAGTTGTAACATGTCTATAGGATGAATTTGGATATTTATGAGCTATTATAATGTAGGAAAGTCACAAGGAAAGCAATTTTTGGCTCAGAGCTACATCAGACTTGTGCAAAGTGTGAAAATAAGCTCGATAAGGTAACTTCAAATGCTCACATCTTTCATGAGGATTTACATGGAGATTAAAGGATTTTAATGAAGTTTATATAGGTATTAAAATTTTAATTTGTGGATTTTTTTTTGAAATTTCAATGTCTAACCTTCATCAACAATCCTTAAGAGTAGAAGTGACTCAAAACCCTTGCAAATCCTTGGATAGGGACCCAATTGGGAAAATGAGGTTAGAGGGATATCCAAGTAGGGTGGAATGACCATAAAAGTGATTTAACCTTATATAAGACTATCTCAGGCTCCTCCCCATCCTTTTGGAGTGTATGAAATTATATGGATGGACTACAAAATAGGGTATTTTTTATTAGTTTATGCATTATGTAGGTTCTAGGAGGTTTCAAGAGATGAAATAAAATTTGAGAGGAAGATAGAGACTTAAGATAAATACCTATGTAAATTTAATGCTTCATAAAAACTCCTAAGTGTGCCTACCAGAGCTCTCATCTCAGCTAGTTAAATCTGGCATAGTGAACATGATAGTAAGAAAGGTGAAAAGCTTTAAGTAAGTTTATTTTAAGGTGTGCCTAATGCCTCTAAGGCCATGGATGGTATTGAAACATGTATTTCACCTCCTTTTATGGATTTTCATGAGAAACTAAATCTAATTTTTAGGCTAAGTGTGAGGGGTGTGTGAAAGAGGAGTTTTCTTTGAGTGCAGGTAATGATGGCTCATTTTCAGAGGATTTTAGGTGATTAGGAATCCAAACAATGCATGGAAATGCATATTTTCAACCCTTCCATCTCATTCCAATAATTATACCTATCCCTAGTTATTTTCTTGTGCATAATGAGAACTCCTACGCCACATTTCAAGAGTTTCATGACTTGGGATGACACTTGTGCTTCCTAAATTTACATGATCAATCTCAAATTCCCTTCTCATGCACATGTAACTCCTTTCCTTAGATTGAAAAGTGTCCTTATGACCTTTGAGATTCTCTTTTCCCACTTCTCTCTTAAGTTATATAAGAACTAGTCATTTTGGCCTTTTTAAACTATGCTCCACCTGAGTATGGCAAAGCCCTGCTCATTTGAATACCATGGATCAATAAAGACAAATGATTTTTACCTCTTCCATGATTTTTCATAGTGTGTTTACTTGAATTATTGATCTTGCTTATTGATGATTGTTGTTTCCTTAACATTGTTATCTCATTCTCTCAACTATTTACAGCTTTAAAACTTCTTCTTGCAGGTCATGTGAAGTGTTTTATGATGTGTCAAGGTTGAGTGAGTTAGTCTATTCAAATAGTGCCATTATAGGCCTGTTATATATTCCTACTATCCTAAAAATTGATCACAACCGCATAATGAAATATTAATGTGAGAATATTCAGATTGGAGAAGTGTATGTTTAGTTAGTCTCTTGGTCTCATGTGTGACTTACAATTGGTTTGTAGTCATCAATTAGTTTGGTGTATCAACTCCTTTAGGATAGTTTACTTTCAATTTTCTCTCCCTTTTTCTTTGCAAGCATAGGTGTAGTAGTGATCTATAAGTGGTACATCAAGGGAGCTATCCCTATCTAGATATTCACCTCATTCTTAGGCTACCCATATCCTAGAGGTGTTTCAATTGTGCCACTTGGATGAGGAGAGTTGAGACATCTCCTCAAAGGGTGAAAATCCAAGTGACAACACCTTATAAATTAAGAAATTAGTTACTAGAAGGAGACTTGAAGGTTGACTGATTAAATGAAATAAAATAAAAAATTCATGAGGATGGTCATGTCCTATCCATGGTCTTATGATACAACTCATGAATTAATATATGAATGAATGTAGATAGACCAAAAAATTGAGTATAAGAACTAAGGCTACTGAAATTGATGCAATACTATACTTTTAGAAGCTTTGGAAAACCTGTAAGAAGTGTTAGCATTATAGTATATATAAATATTTTAAAGATATGTAAGATACTAATAGTATTGAAAATGATAATTTAAGAAAAAAACTTCATTAAAAATTGAGCATTAGTGAATTATTTAAAAATATGTCATTGATTATTTTATAATCTGTAAGTACGAGGACCAAAAATATTTTTGACCAAATAATAATCCCACCATTTTTTAGTGTACTTGGCTTATTTTATCATGGGTGTAATCTAATTTAAGGACTAAGTCACCAACAGTGAAGTTATGAACTTTGACCTTTTTGTTATATTATTTGTCAATTAAGGTATTATATTATCGGTTATGTTGTAGATGACCCATTCAACACTCATCAATAAGATCTTAAGCATGTAGACAAACTTAAAAAAATTATTCATCATGAATAATGTCATGAAGAGAGATACATAAAGATGGTAGCTTAACTTCTATAGGTAGGATATATTTAGAACTATATACTAAATAAAATGGTGTTGCCCCAATGATAGTATAAATGCTAATGCAATAAGCCCAAAGTGCAAGATGAAGTTTGAGATGCTAGTCAAAACTAGAACCTTTAATTATATTTTGTAAGATTTTATTAAGATTTTTTTAATGGCCTATGCTTGGCCCTTGCATTGATGATGATAAGGCATGAAAAATTTATGCATAATTTTGAATTTAACATGTAATTATTTCATATCCTTATTCTTTAAATTCCCACCATCATCATAAATAATGGTGTTGGGAATTTAAAAGTGATAAATGATTTGATTAAGTATAAATTTAGATATATTGATACCCATGACATTAACAAGGGGCATAACTTCAACCCAATTAGTGAAATACTTTATGGCTGTGATAATGAAGACATGACCATCTTGATAGTGGGGTAGTTTACTAATGAGATCTAGTCCCCACATGGAGAAAGGGAAAGAAGATTATAATGTTTTAAGCTCAGTTGGGGAAGAGTGGATAATATCATTATGTATTTGGCAAAGATTTCATTTTTTTGAATGTGATGTCATATTTTTCAAGTGTGGGTGAGTAGTATCCCATTTCTAGGCATTTTTGGGTCATAATGTGTCTATTGTAGTGACCACCACAAATGCCCATGTGTGTTTATTTGAGAAGGGAAGTAACTTCATATTGAGTGACATAATAGATAAGGGTACCTTTAACATTATGATATTATAATATGTCATGTTGTAAGACATATTTGTAAGCTTTTTTGTAAATTCTAGTTTTTTTACAAGAATCAATGTTAGTAACATAAGTATGATGCTTAATAAATTCTATGATGTTTTTGTACCATGGGCTTTATCAAATAGTGATAGCTTCAGTATGATAGATAAGAGAATCATTCATGTTTGGTAATGAAGATGGTGATTTGTGTATGTGTATGAGAAATTTAGAATCATGAAGAGCTTGATAAGGGTAAAAAAGAGAGGCAAATGAAGCAAGTGAATCAACTATGGCATTTTATTCTTATGGAATTATATATAGTGAAGGATTTTAATTATTGAGTAAGAGTGGTAGTGATTTGATGATAAAAAATGATGTTTTCACTCTTACATTAGTAGCATCTATTGACTTGATGATAAATGAGTTATGAATCCCCTAAAGCATGTAGGCAAGGGATATCTAAATTAATGGTAGCTTGCATGACTAAGATGAGAGCTTCATATTCAACAATGTTATTGGTAACATTAAAGGTTAATTAGAAGGTAAGAGAAATGATTTTTCCATGTAGATAAGTTAAGAAACATCCTACCACTACTCCTTGAAGACATTTAACACCATCAAAATGAAGTGTACAAGTATTTTCATGTAGGTCAGCTATAACTTTAGGTAATTCTTGAATGATGACTTTGGGGTTTGTTTTAATAATGGATGTGTTTGGTTCATCAAGATTATTTATCTCGAGGTCAATTATAAAGTTGTAAAAATAATCTTTGAGTGGAATACCCTGATTAAGACCTTCAATTCATAATATTTTTTCATCAGAAAGAGTATCTTTAAGATGATTAGTGGTTGGTATAGGAGATCTGGTGAGTTGATTAGCAATGATTTAGCCTTTAAATGATTTATATGTAATGATTCATAAATCAAATTGCATCAAAATGAACATTCATTTCTAATTCTATCCCCCATTAAGAAATATTTTGAGAAGAAATGATAAAAATGATCAAAATAGATGACAACATAAGTTGTTTGATAAAATATGTAATGGAAAAGTTGTTTAGTTGTGAAATAAATGGTGAGACAATCACATTCAACTTTGGTATAACATGTCTCATAATCTATTAAAACACAACTGATATAACATATGGCATATTCATGACCCATTTCACCTTGTTGGGAAAGTATTGCCCCAATAGATATGGGGGTAGAGGAATTATACAAGATGTTAGGTGTATCATTGGAAGGAGGTCGAAGAGTGGGAAGATGTAAGAGTGGTTATTTCATGTTATTGAATGATTTTTGACATGAATCACTCCATTCTAGATCTATGCATTTATTAAGAAGGGAATTAATCAAATAAATGGGGTAGGCCATATCAAAAATGAATTGTCAGAATACCCTGAGTTTACCAAGGCATGTTTAAATGTATATAATAGATCAAGGAATATGCATGCTAATAATATCTTTGATTTTAGCTGGATCAACATCAATTCCTAGAAAAGAAACTAAAAAACCTAAGAGTTTGCTGGAGGTGACACTAAACACACATTTTTAGGAATTTAGTCAAATTTTGTATTTAATGAGATGATCAAAGATAATAACAAGATCATGAAGATGATTTTCACAATGCTTGAATTTGGTGATAAGCTCATCTACATAGGTTTCAAAAATTTTGTGTATGATATTGTGAAATTTATGGGTCATTGCACATTGATATGTGGCAATAAAAAATTTTAAACTGAAAGACATTTTGACATAAAAATAGGTGCCCTATTCTATTGTAAACTTGGTTTTATGTTGATCTTTGGGAGTGATGTGAATTTGATTATATCTTGAGAAACCATCAATGAGAGATAACATTTCATATCCGGTCATGGAATCAATAATGTCATCAATTAATGGTAAAAGAAATTTATCTTTAGGACAAGCTAATTAAGATTAAGAAATTCTATACAGATGTAAACAACCATTTTGAATTTATTGCATATAAGAACAATGTTGGAAACCCATTTAGAATAATCTATAGGTTCCATGAATTTAAGATCTAAGAGTTTGATGATCTATTTGTGACATAAATTAGAAATATCATGAGGAAATTTATGATTTATTTTACAGATGGGTTTCATGTCTAGCTAAGTGATGATATTATGGACCGCAATACTAGACTCAATGCCAAACATATCTTCATATTACTATGTGAAAGATTCATAATATTTATTAAAGAATAAGCTAAAATTATCATATTCTGTAGGATAAAGTTCTTTGGAAACAAGAATGGGTCAAGAAATAGTAGTGGTTCCATAATTAATTTCCATAGTTTATTCAATAAGCATATCATTTCCATCTTGGAAATGACAGGGAGCAGGAGGGAGTGAAGAAATAGGACATGTGTTAGGGTCGATACTAGTAATGAAGTTATTGAAAAAAAGAACCTTTTTCTCAAAATGATCTAGCTTATGATGTTTGCATGGGAGTTGAGGCTCATGGACATGGATTAATTATAAGATGGATTTATCAATAGGAAACATGGGTAAGGGTCCATAATATTCAACATCTACTTCAAGACCCAAAATTTGTTTTTTTTATTATCAAATTCAGAATGTATTTGTCAAACGGTGTAACTTGTGCATCTAAAGTAATTTTAGGTGTAAGGGTATGAGATTTATTAATAGAATATGTTATCGAGATAGTGGGATAAGTACTAGCATCAACAATGATTAGATTATGGATAATAGGCATATACGTGGGTTATGTAAGAGGATTGATTTAAGGTAGTAGATTTTGGCCTAGTAGATTGATTTGATCAGTGTAGTTAGACATTATCAATTAGATAAGAATAAATTGATCAAATTTTTGGACAACCTAGGGAGTATCTATCAAAGGTGCATTGATAGGTGGTACATAACCTTGTTTTTCTGATTCACAGTTAAAAGATATGTGAATGAAATGAAAATCATGATTAAAGGTAGGTATTTTAGATAAAGTATTTTGATAATGTAATACAACTATATCTCATGACTAAGATTGCACCATAATGTATGATCATCATAGGATGAAAATATATCACATGTATTTGTTTTAGTTGGAACATTGGCAATGGAGAGGCCAATGTTACTGAAAGTGTAAGGAGACATGGCTACGGGATCTTGAAAGAGTTTATCTACCCCATATTCATTATAAGCGAAATCATATTCTATGTAAGAGGCTTCATGTGTGCTACATGGGGGATGGTTTTCAGTGGTATCATCTATTAGAAGAATGGTATGATATCTTATAAAAAGAGAAGGGGGAGCCATTCTATGATATAAGAAGGTAATTGAGTGGTATTAAAAATGTTTTGTAGTTCATTAGGTTCATCATCATTTGAATTAATGAGAGTTACATGTATAATCGAATACATATTGATAAATTAAATAAGAGGAAGACTATTGATGTGGATGATAATTTAAATACAATATTGAGATTTGGGATTCGGAAGTTGGATACTCTAAGGATTAAGATCGGCCTCATATTTGTAACACTTCCTCTTATGTATAAATTTGGTACATTTGGTTACTAGAAGATGTAATAGCTCACATACAATGAATACAAGGGTGACCCAAAAGCATGTTGTAGGATAGGGGAAGATCTAGGAACATTATTTTGGTCTGTATTATCTTGGGTCTAATAGTAAGAGGAATCCAAATGAAGCCAAGTGGTTTTTGGTAGGTTTTATCAAATATATGACACATGAATTGGGTTTGTTTGAGATTTTCTTTGGAATATTCAATTTTTTGAATTAACCAAAGAGAGTTAAAATTGATACTCGAACCTTATGTGAGATGGGAATCCAAAGAGGGTTAGTTTGATTATTAGTGAATACACATCCATAAAATTGAGTGAGACTAACACCCTAAACCTATCCACTAGGTTTGAGCAAGACTAAGAAAATGATGAATCAAATAGAAGACACAACACAAACATTTATACCATCTTTGAAAGACTTTATTTGACTGTAAATTTGAATAGGTATGATCTTGACTTATAGAACTAGAGGCCTTTAACAATGTTGAATCTACAAGTGGGCAAAATATCCCATTGTCTATAATTGGTTTGTCTTGATAATTGACATGAGAATGTTGAAGCTCCTTATTTATTTTGTTAGAGTAATTTTAGGTTTAAGAAGCCTGTCTATAATGAAGGGGGGAACCTTCGATTTATAGACTTGTTGAATCAGTTAAGACCATCAATCTTGATCCCCAAATGGATGGTTAGGAATGAATTCTCACCCTCATCAATGTTGGAGCTTAGAAATGTAAGATGGTGGATTTAAGTAAATTTAGAGAATGGAAGAGATTTGGAAGAAAAGTGCAATCATAACCCCTTTTAGAGTGTGTAAGAGGGTGTAAGAGGGAGGAGTGTGTAAGAAGGTGTAAGAGATTAATTACGCCACTCTACTTTCCCATTGAGTTTCCCATGTAATGTCACTAAGATGAGGTAATATTACCTTTTTGATTTTAGATAAATATAGATATTCCAAAAGTATGGAAAAATTCTATGGGATAGATTAGGTTAATTAACAATTAGAAGAAAAGTGATTTTAGTGGGGTTGAAAGTGTTAATATAAGATATACTTAGTTGATTATGGGTGTGAAGGAGAATAATGAATATAATAATGATTATAATTAACACAAAGTGTTTAATTTTAAGCATCTACACCTTCATCAACTGACTTTTCTAATTAGAGTGTTATTGATTCTAATTTTGATAAAGAGAGGTAAGTCATCAGCTCGAAATAAAATTTCATAATTTATCATATCTTCTTCTAGAAATTCTATGGAGAGTTTGGTATAATAAATTGTTTCAATATCATTCACTTATGTAAGTTAATGGCATCGACAGGTATGTTAGATTCATTAGATGAAGGTTATTCTATATCTTGTAGTTTATGCATAAGGAACTTGCGATGATAGGGATAAATTCTTACTAATTCCATGAGAGGAATTTTACAAGTCATATAATTAAGTTCATCTATTAAGTTCTAGTGAGGTTTAGTATAAGAGTGAGCACAAGGATTAGGTTGATTAGGTGGAGTGATTTATGGAAGTATTTTAGGATATGTTGATGGAGATGGAGATGGATCATCGCTAGTGGATGGTTTAGAAGATGCACACTTAGAAGTAGTATTATATTTAAGTAGTTGATCATCAGCGGATGGTTTTTTAGGTTTGGTAACTTAAAATTTATGAGCAAGTTTGTGGTGATAGTTAACTTTACCTGCATTCACATATTGAGATTTGGTATACGATTGATCATAGTCAACATCAATGGCAAAAATATATTCATTAGAGTGTTGTGCAATGGAATTTGAGGGAGGAGATTTTTGAGATTTTAAATTTACAGATTTGGGAAATTTTCACTTTTGATAAGATTTAAGATAATAAATATGTTGTAGTCTAATCATAGTGTTATGGTCAAATGCCTAGCTTAATATGAAAGATATTGCAAATTTATAAGCCTGCGGCAAGTTTCATGAGAATGATCAATGTCAACATGGAACCAATAAAATGTATTTGGATCATACCATGATGGGGGAGCATATTGTTATAGATGAAAGGTTTAGATGGAGATAAAATCTTCTTCATTTAGGACACTATGGGTGGAAGGGAGATTGAGTATTAGATTTGATTGCTCCTATTTTAGTTAAAGGAGGTTTAGATTGAAAATTTATGATAGTGATTACATTAGTTTTAGTTTGGAAAGATTAGTTGAGTAAATTATGAGATGGTTTAAATTGGTTCATAAGGAAATATTATCATTTAGCTTGATTAAGAGCCTCTTCTAAGGTTTGAGGACAAAATATTCTAACATTTTATTGAAGATAATGTTTTAAGGTGGTAGTAAATAGTTTAAAAATATTTTCATCACTCATGTTATGATCAAATTTTTGAGCCAATGATTTCCATCTTTTGATAAAGGTATGTGCAAATTCAGTAAGTAATTGTTTATCATTGATAAAATGAGTGAGATAATTTTTTGGAAGGTCATTTTGTTGACATTGACAAGATCTTTTAGTTTCCATTTAAAATGTTGTGAAAATTGATTATACCATTCTATAGCATCTCCTAAAGATTTTTGAAAAGATTTTTAGTGGTAACATATGCATTGGTTTTAACCCAATCTTTATAGAGATTACCAAATGATTTGAGGAAGATAGCAAAGTCTTTAGTTCCATCCTACTTAATGGTTGGATAAATATTGCCAGTATCAATGGATACGATGAATGGGGAAATGGGGATAAAGGTTTATTTTAAAGTTGTTGAAACATTTTGTTATGCATGATGGGTTGAGGGATGATATTCCTATTAACATCTCTAAGAGGAGGAGGAATAAAATTTTGATTATTTTTAGGCATGATGATAAGGGATAGACTTTCCATTTGTAGAATATGGTTTTGCATTTGCAACATTGTTATTTGTTTGCATAACATTAATTTGTTGAACCATTTGAGTCATATTTCATAAGTATATTATGATTATTAATGTTGAACGGTGGAATGTTGGTGTAAGTTGGAGGGGTTGCCCTAGTATTAGTGAGAGGAGTGTTTCCTATGGAAGTGTTTTCTATAGGAGGATTCCCTATGTTAGTATCAATAGATCTAATGGTAAAATAAGGGAGTTTGGAGATAGGACCGTTTAATTTAGGATTATCTAGATCACCATTTTGAGTGATATGGACCATTTTGTATTCCATTGACCTAGATGAGGGATGGGAGTAATTATGCCATAAAGAGATATCCTCTTGGGTAGTTAAGGTAGGAAAAAAATAAGTACCCACCTATACTTGAAATGGGATGAGGCTATCAAGAAATATCCTAATGGATGATTTTATGATGCTAAATAGGATGATAATACAAATAACAAACTAGAAATCTAATAAAACAAAAATATTTATAAAATCAACTAAATCAGCCAGAAGTAGAAAGATCGACCAATTTAATTTATTAGAGTTTAAAATATTTTCTAAAAATAAGACTATGTTGGCCAAGACATACAAAATCAGCCAAGACAATGTAGTGTGATCTGGAAAAGTATGCTAAAAATAAAACTAAGTCAGTCAAGGAATATGGAGTTGGATAGACTGATCTAGTGTGTTCTAGAAAAGTTTTCTAAAAATAAAGGTAAGTTGGCTAGGGTATATGGATTCAGCCAAGCTGATCTAGTGTGATCTTCAGAATAATAATTTGGATAGCCTAATAAGTTGAGCTAGTCAACTTAGCTATATAAGCAGGGAAATATTTCAATCTAAATAACATAGTAAGATGAGCTCGTAAACTTAGTTATATAGGTAGAAATATAGAGTTTCTTAAAAATTTACTAAGTCAAGCTGGTCAACTTAGTTATACAAATAAGAAGTACAAAAAAATAAGATTATATTATATCGTAATGGTCGATCTAATTGATTTTGAATAACTTACTAAGTCAAGCTAGTCGACTTAGCTGTATAGGCAGGAAATTTTTTAATAGTAATTTGAACTATGTAGTTTTTAAAGTAATACTAAAGTAGATAAAGTAGTAAACTATCTACCATTCAATACATAATTGTATTAATGTTGGTCAATACAATCTAAAATATGACAAAGAATGAGAAGCAACAAGCAAAAATTATAATTTTGTAACAACTGATGTTAAATAATTATTCAAAAAAAAAATCAAGAAGCTATACTAAAAGGTTTTGATTGATTTTTAGGATTTTAAATATGCTTGTCCCTTGGATAGTGATGGCCCAATGTTTTGGAAAACTAATTATGAAGTATCAATCCCATAGCCAACTAAACTCAATTTTAAGGGCAAGCTAGAAGTAACTTCTTGATGCTAATAACTAACTAATGCACTACATAATTAGATAGGTAGCTAGATTTTTAATATTAAATTCAAAGGAAAATCTTAGACATTTTTGAAATACTATGAGGTACATAGAAACTAAACATTGTGTTTAGCATTATATTATGAATATGAGTATTGGGGAAAGCCCCTCACACCATGATATCTATAAATGATAGACAAGGAATATAAATATAGTATCACATAACCCTTCATGAAAATAACTAAGTAGTTTTAAAATTGTTGGTACACAGTTTCTAATAAAATCAAGACAAAGTGAAAAATAATTTTCAAAAACCAATTTGTCATTTCAAAAAGTAAATAAATAGGCAATCAAATCTTTTGAAATAAAATGTGAGATTAATTACTAAAAAATAGAAGTGAATTGATTTGCTTATGATGAAAAATAAAAGACACAGAACAAGATCAGCCATACCGATCTAGTTGATAATCAGAGCAAAACACAATCAGGTAGGCCAATCTAGTCTATTGTGCAAACATGCTAGAACAAACACAATCAACTAGGTTGACTTAGTTGACTATGTGGTATAGCTAGGTAGAACTAAAAAATAGTAAGTATAGACTAGAAATTGAAATATTGAATATTTTTTCTAGAAATTAGAAATGACACTTTGAAGTAAATGACAAAAAATGGAAATATAGAGATTGTTTAGAGTGAACCTAGAAAATATGATTAGATGGATGAATTTGATTTCATTAGTTTATTAAAAATGCTAAAAATATGATTGTTAGTATTCTACAAACCTGATTGAGTCCTATAGAGGAAAAAATCTAAAAAACATATAGGTTAAACAAGGTCGACTAGGTCAATTCAATTTGTTAGAAATCTAAAAACTGAAAGTGGAAAAATAAAACTACATTAACCACCTTGATCTAGCTTGTTGAAAGATAAAAATTAAAAATTTATAAAATAGACTAGATCAATTTGATTGATCTAGTTGATTGTATGCAGGAAGTCCAAAAAATAGGAAAGGTTACTGAGTCGACCAACATGACTCAATTTGGAAATGAAACCATGTAAGCCAAAGGTCAAAACTAAATCAACCAGTTTGATCTTGTTGATTATAAACCTTAGACATACAAACAAAGAAAGAGACTAAATCATCCAGCCTAATCTAGTTAATTACAGAAGGAAAGCTTGTAAACATAAACAAGATCAGATTGACTAGCCTGATCTAGTTGATTGTGAAAAGAGAACTTGTAAATAGAAGAAAAAAAAATTGACCAACATTATCTAATTGACTATGAATCCTAAATATATAAATGAATGTTAAGAATATATCAACCAACCTAATTTAGTTGATTGTAAGTGAAAAAATAAAAAGATACAAGGGTTAGTTTAACATTGGGTTTACCAAAATGTTTGCAACAAATTAAAATAGATCTATAACTTACTTGACCTAGTAAATCCAAGATTGGATAAGGTAATCAAATAACATCCATTGTAATATAAGTTTATATTAGAAATATGACTATATTAGATTTGTTAAACCTAACCAAGGGATCTATTACCACACAACACCAAAAGAGAGGGTTCCAAAACCTCTTGGAAAATGACACTATGCAATAACCCTATCTAGGTGTAAGTACATAAAGTAAAAGTAATATAGTGCTCACCAAAGCTTGTGGCACAAAGGGGGATGGTTTAAACATAAATAAACAATCAAGGGATCATGGTTGGCAAATAGGGGCCTAAATCAACTAAAATGAAAGATGGAAAGAAAAGAAACCTCTATATCTATACTAAGTTTAAGTATAATGTTAATCTAATCAAGGAGTTATACATTCATAACACATTACTTATAAAATATATATCTATCAAATGAAATAGCAAAAGTTAGGTTTACTTACCTTGGGTTAACCTGTCAAATCTCAATCTCTTCCTTGGGCTATGGTTCTTTTAAAGAGGTTGTTATGGATTTGTAAGGATCACACTATTTAAGTCATATCTAGGCTAAAATACTCCTACTTTGCATCCAAGAATTCTCATAAAATAAGTAACCTTTTCTCCAAGATAAAACCCTAAGCAATGGCCCCTTCAAATGCAAATTTAGTAGAATTATGAACTATAATGATGCAAAAATAAATCTTCTTCTCTATTGGATTGAAACGGGTCTTTTATTTATAGTAATGGATAAGCATTAACCCTTCCATAATTTTAATTAAAAATATTAGGTAGCTCGATCCTATTAGTTGAAATTTTTTATTGTTAGGCCTTAAACTAAGTCAACCAGGTCGACTCAATTCCATAACATGTTTTTAATCCTTTCTAACAAGATTGACCTGACTGACTTAGTAGGAAAAGAGGATAATTGTTTAGTTAGGGGCTATTTGAAAGGAGAGATGCTTAAGGAAATGTTTAAACATGGTTTAGATTAATTAGAGAGTTGGATAAGTAGGATTTGTAATGGGTTTAGGTATTGATAGAGTTGACCAACAATCCAGTAGAGTAGAAATGGTATGCCCACCCCTTTATCTGTGCACCCTTTAAGGCACACACTCAGAAATATCAAAATTTGATATGTTCCTGCAAGATAGAGAGTGTTAGTAAATGATAAAATTTAAAAATATTATGTATATATAGATTATTAATATTTGCCATTATCTATGCAATATACACTAAAATTATATCACACTATTTTTTGCACTAGTTTTACACTAGTTTTGAGCAAAAAATAAGCCTTATTCCATATGAAGTGGTTGGTTCACCTTTTACACCAGTTTTTGCACTAGAACAATCCATTAGAATTCATACAAGGATTCCAAACTACTTAATGACTTTGGCTATGCAATGATGGATTTCTTAAGCACACTCACTTGTCTATGAGGATTGGTGCACACACAATCCAAGTTCATCAACAAATAAGAAATATCCAAGGGTCCTACTCTAATCTAAGAGTATCTTGGTCACTCATTCATATCACATATTATTTTAGGTACACATCCAACCTTGTGCTTATGTCAGAATCTATGTTATTGGGTTCCATGCCTATGTTTAAAAGGATTTCTTGCAATTCCATTTCTATGTTACCACATAACCCCTATAATATCAACACTATAGTTAACATACTATCAATAATGGTGGTAATTGATGTCATCATACTTGGTAGTTATGAATTATTTATTACCAACTACTATAATAGTTCAACTGATGCTTCATCTTCTTACATTAAATAACAATGTAAACTTCCATTCTTGGTAGGCTAAAAATACACTATGCCAAACCACATAGAATAATAGAGTTAGGAAGCCTTGTGATAACAACATATAATCTCTTAGATTGTATAAAACTTGGAATGATATAATTTTATTGTTATAACTCTAAATTTATTGTCACCATGTTCTTTATCTCCTATTTATTTACTACATTGCATTTCATATTCTCTATCATTCAATAAAGTGATTTTTCATATAACCCATTTAATTCACATTAATTAGGTTGTCCATCAGGTCACTATCTTGGTCATAGATCAATGGTATCAAATCTTACACATTTCATATCATCTTAAGTGGTATCATGGAATTTTTGAGTTTTTTTAATTGTTTGTAGTATTCACACATACAAGGTGTGATTATAAGAAGTTAGGGATCGAGACTCATGACCCTTCATCATATGTTCCTTCATGTCCTCAAATGGGAGACAAATCTATAATGATGCTAACTCCAAATATCTTCCATAAAATTATAGAAGATGTATTGTAGAGACAACATGAATATTTGAAAGAATATCATACATGTGAATGAATGAGTATTGTTAATCACTTTTTGCTCCTTCTAAAGCAATATATTTTGTAAAAAACTCTCATTATAATAATCCATTACACAACCACCATACAAGGTACAAGTCAATCTAGACATTCCTATGTTTGAAGGTAAAATAGATGATGATGCACTAGATAACTAGATTAACCTTATCTATTCATACTACACAGTAAATCACTTCTCTAACCACTATAAAATCACATTTTCTCTTCTAAAATTTTTATTAGTTATTAAGAAATGGTGAGAAAATTAATACATAACACATGAAGAAGCTCTTAGTTTAGATACATGTGTAGATACATGGAATGGTTTCATAGAAACACTCAAAGAAACCTATTATCTTATTGGAAACTATGATGATCAATACATTAAATTTTCTCAATTGCACCAAGGCAAATAATAGTTTGTGTAGTAATATAAAAATAAGTTTCATAAGCTGGTGTCCAAAATTAGGATTTAGGATTTTGATTAGAATCTCATTTTGAAGTATAGGTTAATATTGAGACCTCACATTTTGAAATACCTATATTTCCTAATGATTTCATCCATTGGGAAGCCTACATATATTCCTACAAGTTTGAATCAATTGCTAAGACCAAGACTAAGACATAATATTTGAAGTCTCAAACCAAACAATTATCTAAATCTTCCAAGCAGAATTCCAAATCAGGGAATACCTCCAAACACCCTCCAAAGAAAAAGTAACAACCATTAGATGATTAGACTAATAAATCCAAGACTAGAAAGTGGTGTTCAATTCACAATTCCAATAGTCATTCAAATAAGAAATGTCACGCAAGGAAAAATATCATTGCACAATTTGAGGCAATAGGTACCATCACCAAAACATTAGATAAAGGTAAATATATCATGAAATCTAAGACTAATTCCATGGTGGGTACCACAAACATATTTACTACCCCTATGGAAATAGAGGAAGTAGAAATATTATTTCATTCTCAAATGTGGATCAATACCCAACCAATACACTTCATTGTTAGCAATGGAAATTAGAAGAATGTGATTAATCATGAAGTAGTTTATAGATTGAAATTTCCATTGATGCCTCACCACAACCCCACTCCATTGAATGGTTCAATGTAGGATCTGAGAAACATGTCACTCAATAGTGTCAAGTGATGTACAACATCAAGACTTTTTAAGATAAAATCCTTTGCAACATTGCTCTATTGGAGGTATGTGATATTTTATTGGGTCAACCATATATTTATCATCAACATGTAAATATGAATCAAATTCTAGAAATGTTATCATAAATGTTGGTGATTTAATATATTGCATACTAGAAGTAGTTCCCAAGTTATATCTCTTTTTATCCAAATAGTGTAAGCAGTTAGTCACATCTAGTAGGAAGTTTGTGCTTTTTATTGTAAGATCAAAACAAAATAAATTCCTTGTATCACCTTCGATCACCATAGTTCCTTTAGAATCAATAAAGAATATAAGGATTTGTTCCAACTACTAAAGGAAGTGCCTATGCATTGTGCATTAAAGCATACTATTACTTTGATAACTAGACTAACTCTTCTTAATGCTTATTTATACTTTAGATAATTTCTAGAGAATGAAGAAATCAAGTAGTAGATCCATAAACTTATGGAAAAAGGACATATCAAGTTAGAATCATTGCCTTGCGACAACCCAATTATGCTTATGCCAAAGAAGGATGGTATAAGGAGACTCTGCATCGAATACCGATCACTCAACAAGATCATAATGAAAAACTACTATCCTCTTCCAAGGATTGAGGATATTTTAGACCAGCTCTATGTTGAAAAATACTTCACTAAACTAAATTTTGGGTATCATCAAATCCCTATTGATCTTATATACATATGGAATACAACATTCAAGGATAAATAAGGTTTGTTTGAATGGTTAGTAATGCCCTTCAAATTGATCAATGCTCTAGCCACATTCATGTAGATGATAAATGATATCTTAAGGCCATTCACAACTTCATTTGTTGTATTTTACCTTAACAACATCTTGATCTTCAATAGAACATGGGATGAACATCTATGCCATATAGAGCAAGTGCTTGAAACTTTGTAAAAACACAAACTATATGAAAACATGGAAAAATGTTCATTTTCCTTGCTACAAATTTAGTTTTTAATATACATTATAGATGGACAAGGAGTGAATGTGGGCCTGACCAAGATCCAAGTCATCAAGGATTGGACACAACCAAATAATCTCATAGAGCTTCACATATTTTTTGGGATTGGAAAATTTATACTGGAGATTTGTACTTAGTTTTTCTCATGTGACTTAACCTATAAACCAAGCTACCTAAGGTGGTACTAAAACAAAGCTTAACTAAACTCCTAAAAAACATAAAGCATTTGAGGAATTAAAATTTAGACTTTTTTATAAACCAAAATTTCTTTTTCAAACCTTCAACAACCATTTAAGCTCAAGACATATGCCTCTTAACTTGCACTTGGAGCAATCCTCACTCAACATGGTCACCCAGTTGCTTACCACAGTGAATCTTTCACTGCATTAGTAAATTACTACCTAAAATATGATTGTGAGATTTATGTTATTATTTAGGAATGTAATCATTAAAATAATTATATCTTGGGCAAGGAGATTATGATCCATGTAGATCATAAACTTCTTCAAGTTTTATAGATGTATAACAAGTTACAATAAGAGTGACATCAAAAATAGTATTCTTATCTTCAATAGTTCTATTTGAATATCAAGTATAGGAAGGGAAGTTTTAATCCAATTGTGCATTTCTTGAGCCTCCATATATTTCAAACTCTCCTTTCTATGCTTGATGCATGTGGACATGAAGTTAACACATGGCCAAAATTATATCCATCTGACATGGATTTTATTGATATCTATCAGAATCTACTCTATGATTATTTAGTACCATATTTCTACTTGAAAGATGAAATTCTCTATCATCTTGGGCACTTGTGTGTTTTTTATGAGGTTGAGAGGAAAAAAAATATGGGAGGCTTATTTTAGCAAGGTTGCAAGACACTTTCGGATTGAAAAGACTTTTACATTGTTGTAAAAGTATTTCTTCTGGCCACATCTCAAGTTTAATGTTTTAAAATACATCAATTCATGTTTCACATGTGCTATAACTAATCCAATAAATAAGAAAAAATATTTATACACACCTCTATCAGTTCCAAAGAGACTTGGGAATCTATCTCCATGGACTTCCTTTTAGGCTACCCTACTACCAAACATGGTAACAATTTCTTATATGTAGTCATTAATAGATTCTCAAAAAAATCAATTCTCATAGCTTGTAAGAAATTTATATAATCTCTATAAAAATCTCACTTGTATTTTTAGTATGTTTGGATCTAGTTTGGAATCCCAAAAAATATCTTGTTTTATAGAGACACTAGATTTTTTAGACATTTCTTGAAAGCACTTCGGTCTATGTTAGACATAATGCTTAAAAAATCCACCACTTTCCATTCCCATACTAATGGAAAGATGAAAGTGGTTAATAAGATGATAGTGCATATTCTAAGAGTGTAAAATTAGAAAAAGAAATGAACTTGGGATGAAAGTTTGCCTTTCATTCAATGTAACTATAACAAAGTTATGCACAACTCTACCATAGGAAACCCTTTTCAGGTTTGTTCTGGTTTTTAGACTTTAGCACCCAATAAAATAACTTAACTGATTCCACCAGTAACATAAGAAACTCTTAAAAATCAAAAGGAAATTAACAAATTTATTAATTTCATTGATCACTTTTAGCATATTCAACAATAGGTACAAACCATTCTCCAATAGGAAAATGTGAAATACAAGCAGTGCCATTATAAGCATCCAACACCACACACTTTGTAGGTTGGTAATCAATTTTGGCTAGACCTGGAGAAGGAAATAATGATAGGAAATGTTGGCCAATTTTTTCCTACATATAGAAATTTTCTTAGATGGATCAGTTTCTAGAAGTCTTGGTATGGAATGATAAGTTGAGTAGAGTTCTTGATTGAGTAAATGATCAAAAGACTTGGAAATAGGTCTATAATTGAAAGATAAAGGATATAATAGGTTTTCATAGTGTTTATGGAATTCAAGGTGCATGGAGTAGGTTGGTATAAAGTCCTAAAGGTTCTTTAAAGCTTTGATAGATCAAAAGGTGACAAGGACAAGTCTAGAAGAACCAGATCATCATGGCATGTCATCTAGGAATGAATAGATCAATCTAGTTGCACATTTCATAAATTCATGAGAGATTGACTAGATCCAAAGGAATGCATGGACCTAATGTTTTTGGTCCCATAAATATCCTCTACAAATTTCATATCTTAATGATTTTTCTATCTCAAAATATAAGTCTTCAAAGTTGAACTAGCAGAATGGGAATGTATGCAGGGATGTCAAGTTAACGCTATGACAAGTAACCATTTAGATTCAAATATTCTTGAGGATGAACATAGAGGTAAAAAAAGGAAAGATCTTAAGAGCTCAAGTCAAAATCTAATAGTACATGGGTAATCATCAAAGTTAGTGGGTCCAGATAAATTAATGGAGTGTATTTAATCATACAAAAGCATATCAACGGTGAGTGAGAGGTCAACAAGTTAGAAAATCTTGAGAATGAATAAGGAGATACCAAGTGTCATGACCATGGTAACTACCAGGTAAATCAATGGTATGCATTCAAACCATGCAAAATAAGATCAATAGTATGCATACGGTCAAAGAGTCAATGTTCCTAAGGATGAATACGAGGCCACCACATTGCACAAGCACATGAACCAAAAGGAATTGACTACAAGGCCCACATAATGAATGAAGAGATGATAAATGGTACAATTTGGGAAGCCTAGATCAAGATCAATAATCAATATTAAAACTTGAAGCTAGGAGACTTCAAATGGAGAATAAATGTGACCTAAGTTAAACCAAGGTAAACTTTTCAAAGGGCATGTGCCACCATTAGAGTTTACCAATAAAAACATAGTCATATATTTAGGGGTTGTCAATGATAAATTTATGATGTCATTAAAGCTCAGTATGAACCTAAGGTTCAAATATTTGGAACATACAAGGTCCATCTTCTAGGGTTTCAATATTATTTCATGATTATGTTCAATATTATTTAAATAATATCTATTCACATAATGAGTTCTCAGCTTCTACAAGGTTTAGAGTTAGGATAGGTCTATTTAGACCTAATAGAGATCAATAAACAAACTATCTGGCATGTAGGCTTTTCATAGATAGGATAAATATAGGAAAACCAATAAATGAATTGGTTTTCAATCTATAATAAATATACATTCAAGTTTGGAGTAGAGGAAGATATAAATGGGATATAAATGAGTTTCTTATATTTCACCATGGTCAGCTCCTCAACAAGTAGGTACCTGTAGCCTCTCAAGATAGACATAGTCATGGCTCTATCAGGTTCAAGATATGAAGATTTTGTCCTTATAAGCAAGCTAAGTGGAAGATGGCATACAATGCCAAGAGAAGGATTTGGGGATTATAAATTGTAGTTGGAACATCTAATAAAATTTTAGGGTTTGGAATATTTTATTCACAACAAGATCGTGACTCATCATCTTTGACAAACTTTTGTTCATTAGTATGTTTCTCAGTGAATGAGAAGATTTGGGGGCTATTAGGACAAATTAAGGTCAATATATTTGTGATGGATTAGTCCTAATTAGATAAAAATGTGGTTGAACATTCATTAAAGACTAGAGATAGCTCATTAGTTTCTCTCAAATGGCGTACTTCCTCTCTTTCTTCCCCTTTCTCCTATATCTCTTATTTTCTTCTACATTGTAACTCTCTCTCAGATTTTTGACTATCTCAAGGACTATCTAATTTAGAAGAGCAAGAAAATATAATTTGATAAGGCTATACCCTGTCAAATTTTTTAATAACTACCTCTTGATGTAATAAAAAAACTTTTTTTTACCTATATCTTACTTTGGATTAGTGTTTAGTAAGATTGTGTATGATGACCTTGTGAAAGAGATTCTTCCATATCCATTGTCCTTCTTGCTTACCTATTTTAAGGCATTCTCAAGATATTATAGGTCTACACTCATGTTCTTTTAGCCATTGATGTAGGCTTGGTGTGAGTCTTATAACTCCTCTTTGTTTTCATTCATTGCCCCCTGAACCTAGTTTATGAAATAAATATCCAATTAGCTGGTTCTATGAGATTATGTGAGCTAGTATTAGCTTATGATGATCTAGTGTGGGTTCAAGTTTACGTGAGTTCTCATTTAAATTTGGTGCATCACCTTATTAGCTTTCTTAGTATCCCTATTTCTCCCTCTCTAACCTTTTTCCTAGTAGTAGCATCAGTTTAGGTGATCCACCAATAAGAAGCTGACCTTCTCTAGAGATTCAACCCTATCATAGGATACCCATAGCCTGGTATTGTTCCCATATTGTTATTAGAAGTGGAGGAGCTTGAAGAAATCTTCCATAAGGGTACAATTCCATGTCATAATATATTTTGGCATGTCTGATGGAACCCATTTTCAAGAAGATTGGTTAAAGTTTGATGCTAGTTTGATCAATTTACAACAATTATAGCTTTCATACAACAACATATGGAAAATCCAAAAGAATATTCAACATTTTGGTAGTATATGAGTGACTACATCTCATTCCAAAGGTGACTACAAGATCAAATTCTATAGGTATTCCCTTTGAATTTATTGAATTGCCTTGAACTCAGTAAAAAGGTTAAGATTTGTTAATTCACATCCATATAAAGGCAATTTTCCTCCTAAACTAATTTCAAGGTCTATTTCTATAAGAATATATTTGATATCCCTTTTCATTACCATGACATCCCCTAGAGATTTTAATTTTGTGGCCTTTAATGGTCAAAGTGCATTAGACCTCCCATAATATGATCATATTCTAGTAGCAACTCTTAAAAGTGTCCCTATTTCACAAGAGACCAATCTACAACCCCTTCCAAACACCTCATGGACATAGTTAATTTTTGAAATGTTCATAATATCTATGAGGAAAATGTGGCTATTAGATTATTGGACATCTCTTTCAAAAGTAAAGCCTTAGACTAGTATATAAGCCTTCCCATTAACTCCATTACATCATGGGATTAGTTATAGAGATGCATTGTGTAAGAGGTTTGAAGATAAAAGTGACCATTTGTCACTTGTAGAATAATTAACCACAATCAAAATAACCCCTCATGAAGTTATGGAAGACTTCAATACAAGGTTTTAAAAGACTTGGGACAGGATCCCAGTCTCTATTAGGCCTACTCCTAACTTTGCCTTCCTTTACTACTTGAAGGCTCTTAATAGTGATATTGCAATAATGATCCAATCTATGGGGAGAAACACATTACCAAATTCTTATGATGTGGAAACTAGAGCAAAAAAATTGTCTAGTATAGGTTGATAAGCTTACACCTAGACCACCAATGCTTTGTTTCCTAAAATTCAACCACCTCTTCTTTCTATTCCTCCCCTTGTTGTCTTTCCTCCTATGCCAACACTTGCTACCATACGTAAACCAAAAAAATAAAAGGATTTCACTAGCAAATCTAATGACTCCCAAGAACATAAGAACTTTCAAAAAATCAAGAGCATGTTTCAAACCTTGGGAAATCAATTGGTGAATGTGAAGAGGATAAAATCCCAATTCAATAGGCATTATCAAACTAAATATCATCCTTAACAATAATATTATCAAGTAAATAGGTCACCCTACAAAGGAAATTTCCAAAGTCAAGGCCAATAACAAGGCCAAGGATAAGGGTAATCTAACTATGTTAGGCAAAATCATTATAATCCAAATACTGCAAGCAACTCCAACTCCTTGGTCCCTACTTGAAATAACATTGCTCAAAAAGTTGAAGGGACCATGCCTTGGAATCAATCTTTTAGATAATCCATTCTGCCAAATACTGAATTCAATCAAGATTTTAATGATTAATGGTAACAAGCTGCCAATTATGATTACAATCAAGCTCTTATGGCTTAAAGTGTAAAAATACATATGATGACAAAGCTAGAATAACCCCAAGGAGGTCAAGGGTATAATGAGGGATGAAATCAATTAGGTGATACCATGGTGAATTATGAACAAGAAGAATGCTATGAATCTAACAAAAAAGCTAGTTCTAGCTAAGCATACACCCTAGTGGCAACTAATACAAGGTTCAAAATAAGGAATATGGATGGTAACCAAGAGGTAGTTAAAGAGATTCCTACCATTACTCCTTTACCATCAAAGCCAAAGGAACCTATTTCTACCCCAAAGGTTCCAATAGCTCTAAAAAATTAGAATCAAGGGACCACTTTTGTACCCCAAAACTCATAAGTTCAAATTATAGTTGTTGCTCTCAAATCATAACCAAAGGTCAGTTGTTTTCCCATCAACATTGTGGAACAAATGAAAAATTCCAATGTGGGACACACTCTCTATACCTGGACATATAGATATCCTTCAAGAAAAATTATCAAAGATAAAGGCCCCTAAAAATCCACCAAGCAAAGAGATTGTGGTTCTCACCAATGTAACCAAGAGTTCTAATGAAGGGCAATCAATTAAGATGGTCAAGCCTCATCCCTTATACATTTATGTGATCATTGGTGACTCTTTAGTGCATAGTTTCTTGGTAGATAGTGGGGAAAGTACCTGAGTAATGCCTAAATCTACAGCTGATTAGCTCGGTTTAAAGTATGAGCCCTAGTCTAAGGGAGTTTTTCAACTTGATGGATCTTCTACCAAACCATCTGGTATCATTAGAGACCTCAACTTGACCTTACATGCTTGTACTAATGTCTTAATGGCTCAATATGTATTGATTCTAGATGTGCCTCCTTGTTTTTCACTATGCTTATCTAGAGAATTCACATCAAAAATTGAAAGTTATCTAGCAGTAGATTGGTCCTACATGGATTTTAAGACACGATATAAGACCAAGGTATCCATCAAAGCTGAGCCCATTGCATAATTACACATTGAACCCTATAGGAAAGGTAATATAAATATCAACTGTACCATTATTGATGAGGAAGAATTCATGGTTGGTCAAGAATTAAACACTCATCTTGAGGAGATACCTGATATTTTCTTAGATGAGTTATGGAATGACAATCAAATAATTGACCCTTTGCAAGGTATTGAAGATATAGACATGGTTGTCTACTATTTTCATGAAGAGATTGAATCTATGCCATCCATCACTATGTCTCAATAAGATATTAATGGATTGTGGAAGTTATTCTTTGATGGTTTAAGGAGAAAACATGGGGCAGGTACAAGTGTAATGCTAGTATCTCCTTCAAATAACAAGTATTTCTCTTCTTATAGGTTCTAATTCAGTTACTCTTGCAATGTATAAGAATATGGGGGTCTTACCCATGGCCTTCAATGGGATAGTAAGAGAAGAATTAAATAATTACAAGTGTATGGGGATAATGAGTTAATAGTATATTAGGTTAGATGCCAAAATATCACTAATAATCCCTTGATGAGGTCCTAAAAGCATAGAGTGTGGGACCTAATTGAGGATTTTTAGGCCTTCAACATCCAAGCAGTGCCAAGGAACTAAAATCAACATGTTGATAGATTGGTACCTATGGGATCTCAATTTAACCTCCCAAATGAATTGAATAAGTCCAAAGTACAACCACATGTCAAAGTGGTGGTAAGACCGTTAGTGCTAGACAATGAGGCTCATTGATATGTCTTTGACAATGGTAAGTAGATTGCGTATTTATTGAAATAAGAAGCAAAGTTTTCCTCAATGAACCAAGACAAATTTTAACATCAATATGAACATTAAATTGTTCATCTGAGATCTAATAAGCTTCCTAAAGGGTTGGTCACCCTTGAAGGTATTTTCCATGAAGGAGACCATATGATAAAAGATAAGGTAGTGATGTCAACTAATGAAGATAACTATGAAAGAGTTCTCATCCTTAAAGACAAGATCCTCAAGCTTTGAAAGGTAAGCACCAAGGTTGAGAAGCATGATTTCATTGAGATTTATAGAGAATATGAAGACATTTTTGCTTGGAAATACAATTACCTGAGAGGCTTTGATCCTAAGTTAGCCCAACATACTATAGAATTGGAGGCTAATGCCAATCCTGTCAGGCAAAAACAAAGAACTATCAACCCCAAAATTAAAGAGCTTATGAGGAAAGAATTAACTAAATTAATTAAATCCAAGATCATATTTCCTATCAAACACTCCTCATGGGTAGCCAACTTGGTGTCTGAAAGGAAGAAGAATGGGGAGATCAGGTTATGTGTTGACTTCAAAGATTTGAATAGGGTCTCTTTGAAAGATCATTACCCTTTACCACCCATAGAGAAACTCTTTTAGATAGTTTTTGGTTTAGAACACTTCTCTCTTTTGGATGGGTATTTAGGTTACAACCAAGTATTGGTGAGAAAAGAAGATCAATATAAGACTTCACCACAAAGTGGGGCATATATGCTTATCATAAGATGCCTTTTATCTTATCAAATGTAATGGAAACCTTCCAAAGAGAAATGGCCATGGATTTATAGGGATTGCTAAATCAGATGGTACTAGTCTAATTTGATGACATCACAATTTTCTCTAAGAAATCTAGTGAACACTTAGATTATCTAAGGTTGATCTTTCAGAGATGTAGAGAGTATGGGATCTCTTTAAATCTTAAGAATTATGTGTTTGATATTCATGAAGGTAAAATTTTGGGACACGTTATCTCAAAGTAAGGGTTATCCATTGATCCTAATAGAATAAGTGCCATCTTGGCCTTATCTTTATCTAAGGAAAAGAAAGGAATCTAGAGCTTCCTTGGGAAAATTAAACTTTGTGAGAAGGTTTATACCTAGTTTTTCAAACCTAGTGAAACCCATCACTACCATGTTGAATAAGAGCCATATTTTCACTTTGTTAAATGAATGTAAAGATACATTTTAGGCTATAAAATAGGCCATTTCCCATGAACCATCACTTATAAACCCTAATTTATCAAATTATTTCATATTTTACACCTTTTCCAATGTTGAAAATATATCAACTATACTGATGCAAAAGAATGGTGAAGCACTAAAGCAACCAATTTCTTTTTTCAGTCAAGGGTTTGAGGGATATGAGGTGAGGAACACCTTTATTGAAAATCAAGTTCTTGCAGCTTTTAGAAGCCTCAAAAAGTTTAAACCAATGCTCTCAAATATCAGAATTCATCTTATGGTGTCTCATCCTAGAGTTAGGGACTTCTTCCTTAACAAGGACTTGAATGAGCAAAGGGATGGATAGATTACCAAAGTCATGGAGTATGATGTGGAGATCAAGGTCAATAAGCTGATAAGAGGCAAGGGATTATGTGAGAATATGGTGGATGATCTTTAAGAAGGCAAATAAGTTGTTTTGGTGATAGAAGACAACTCATAAATAGATGCACCTCTACCTCATACTAGATAGCTCCAAGATATGAGACATTTTTTGGTAATATGTGAGTGCCCTCAAGGTTTGGGTAGACCAATAAGAAGGTATTTTAGACTTAAGTCCATACCTTATGATTAGTTTATTGGGTTTTATTTAGAAAATACCTCAATAGAGTTCCTATTAGGTACATAGATGATAATCAAGTGACAAAGCTCTCAGATCAATTCCATGATGGGCTTGTAGGAGGCCATTTTTCTCCAAGAACCACAACAATAATAGTAATGAGAGCTGGTTAATACTGGCCCAGCCTCTTCAAAGATGCCTATGCATGGGTCAGAAAATGTCATTAGTGTGCTCTATTTATAGGTAAACAAATATTAGTAGCCCTTTCTCTCAACCTAATTTAGGTGGAACAACCCTTCATGTAGTGGGGTTTAGACTTCATAAGAATGATCACTCCACCTTCTAGTGTAGGACACAAATGGGTGCTTACACCTATTGAATACTTCACTATGTGGGTGAAGGTAATTACTTTGAAATAAGATAATGAAATAACAATATTGGACTTCTATGACAACATAATAACTAGGTTTGGTGTATCAACTACAATAACTTCAAATAATTCCCTTACATTTGTTAGCATGAAGACAAGTGAATGGTCACTTAAGCTGGGCATCTACCTTAGCACATCCTCCAACTACTATCCCAAAGGCAATAGACTATTAGATTCCATAAACAAGAACTGGATAAGGATTATCAAGAGGACCATGGAAGAGAACCAGAGAGTATGGCATACAAAGTTAAGAACAACCCTATGGGATAACATAGTGATTCTTAAAGTTGCCATTGGAAGTTATCCATATGTCCTAGTATATGGAAGGGAATCCAAATTACCCATATTTCTTGAACTTCCTACCTTGGAGTTAGCCCATTAGCTTGAGTTGATGGAGAGTGAACCTATAAGTGTGATAAAGGTAGAGCTCATGGAGTTTGAAAAAACTAGGGACCTTATAATGAAGACACTAGAGTCTCATCAAGATAAAGTCAAGAAAGCCTTTGACAAGAGATCCATAGCAAGGGGTTTTAAAGAAGGGGACTTAGTCCTCAAATGGTAATAAAATAAGGCCAAGTCAATAAACCATACCAAGTTTGACAACTTTTGGAGTGGTCCTTATTTGATCCATGGATGCAAATAACATAATGATTTTCAGCTTGCCCAACTAGATGGAGAGGTATTACCCATCCCAATCAATGGAATTAATTTAAAGCCTTGTTATTAGAAGAGTTTGAAACATTTGTATAAATATTATAAATTTTAGAGTAGTTTTCTATGTTTTCCTCTAATTGCCTTATGCACATTTATTTCAGTTCTATGTTTCCCTTCAATAAGTGCTTTGGGAACATTATTTTGTTTGTTTCATTTCATTTTGGTCCTTGTTGTTTCAAGAAAAGGTTTTCAATCAAAAGCAACCTTGTATCAATTTTATAATAGTTTTTCCTGGGAAGTTCATAACTCTGTGTGCCCAATGGATCAAACCAAGGCAACTAGTCTATTGCATAGCAGGCATGTAATCCCAAGATGTTACTAGAAATGTTGACCAAATAGGCTTACATATAGAAATTTGCCTAGATGAATCAGTTTATATAATTCCTAGTATGGAGTGATAAGCTAAGCAATTTTTTTAATTGATTAAATGATCAAAATACTTGGAAATAGGTCTAGAATTGCAAGAGAGATGATCCAACAAGTTCTGATGGCATTCATGACATTCAGGGTGCATGGATTAGGTTGGTATAAAGTCCCAAAGGTTATTCAAAGATTTTAAAAATCAAAAGGTGACAAGGACAAGTTTGGAACAACTAGAGCATCATGACACGTCATGCAGGAATGAATAGATCAGTCTGGTTACACATTTCATAAATGCACTTAAGAGGTTGACCAGAGCCAAATGAATGCATAGACATGATGTTTTTTGTCCCATAAACATCATATATAAATTTCATATCTTTATGATTTTTCTATCTCAAAATACAAGTCTTCAAAGTTGAACTAGCAGGGTGGGAATGTGCGTGAAGATGTAAAGTTAAAGCTAAAGTAAGTAACTATTTGGATTCAAATGTTCTTGAAGATGAACATGGAGCTAATAAATGGCAAGATCTTATGAGTTCAAGTCAAAATATAATAGTGTGTGGGTGATAAAATAATTTAGTGGGTTTAGATAAATCAATGGAGTGCATTTAATCATACAAAAGTGGATCGATGATGAATGAGAGATCAACAAGTTAGTGAATCTTAAGAATGAATAAGAAGCTGCCAAGTGTCATGACCATGGTAACTACTAGGTAAATCAATGGCATGCATTAAAACCATGTAAAATAAGATCAATGGTGCACATAAGGTCAAAGAGTCAATGTTCTTGAGGATGAATATGAGGCCACCATGTGGTGAAAGCATAATAATTGGAAGGAAATGAATACAAGGCTGACAAAATGAATGAAGAACTGACAAATGGCACAATTTGGGAAGCCTAGATTAAGATCAATGGTCTATATTAAAAGCTAAATCCAATGGACTTCAAATTGAGAACAAATGTGACCTAATTCAAACTATTGAAAGAATTCAAAGGGCATGTGCCACCATTAGAGTTTAATTGAAAAGACACAATCATATAGTTAGGGGTTGTCAATGATAAAGTTTTGATGCCATTGAAGCTCAGTATGAACCTCTAGTTCAAAGATTTAGAACATATAGGGTCCATCTTCTAGGGTTTAAGTATTTTTCTATGATTGTGTTTGTTATTATTTAAAGAATATTTGTGAATTCAATGAGATCTCAGCTTCTACAGGGTTCAAAGGTAGGATAGGTATATTTAGACCTAATAGAGATCAAGAATAAAGCTATGTGGCCTATAAGATTTTCATTGATAGGATTACTGTAGGAAAACCAATAAATGAATTGATTTTCAATCTATAGTAAAGTTACATTTAGGTTTAGAGTAGAGGCATATATAAATGGGATATATATGAGTGTCTTGTCTTTTGCCATGGTTAGCTTCTCAACAAGCAGGTACCTATAGCTACTCAAGACAGACATACTCATGGCTATGTCAGGTTCAAGATATGAGGATTTTGTCCTTATAAGCAAGCCAAGTGGAAGATGGCATATAATTATAAGATAAGGATTTAGGGATTAGAAATTATAGTTGGAGTATTTAATAGATTTTTAGTGTTTGGAAAATTTTCTTCACAGCAAGATCATGACTCATCATCTTCGGTAAACTCTTATCTTTTAGTATGTTTCTTAGCCAATGAGAAGATTCAAGGGATATTGAGACAAATGTAGGTTGATATATTTGTGATGGATTAGTCCTAATTGGATTAAAATGTGGTTGAGAATTCATTGAAGAATAGTGGAAACTCATTAGTTGCTCTCAGATGGCGTGTTCCCTCTCTCTCTTCCCCTTTCTCCTATATCTCTTATTTTCTTCTGCATTATAACTCTCTCTTAGATTTTTGACTCTCTCAAGGAATCTCTAATTTATAAGAGCAAGAAAATCTCATTTGATAAGGCTAGACCTTGCCAAAATTTATAAGAACTACCTCTTTATGCAATAAAAAGGCTTTCTTTACCTATTTCTTGCTTTGGATTAGTGTTTAGTAAGTTTGTGTATGATGGCCTTGTGAAGGAGATTCTTCCATATCCATTATCCTTCTTGCTTACCTCTTTTAAGGTGTTCTCAAGCTATTACCGATTTAAACTCATGTTCTTTCTACCATTAATGTAAGATTGGTGTGAGTCTTATAACTCCTATTTGTTTTCATTCATTTCCCCCTGAACCTAGTTTATGAAATACTTATGCAATTAGTTGGTTTTATGAGATTATGTGAGCTATTATTATCTTATACTGATCTAGTGTGGGTTCAAGTTTATGTGAGTTCTCATTTAAATTTTGTGCATCACCTTGTTAGCTTTCTTAGGATCCCTATTTCCCCCTCTCTAACCCTTTTCCTAGTAATAACATTAATTTAGGTCATCCATCAAGAGGAAGCCAGCCTTCTCTAAAGGTTCAACCCTATCATAGGATACCCAAAGCCTGGGGTTGTTCCCATATTATGAATGGAAGTGGAGGATCCTAAATAACTCTTCTACAAGGGTGAAATTCCATGTCATAATAGAACATTTCTACAAGTTTCCCTCACTTTGGTATGGGCCCTATACCATCACCAAACAAGTAGGAGATAATTATTTTGAGCTCAATCTTCTAAATTATCACGGGTTGCATCTAGTCCTCAATGTATAACTATTACAATATTATTTTCCACCCTTATTGGATTCTTTAGATACTATGGAGACTCTCAAGTAGATAGAGATAAATCTAGATTACAGTGTTCCAGTAAAATCATATCAAGTCATTGATGCTCAAGTCAAATAAACACGTTAAAAAGAGATACTTATTTTTTAGATAGTCAAAATGGGTCAAGTGCTTTCTTAGTGGAAATGGTTTATATAAGTGCATGTTATCAATATGTTTCCGCATATTATTCCACACCTACATGAAATGAAGCTATTGCTCTTCAAAGAGGGGTGATTGATCCATGAGGATCTAGGTCACCCATTCATACCATAAATTAGTGTAGTTGAACATCCAAACTTGTGATTACATCAATAACTATGTCAGTGGGTTCCACACTTGTGTAAAATTATTCCTTGAAAATATGTTTCTACATGCCATGTAACCCCTTCAATTTTAGCACTATAGTCACTAGCCTATCATAAATAGTTGTAAGTGATGTCACTGCACTTGGTAGTTATGAAGTACTTATTATTATCTGTTGTAATGGTTTAACCAATGCTTCATCATCTTAAATTATATAATAATGTACACTTCCATTCTTGATATGTTATTAATACAATTTGATGAAGCACATAGAATAATAAAGTTATGAAGCCTTGCGACAATAACATATGATTTCTCAGATTATACATAACTTAGCATATACAAATTTACTGTTATAGTTCTAAATCTATTGAAACCATATTATTTATTTAATGGATTGTATTTCATATTCTCTATCATTTAGTAACTCACTTCCACATCTAACATGTTTAATTTGCATTAATTAGGTTGTCCACGAGGTCACTACCTAGGCCCCATATCATACCCTCTTTAGCTACTAATTTTTACACCATAAACATGATTTACATGGTGTATTCATTCCTTGTTATTACATCTATAATTTTAATTGTCATTAATTATTGATTTTTATCTTAAGGATTGATTTTACACATGTTTCATTGTAGGTTATGCATGAAACATAGTTTAGCATTGTGGCCTACATTCACGACTATTTTCATAGGTAAGTTTAGGTACAAACTTTTCCTTTTACTCTAGTACTTTCAATTTTTTGTATTACTAAAATAAAAGGGAGTCAAATGTAGACACATAAATTAAAATTTAATCTAAAATAATGTATTTGTGACCACTCTTTATATACACTTATCTCCTGCCTCATTCTATAATATTTTAACCATCATTCCTTCATTTTATATGTGGACGACCCATTCCTACAAGAAACTAATGATCTCAAAATGTATCTATTCCTCATTCAAAAAAAATTTAGTCTTTCCTTTGATTGATCCATACTCCAAGCTTAGTTTTATTTGTTCCTCAGATAACAACACATCATTTGGACTATCCCAATCCCTAGTCCTATCCAGTTATGTTAGTCACATCCTCCTGTAAAATAATGGCTAGTTGATAAAAAAAATCATGTAAAAAGTCATCCCACATGTTTATCCACATCCAAAGGAATTCCTAATTGATCATTATAAAGCCACAATTCTAAGCCATTTTGTAAACAAGAGGCTCACACATTGAATAACACCATAATTCTAATTACACATTGAAAGGAAATTTGCTATTTCCCAAAATTATAAATACATAAAACCCTAGTAGCCTTGAGCTAAATTATAAATACATGTCCAAGGTCACAAGTCATAATTAAAGAACTTAATCACAACAAAATTGGATGAGCATCTAGTATTGTACCAATATTTAAAACACACCACTATAACATGGGACAACTATATGGAGTTTACCTCTTTAGAGTATTGGTATGTAGACATTACTTAACACAGGGGCATTGAGGTATAAAACAACTTCAACCACTAACCCTTTTTTCCATTTTTTTCCATTCATCACTTGTGGTATATTCAACTAGAGTTACAAGTGAATAAGATAACACACCATATTTTTGTAACAGATCGAGAGCTTCCACACAATAAAAATAGAGCACATATGTGAAGTGAACTTGTCATATTAGTCACACAACATAAAACCCTATAGGATGTCAATGTACCTTAAGAATAATATGCCCTATCCAATTACAACTTTGTCTAGAGAGCATCTGAAACATTATTCATGATTCACAGTCATCCATCATAGTCACATAGTTAGTTTTCAAATTTTTATCTCACTCATAAATTGCCAAATTTCTAGCTAAGTACCTTATCTTTTTTATTTCCCCTTTCAACATATTTCTAAATATAGTAAGTTCTAAATCAATTTGTGTCATTTATTACATATCTATAGGATTTTGATTATACTAATAATTTATCTCATTTAGGAAATTAGCTTGTAATTTTCTAAATTTTATAGAACATATGGATGGTTGATATCAGTTTTCACTTGTTTTATGCTTTATTGATGTTATTTCATGATAGATGGTCATTATTTGTCTATTATGTGTGACTCTTAGCCTTGTTTATGACATGTTTATGTCCATTTATTGTGGACTTTGGCCTTGTTTATTGAGACATTTTCATGTACCTTGTATACAACCCTTGGCCTTATGTGTGATACCAAATGCTATTATATGTGCCTTTATTATGTGCATTGTAGCTATATCATTATTTTTTGAGCTTGCTAAGATTACCTAGTTTTCAAGTATCATGATCCATATCATGAACCTCCCCTTTGTGTGTGGTGCCATGATTCACATCATGCACCTCTCTTATTACATAGTCTTGTTCAATGCATATATGTCAATGATGGTTACTACTGTGTACCCAATTACTATGTCTATCTTGACATGACACTTATATGACTTGCATTGCATATGTTTCATATATGCCTTGATGACATAGACATTACTATGATGACATATTCTCCAAGTGTTCACATGATTCTACATGCTTACATCTTTACACATGATGCAATTAAATCTTTATTTTGGGGTGAGTGACTTGAAGGCTGCATTCCTCACCTCAAAAGGAGAATATTATTGGGATTATCATAGATACTTAAGCCTTCATGAGTATATTATTCATATTTTAGGACATAATATATGATTCAAAGATTTTAGATTAGTTTATAAGTTAGTTTAATTTAGATACATGACAAATATTTACACATTGATATAGATTATGGGGCATATGCCATGAATATACACTCATTTTATATAGACATGAATTAGAGTACATATTCAGATATAATTCATTGCATATGCAATGCATATGTACACATTTTAAAAGAACAATAATTACAAGTTTTTACATATAGATACATTTGAGATACATGTTCTCATATTTGGCATATAGATGAATAACATTCTATATCAGTTGACACTAATTCAGGGGGAATGATACTTATTCATGTACATATACACTATGATAGTTTATAGTTAACACTGATTCATGGGCCATGATACTTGTTCATGTACGTGAAAACTAATTTCTACTATGTAAACACATTTGATGGTAACTAGCAGTGAGCAACCTTGAGTAAGTTCATCTACAATAGTTGATTCATGTTTTTTGAGGTAATGCGGTTGAGGTTCATCTATGATCACTGGCCTTTAAATTACTCTTAATGAGTCCAATATTTGGCTTCCACCTTTCAATCTTGGGGATACAATATTAGTATAAGATTAATTATTTGAGTCAGTGTGGTTGAGGTTTAATGATGCTCAATGGCCTTAGAACTACTCTTATTCATGAGGGTTTGGGAATTTTTATTCCCAACCCATGGACTTGTGTTAGTTAAAAAAAAGGGACTTCCCCAATTCTCTAAATGGTTCAACAAGAGGAACCACTCTCCATTGTTTCAAAAAAGAATCATCATCTCCAATAAGTTATAGGGCAACATGATTCACCCACATAAAAGTATATTCCTTCCTTGCTTTCAAAACTTCAATTATGTTTAAGATTCAAATTTAATTTTAGGAACATTAAATGTTACATGTTCATTTTAGGTTTACATGTGCATGTTTCACATTTAAAGCATTTCCCAAAGATAAAGAGTGTTGTTCACACTTTGGTGTATCTTTATACTTTTTAATCTAGTATTTATATTGCATTTCAATAATATAATAAAAGGGTGTCATTCATAGATACTAAAATATGTTATTATTAACTTGACAATGCCAGTTTTGACCTATGTTCACTCTACATGAATTGTACACAAATATATGACTCTAATTTTCAATTATCTCACAAAAATATGCTATCTATGGGTCCAATCATTTTAATGTCACCTAAATAAATTACCCTAGTTTGTGTCTAACCAATAAAATATCATACTTAAACATCTTTAGATCATCATATTAGTCTTAGTGTCTCCTTAAAATAACATTAGACTCTGAATATACTAGTTGATGGTATCATTTGAGTCTAACAATTTCATCCTTCATAAAATAATGGTCATATTTCAAAATCAAATCATTCCTATGGTCAAGAAATTTTCATAACATGTCAGTGATGTAAAAAATTAACCAGAGTATCATATAAATAAAAACCAAGTTTAGGATTATTAGCCATGTATCACTTATATGGTTTACATATATAAACTATTGCACATTCAAAAGAATTACCTTATTTTTCCTAATTTAAAAATCACTCTTAAGGAGCATGTCTTAGCCAAGTTTGAATCACCTCAAAACAAAGCCAAATTTATCATTTTATAAGTATTAAAATCTATATCATAGGTTTCCTACATTTAAATATCACTAATTGCATGCATACACATAATATGGATAACTATATGTGGTTTCAATTCCTTCTTAATAGTATTGGATATGTAGGCAATGCATGACCATTCATTAGGGAGTTGTTGGGGTTATATCAACCCACATTTTTCTCATTTTGTAGGCCTAAGTTTATCATTGTAAGTGGATATAGGGTTTCAAGTGAAGAATATAGATTTTATGAGTCACATACACAATCAAACCTTAGGATTCCAAACATAGTCATAATAGAAGTAGTTACATCAACTTGTACTTAAACTTAAACACTAGATTCATGTAGATAAAATTATTACACTTGGAAAATTCTGACTAATAGTATTGACTCAAGGTTGAAGATATCATTTGAGTGCACACAAAGATACAAATCCTGATCTGAATGGCCTATAATCAAGATTTACTCCTTTTTAGTTACCTACCTATAATGTTATTCCTCTACAAATCAATTAACTGCTAAGTATATAATCCCCCCTTATTCTAATTTCCATATTTAGTACGTGAAATTATCAAATCAGTTTCAACCTTTACATTTATATTTTCAATTAATTTTTATACATTATAATAAAAAAATATAAATATTTCTATCTTATTTAGGGTTAACATTAATCAAAAAGAGGGTAAAAATACCCTAAAGTCAATGATTTCAATGAAATTCCATTACTTGAGGCATTTTATGAACAACTTGTTGTCACTTTGAGTTGCACCCTTTGAGGAGGTGTTTCAAGTTTTTTCACTCAAATAACACAATGGGAACTCTTTAAGGCTATAGGTGGTTGGTGGCTAAAGATAACCTCTAAAGAGGGTTGGCTCCCTTGATGCTACACCTATTCTAATGCAAGGAAAAGGGAAAGAGAAATCTAAAAATAATGGAATAAAGGGGTGATACACCAAATATTAGGTCTCTTACTCTTGAACATGAGTTGATAATAAAACTAAGACAAGATTGAATATAGTCACATAACTTCAAACTCTCTAGCATAAGTAATACAATATGGAGGTTGTAGTTGATACATCAACTAAGAGGGACAATTAAGAGGCCTAAAATGAGGCACTAATGAAGGTTTTCCATACTTAACATTTGTATAACCACTTGATACACACCATATGACCTTCAAGAGATAATCTACTCACAAATATGTGAGAATGAAATGGACAAATGCAAGGTGATTAAACATTGACACTATCATTCATCAATAATTCAATCAAGAACACACTAGATGTGATATGAAGAACGTAAAAACAATTTGCATTTACTTAAAAAGAAACAACAAGTATCAAGTTTATCAGGGCTTCACCATACTAAATTGGAGGATCATTTTACAAGCCATTAAATTCCATATATGTAGAAGAATGAATGAAAGAGAAGGGGAAGAGACTATGAATCTCACGAATGATACCATAATCCTTTTCTTAGTTATAAAATAGAAGTATCCCTCAAAAACTCATGCAAATATGTGTTGTTATCTTATTCTCAATGCACCAGGCCAAGTGTTGATGAAGTTATCAATAAGGAATGGCATATAAGCTCATCATGGCTGATGTAATCACCTAAAAATGACACTTGAGTGCTAAGAGTACTACTTGAGACCACTTATCCCTGTCTTAGCCCTAGACCAATCTTAGGGCCTATTTTCACACTCATCCAACTTTCATGTGGGCCACATGCATCCCTAGACATCCCTAAAGTAGTCCTAGACCCTCATCTTGACATCTTGGCCCCTAGTGCATCATGTTATACCATATAGACACTAGTTCCATAATAGGGATAGTAGCACCACATGGTGCTAGTGTCCTAGTTTTGGTACTACTATCCTTTCCCTCCTTATACCAAAAAATATCTTTTCAAATCTAAGACCACCTAGGGCCAGCCTATACCTATTTTAAGATGCACACAAGCACCATAATGGTATATATACATGAATTTTAACCCATTAACCACTAGAATATGTGTTGCACAATCAAGGTTATCAATCCCTATTTTACCTTACTTGTACATACAACATCTACATCATTCCTAAGCTTAGATTATTCAAGTTTCTAGTCTCAAGCACATTTAAAGAAATCAATTACACATTCATAATAGTTTCACTTACACTTACACCATCACTTAAGTGGGGAGAATGACATCAGGCTTGATACCTCTTTAGAGTATTGGTATGTAGGCAACTCTCATCATAACGGGGTGTAGAGGATGTCTAACCTACCTCACTAATAACACACTTTATTGCTTTTATCAACTGGATGCACTAACAACATGGAAGATTATGGTTTTCACATTAAATTATTCAAAACATGTCATATATAAAGATTCAAAACTCATGTGCATAGGAACATGATTGACAAACCCAGACACATGTACACCTAGAAACTTAGAATAATTCTACATAGAGGATACTACCACTAAAATAGGGACACTAGCACCACATAACACTACTATCCAATTAGGGTGTTATTATCCAAGAATGATTTTGACACCTAGATACTATTTGTGACACTTAGACCAACCTCTGTCTCAATTTGTAACCTTCAGATCTCTTATTTTAGTCATTTTATATCTAAGTTCTTATTTACAATATTTATTACTATTTTTTGAAAGGTCAAATTAAGTTAATTTTGTTATAGATTATTGAATATATTTATTACATATTTCTACCCTAATTTAATATACTTAAACCCTTTAACACCCTAGGGCTTAAACTCCATAACCCTAAATAGTTAAAACAACTAACTTGATTCTTCTTGAAACTAACTCTCTTATCTTGGAGTTATAAGTCCAATTCTTGAATAATAGCTACAAGTTGCTACCTTGACACATGGCACACTTGACATATTTGGCATATTTATACACCATACTTATCTCTTGTAATGCATCTCCCATATTAGTGATAATGAGACTTATAACTTAGACTTCCTCATACTATGCTCTTTGCCATTTTAACATGCACTTTCATGTCTAAACTTGTTTGATCTAATGGGAGGCAATGAGGACAAGTTTATCTCTTCATCCAAGGTCTAGTCCTTATTTGAAGACTATATCAATAGTATTTTCAAACCCTTGAATATCTAGTATAAGTTAATGTAACATATATCCAAGTTTATAGACCATCTTCATATGGGTTTTCATAACTTACTAACAATAGGTTTGGAAAAGGCTGTAAGAATTCATGCTATAGAGGTTCCATATAGTCTTGAGCATTGTATTGAGACCTTGTCCATGTTTCATGATTTAAACATTGAGGTTTTAGGTATTTTAAGCCTTCTTAGGATTCTCTAAGAGCATGTTAAACTTGAGGCAAACTGAAATAGTTGATAGAGTTTGTATGCTTCTTTGAGTGTCTTCAACAATCATGCCTAGTGAACTCCCTATGAACAAGCCCTTCCTTTCTACTTGTATACATTGGAATTGATTTTTTAATGACTTGTATAATCCTCTAAATATTCCATTAAATGACTATATAGGTGTCCTGAATCTTCTTATTGCCATTTTTGACCTTGAGAAGGTCTACAACCTCATTTTTGCTTAGAAATAAGGAAACGTCTTCATCTAGACCTGTTATTTTCTCGAAACCTTATATTGACACCTTGAAAGTATATGGAATGGATTTTGGAAGGTCATTATACTTCTTCTTAGGCTTGAGATACCTCTTCAATTGGTCAAAATGATTTTACTCATTCAAACTCCTATAAATAGGCTTGAAAATGCAATTTCTAGGCCATTTTCATACATATCTCCCCCACACATGCCAAGATTATTGACCCAATAGGTTACCATGAGGGGTGAAAACATCATAAAGCTTATTTAAAGGAAATAAAATTTCATTAGAATCATTTAAACAAGCATTCTCAGTCCTCAATCTCCTTAATGACAAAAAGGCAGTTTTAGGTCTCTATCTTGTTAACAATTATTCATAGAGTTGAGGTCCATAATGAACTAAAAATTTCATGAAGTTGGATTAGAAACAAATTAATAACATCCCATGATTAAATTCTACCCCATGCATCTTCTCAGCCAACTTCCCATGTGAGAAAGTTTTCTTTCTCTAGCTTGTAGGCCTGAAGTGTGCATTCTAGAGGATTATTTTGAGAAAAAATCCTCTTTTATGCTTATTTTTGGTTTGAAAAAATTATTATAGGTTTTTAAAATTTATTCTAATGTATATATATATATATATATATATATATATATTTAAAAATGTTTTACCTCAAAATTCTTAAAACCTACTTTAACCCATGTCAAGGGTTTGTAGGCATTATGACTGTTCTAGCCCTAATGGCTTCCTTTTGATTTTTTTTCTTATGAATACATATAAAATAATTATATAAACACTCAAAATGGACCCTAAAAACCAACATGCATATTCAAACCTCAAATTCAACACAAAAATGCATTCTCTCTTTCATATTTTTGTGTTTAGGCATGCATGTACCTATTCCAAGCTTAAAAACATTGTAAGCTTGCTCTTGAATTGACCCCATGCTTATTATGACTTAAAATTCTTTTGGAAACAATGTAGATTTAATTTAACCTATTTTAGGAATTCTTAAAGTGAAATAATACATAAGGTTTTCCAAGATCCTTCCATTTCAAACTTGCAAACTTAAATAGTCCACTTAAGCATGCATGAGTACATTGTTCTCTTGTCACTTTGACCATACTGGTGTCTTAAAAGAGTTTTAAGGAATTAGTTTAGGATTATAATAAATATGGAAAAATCAATAATTCATTGGGGGTATTCCTTAGTTACAAATATGTTACTCATCTATTCAACACTTGAGAACCTGTTCAAGAACCTTACACCAATGGCCTTAAGCTTGCCACCTAAAACTCTTTGGAAAGAATGATCATGGAGAGATTATCAACCTTATGGATTATTTTTGAGTTACCCATGAACTTATATCTAAGTGTATCAAGACATATTTCACATAGATTATTTCCCAAAACACTAGAAATTCACTTTGGAAATGAATGAAAAATGATATAACATGGAATGGAGAGTGATAGACTAATAAAAATGTATATCATTTAATTTTACCATTTTAAAATCTTAAAAACCTCTAAATGGTGTCAAAAAACTCTGAAATTTCATCTTATCAAACCCACAGACTTGTAGGTTCATATTTGACTCATTCATGTATTGAATGCTTTCTTGAATATGGTGTAAACACCTCACAACCCTATATAATGTTGAATATGATGCCAATATGGGCACTTAAGTTATATTTTTAGAATTAGTATATTTTAATTTTTTAGTTTTTTTTAAAGTTTATTTAATTTATTTATGACCTTAATTATTTTTTGGTTATTTGGGATGATTTTTAATGATTTCCTAAAAAATAGCTAGAATTTCCAGTTAAACTATCAGTTTATTGGAGTTCACTTTAGTGTACTCTAGTTCAATATTTGAGTACTTAGTTGAGTATAAATCATTATACACTCATAAATAAAGAGTTATAACATGGTTTATTTATTATATGACTTAAATTAAAGTTAATTTGAGTTAATTTTCTTTAATTATCTTAATTAGTTGACTAGGATGACTTTCTATTTGCATGTTTGACTTTACTATTAAAGAAGGCTTATTGCATGATGTCCAAAAATTTATAGTGAATTAAATTAATTTTATTTATTCTTTATTATTTTATTTTTAGTTTAATTATTATTATATTTTAGACTTAACTTGCAATGCAAGTTATCTTGTAATAAGCTTATTTTAGCTTTTTTTATCAATAAGAATTGCACACAAAGGTTGTGTTGTGCATTAATTCAAATTAATGTGATTATTTTGTGTTTTATATCTAATATTTTTAAAGGTATATAGTATCTTATACCATTAAGCACATATTTTCAAGTTTGAAGCTATTTAATACATTTTTTGATCAATAATTTTACTCACAACACAACTAGTTATTCTAAGATTATTTTGTTGATATATAATTTAAATATTAGAGTGAAATAAAGATTATTTTCACTCATAAAATCATTTAAAACCTTAATTTTATATAATATCCATGTTCAAGTAAATTTTACAAGTTTTTTTAAGTCATTTTTAGAAGATACAATGGCTTAAGTGAATTTTGCTTCCATGAATATTCTTGTTTTCAAAGGTGACAACTTTGAGTATTGAAGAGATCAATTTAAGAGAGTTATAATATGTAAATGAGTTTGGAATGATTTTTTATATGGATACACACCACATAAATATTGGAACACCTTGACACAAGATCATAAAATAATAAAATAGATGAAGAAAAGGGAGATGCACGAGCTTTCATCTATATTCAGAGTGCCATAGACCCAAGCATTTATCCAATAATTTTAGGATTAAAAAATGCTCATGAGGCATTGAATACTTTGGATAATTAATATAAAGGCTATATTAAGGTAATATAAACAAAACTTAAAACCCTTAAAACTAATTTTAAGAATTTGAGAATGTTAGATTCTAAAAGAGTTGGAGATTATTACATAAGAGTAAATAATTTAGTTCATAGAATGAGGGTTTATGGAGATACTATAAAAGATAGTGTAATAATAAGAAATATTTTGAGATATTTAAGTCAAATATGGATGCATATTTTGATAAATCTTGAAGAGTGTAAATACATGAACACTATAAGTGTTGATGAGTTAGTGGGTTCTCTCTTGTCTCATGAAGATAAGATGAGATTATATGTAAGAGATTTAGAACTTGATCTAAAACAAGTAATTAAAACCAAGGCAAGGGTTTTAAAAACCAAAGAAATAAATAAAAATCAGAATCAAGTGAGTTTATAAAACTCAAATTCAAATGGAAAATTTGAAGCAAACTTCATAGGTAAGAGTAAGAAATACTTTACTTGTAATTACTGCAAAAAAACAAGACACATGATAAAATATTGTAGGATACTAATAGCTAAGAACCAAACCAATCAATTAAGGGAAGATAAATATTTTAAAGATAAAAAAAGTGATTTTAAAGAGGGTTCAGATTATTTTCTCACATGTTTTTTGGGAATAGATGAAGAAAATAATTTGTTATTTCTTAATTTGACAGGTTGCTCAAATTAGGTGATAAGTCACAAAGATGCTTTCAGTAAGTTAGATGAATCCTTCAAAAGCCAAGATAAATTAGGAGATGGAAAGTCCATCTAAGTTGAAATAAATGGTAGCATTAAAATAAAAATAATAAAAGGTAAGGGTGATATAATTTTTCCTATGATTTTTGATCACAATATCATAAGTTATACTGATGAAAATAAGGCATACAAGTTTTATAATCCTACTAGTAACTCCACAATTATTTCTAGGGATTATATATATTTTTTAA
The DNA here is from genome assembly GCA_037957365.1 of Torreya grandis. Classification (NCBI taxonomy): domain Eukaryota; kingdom Viridiplantae; phylum Streptophyta; class Pinopsida; order Cupressales; family Taxaceae; genus Torreya; species Torreya grandis. The sequence goes on from JARHVA010000041.1 coordinate 6,642,318, forward strand.
ATTAGGTATATTATGATTATAGTTATGTATCTATAGACATAATAATTGAATGGGTGTATCCTCTTTAAATTTATTTTGTGGGCTTACAAATTCCTACACAAGTTTCTAGTTCATCAAGAAACAATACTAGATATTTACAAGAGACTAATCACCCATCCACATCAATGCCAAGCAAGAACAAGAATTTATTGAATCATAATACATCCAATAAAATATTGGATTATAATTTTTATAGGAGTATAAAAAATATAAAACATAAATAAGGTAACTTATTTGATGATTCTTATGATAAAAATACTATGTTTGTATTATCATCGATGACTAGTGAACCTAGAAGTTATATAGAAGCTAGTCAAAATAAATAATGGATTGATGCTATGAAATTAGATATAGATTAAATTAAGATAAACGATACATGGAATTTATTTAAATAAATATGTCATTGGTAAAAATTGGGTCTACAATACCAAGGTTAAAAATGCATTCCTCGATGGAGTGATTGAAGAAGAAGAATATGTGGGGCAACCACAAGGGTTTGAGGTAAAGGGTAAATAATTTTGGGTATATAAGTTGAAGAAAGATATTTATGGAATGGATAAAGATACAATATATTGGTACTAAATAATTGATATCTGGTTATTAGATTAAAGCTTTGTAATAATTCAAAATGAACTAACTCTTTGCATACAAGCATGAAATTTTAATATTTTATATATTTGTCTCTATGTAGATGACTTGATATTTATAGGTACATCTATGGAAATGTTTAATATATTTAAAGAAGATATGAAATCAGAGTTTGAGATGACTTATATTGGACTTATGAATTACTTTATTGGAATGGAATTTCATCAAAATAAAGAAGTATTTATTTGTCAAGCCAAGTATGCCCAAGACATGCTAAGAAGTACAATCTTCAAGATTCCAAACCTATAAACACTCCAATTGAAATTATAGAAAAGATTATAAGGGAGGATTTAAGTATTTTATATTATGAAAATACTCTTGTAATCATGGTGGGAGGTTTGATGTATCTCACTATGAATAGACTTGATATCAGCTATGGGGTTTTACTAGTTTCTAGATTTATGGACAAACCATCACTCAAATATTTACAAGTTAAGAAATTTTTTAGATATGTAAGAGGTAATTATAATAATTATATTAATTTAATACTATCAAGGTATTTATGTCTCATTGTATATAAATATTTATATTGGGGAGGATCTCTTGATGACAGGAAGTCAACGATAGGTTATTGTTTCACATTAGGAAATGGATTGGTTTCTTGGTCTTCAAATAAACATGATATAGTTGAATTATCCTATATTAAATATGAATGTACATCTCTTAAATCAAATTTTACACAATTAATATGGTTGTTATTTCTAAATAAGATCCATGGAAGACTCAAGGAGATGATAAGAATCTCACTTCTTTGCATCAAAGGGGGGATGTTGAGTATGATGTCAATATGGGTACTTAAGTTCTATTTTATATTCGTATATTTTGATTTTTTATATTTTTTGTAAGTTTATTTAATTTATTTATGACCTTAATTATTTTTTTGGTCACTTTGGGACACTTTTCAATGATTTATTAAAAAAGGGCTGGAACTGTCAGTTCACTATAGTTCACTTCGATGTACTCTAGTTCAATAAATTGAGTCTAAATCATTATAAACTCATTACCAAAGATTAATAATGTGGTTTATTGATTATATAACTTAAATTAAAGTTAATTTTAATTAATTTGCTTTAATTAACTTAGTTGACTAGGATGAGTTTCTAGTTGCATGTTTGACTTTACTATTATTGCATGATGTGTAAATATTTATAGTGAGTGAAGTTTATTTATTCTATTTTTAGTTATATTTCAGGTAAATTAGTGTTATATGAGTTATTTATTATATTTTCTATTTTTAAACTTAACTTGCAATGCAATTTATCTTGTAATAATCTTATTTTACCTTTCTTTATTAATAAGAATTGCACACAAAGGTTGTGTAATTAATTAATTCAAATTTAGGAGATTATTATATGTTTTATCTCTAATATTATTTAAATTATAAAATATTTTAGACTACAAATCATATATTTCCAATTTTGAAACTATTTGGTACACTTCTTAACCAATAATTTCACTCACAATATAGCTAGTTTGATTGCTAGTTATTTTGGGACTATTTTGTTGATACATAGATCTGATATTATAGTGAAACAAAGATTATTTGAACTCATCCAAATCATATTTATCATGTTTAAAACAACAAATCAAATAAATTTTCTTGCTAGTATAACCATGATCATTGGGAATTTTTATCAAGTTTGATATTTCAGGGGTCATTAAACCTTCAAGAGACACTATACAACCATTTACATGCATTTACCAAGCTTAGACAAGCCATTTCAGGAGAAAAACTATGGTACTAGGGTTTTATAAGGGTTTAAATTATTAACAATGGTTCATAAAGCTTTACCCCCTAATCCCAAAACTATTGCCATAAATTTAAAGGGCATAGTGGTGGTCAACATCCCATAAGAGCATTTGGTCTAGTACCTCTCCTCCTTTACGAAGCAACCTCATGAAAATAACCCTTCTTTACTTGTAAGTGACCCAATGGAGAAGTTGAGTAGTTTTTTTGTCTTTTTTGGATTTGTAACTTCTTTATTTTACATGTTTTTGAGCTTGAAGAGGTTGGAGGAGGTTATGGAGAGCTTATAATACCATTATTAATTTGAAAATACTTTCAATGAGACCTCCTAATCAAGCTTGAGGCTGCATATTCACCTTTGGACCTACCTTCATTAATAAAAATTTCCATATTCTACCAAAATATCTCACTAGAGTTGTGAACTAAATGCCAATGGAATTTATCTTTTCTTGTATAGTGGTGGTGTAACATACCAAGATCCTTTTTCCTACCTTTATTGCATTATGCTTATGTTTAGGCATTAGACAATGAATAAAATAGTTTTAAAAGTGAGTTATACATTTGAAAAGAAACATTTTGACACTTTGACAAAGTGTACAGGCATAAAGACATATAATATGATCTTCACAAGTGTCAAATGACTTAACAAGACCCTTTTAAACCTCTATGCATGGTTTTATACCTTCAAACTTGATGTCTCCTAAGGTGATTACAAGAAATATAAGACAAAACAATAGAAACCTTAATATCTCTAAAAGTACTTAAACTCTCCAAAGCCTTGAAAATGCAATGTTTCCATCTTACCAATTTTGCTTCTAGGTCCATCATCCATTGTAGAACACTATGCTTATTAGATGATCACCACCTCATTTTATTCCTCCATAGTTAATTTATACCTTTACTTTCAAAAACTAACCTTAATCTTTCCAAAGTTAAGTTAAAATTTGCTAAACTGCATTGCAAAAGACCTCATTTAGAAAGGGAGACTGATGCAATGTTCAAGTATTGGATGGTAGGGGTTGCATTTTAACCTAGGAGACCAAATTGTCAACACAACCCATGTGCCTTTTAGCTTCAATTTTAGTGCTTGTTGGGAAGATGTGGGCTAAGGTCAACCATTCCCACTTTCCATCTAACATTCATTTAAAATCATGAAATTTATTTGAACAAGTATATTTATTTTTGTGATAGATTTTAGATATTTACATAAGGGGAGATCATTAGTGGATAATATTTTGATGAAAGAGACTAGCCTCATTGCATCCCTTGGAAATAAATTATCAAAAAATACATAGCCAAACACCATCTACATAGCAAAAACTAGCATGTACAGTCTTTATATTATGTTGTGTGATAAATAACTGAAAGTTATTATTGTTGATGGTAGAACTTTATGGAAAAAAATTCAACAAAGCATTCAATATTACTATATGGGTATCCACTTTTGGGATTATTAAGAATACTATATGGGTGTGATTAAATTGAGGAGAAATTTATTCAAAAAATATTCTTATTGGTATAATCTACTTAGTGTCTTTAGAGGCATTGTAGGTTGTATAAAATGTTGAGAATATAAATGGCGTGCCTAGGGAAGCAAGGATGTTCTTGTGCTACCTATTATATTTTTGGATTATTTATCTATAATATGTATTTTCACTTCCTAATCAACAACCTTGGAAAATTGCATGTAATTTTCTCATTACTACTCTTTTTTTGTTTAGTAACTTTATAGTAGACCCTAGCCTATTGTGAGGCTTAAACATGAAAACATAGACAAACACTATGAGTTTTGACTAGCATCTTAATCTTTTGAAGAAATCTATAGATTTCGAGGCATTAGTTTATCTATTATAATTATTTCCATCATGCATGAGACCACATAGGAAATTGAAAAAGTATCTCCCTAACATGATATTGTAAATTGATTTTAAATTCATCTACATCTTTTAATGATCTTTTGCATTGTTGAGGTATTTATTTATGTATTAATTGACATATTAATTTATAGGAATTTTCATTCTAAATATTCATAAGTGTTCAATATACAATCAAGTTATGTTAGGAACACAATGGTATAAGATTTATTGCGATCCTTAGTCACATTCTCATGTCTCCTAGGCTGAGACCACAAAAAATATATTTAAAAATGAATGTTGAACATAACTACTTTCATTATTTTCAAGAATTATCTCTTATTACTTCTACTTGAAGATTCATTGAGATTTGAATTACATCTATAATTATTTCAAAGAATCATAATGGTCAAAATATTTAAATTCCACCTTAAAGAGCTAGCTAAAAATTGGTATAAATTATTGTTCTATTGGTAGCCAAAGGCGTTAAACAATATTTTATTTTGGAACATAACACATCAAAATGAACTATATTAGGGTTTCTTGGCCAATGGAAATTATTGAACTAGTTGAAGTGATATTCTAACATTGATCCTCTCTATGAGACCTTCAAAATAGATGTAAACATGCTAGAACCCATTAAGATTCGACATAGAAAATTATGCTTTTGAATTGGAAAATTGCCTTGGGGCAAAGACTAGTAAAAAAAAATGACTCATTTGGCCACTAAAATAGAGAAAACCATATTGAGCAAAAATATTAGAGTTTGACAAAATAAACCTTGTAAATGGGTCTACAAAACCCACTTGACATTTTGGTCCCTACTTTAACCATTTCATTTTAATCATTCCCTAAAAGTTGAAAAATTACATGCTAAACTATGGTTAGTTTTCAACATTTGGAATAGCCAATTTCATTTAATTATCATGTAAAAAATTTAAGTGGGAAAGACTATAATCATGAGGAAATGGTCTTGGTAAATAGATACACATAACCAAGGTATTTGTTTATTTTATGCTTTGTCTTTTATTTTTAATTAACCTTTATCGATAGGAAGATTATCCATACTGATAGTTTCCTTATGCACATTAATTGGGACAACCAAGTTTGTCAATGGGTGGTGTGTATACCATGAGTAAGAGACTAAAAAATTGTAAATGTGCCCCTTGTAGATAGATAAAATGAATCCATGTAGGATTTTTTTCTTCAGATATCACCTTTTTTGGAATAGATTTTATTGAAACAAGTTTTTATTTATAATTATATAGGCTTATAAATATTTTTTAAAAGCTTAGAAAAGTAAATACTTTTGTGTTATTTTTATGAAACAAGTTTTCATTCACATTTATATAAGATTACAAATGTCATTTAAAAGCTAATAAAACTAAACCTTTGCCTGTGTTATTTATTTGAAACATGTTTTAAATGATTTTATCATAGTTTTAAAAATCCTTTTGGAAACTAAAAAAATAAAACACTTGCATGAATATTTGAATTGAAACAATTTTTTAATCACGTTTGATCAAAATTAATAATATTGGTTGGATAGTCAAATGAGTTTATTACTAGATTTTGCAAATAAAATTAGTCAGGGTTCAAATTCACCTTTTTAAAAAGTTTTGTTAGTGTTTTTATTATCTTATATAGAGTTATTAATTGAGGTGATTCATTGTGGAAAAGAGATTTTTAATAGGTAATTTAGGCTAGAGCCTTTTAATCTAAAGAGGTAATCATGCTACCTATGGTAAATTTGTGCATTATTTTTATTTAAAAATTTCATTAATTTGTATCATTGCACATATTGTGTGTATGTATTATGGTAGCTAAGATGATTTAGACCGTATCCAAAAAATTTAATATGGTATCAAAGCTATGGAAACTTCACCTTATTTTGCATGCAAGTTTAATTTTTACATATTTAATTTTTTTGAGATTCAAACACAAATTTTAGAAGCCTATTGTAAATATCCAATCTTATGTTCTCACCTCGCCCTTAAGAGATCTTGGTTGATTAGAAATTTAGGAATGTAATGGGGTATTAAGGGTTTGGAAAAAACAACATTATTTTCTTAATCTAAAAAATTACTAAATGGTAGTTCCTTTCCTTTACAATAATGTCATTCTGCATCAAGTACTAACTCAACCTCTGTATGACATTTTTGGGTTGCCTTCAGAATCATGCCAAAAAAAAATCAAAGTTCTTATTTTGACCTAAAAATTTATCAAATGGTAGATCCTAGCCTCAATAGTAAAATTTCCTTTTGCATGAAGTGTTGATTCAAACTTTAATGACTTTTAGATAACCTTGGGATTTGTGCCAAAAAAAATCTATTTGACCTAAAATTTTGTTGAACAGTAGATCTTGGCCTTTTTATTAAATTTTTATTGTCTATAGATTCAACATATTTTTGGTGCTTTTAGTGACATCAAAATTTATGCCAAAAATTAAAAAATGAGTTGGGTTTATTTTTTATAGATAGGTATATTTTGCATTTTTTAGCATTTTTCTTTTCTACTAAGATTTTTTAATCACTACTATTCTTAAAGATATTCTAAATTCTTTATAAATGTATTTTTTTGGTAGAAACCCTCTACGTTAGAATTGTGTTATGATAGTTTAAAAACTCACAAGAGTTGTTGTTCTGGACAAAACAATAATTAGTTTTACCTAATCTATGATATCATTATCCCAATATTTAAGCCACTAGAAAACATTGTCTACAAATTTTAGCTTCCATGTGCCTCATGGTATAATAAATAACTTAGGATTTTTCATTTTGCTAATAAGAAGTCTCTTGGTCTTTTGATTCTATAGTACACCGATAAGTGGTTAGCATTAGGAAGTTTCTCTTTATGTACCTCTGAGATGAAATAGTGTGGTTGTAGGATGGTGGAATCCTCTATAGTCAGTGCCCTTTAGGCCATGTTCACTATTTGTGCCTAATATTGACATATTAGAACCTCTATAACAAACACACCCAACCTAGTAATTTCAGATAAGTCTAAGGGATACTTAGAATTTGTGCACACTATTGGCATATATATGTTCACGTCCACAATTATTATTTAGTTACAATATCAAAATACTATTTAGTTAAAGTAAAAAATTCTTGTTTCAGTTTCAATTTAGAAACCTTATTTTTAGATTTAGTTTTAAACTAGAACAATGAAAGGGTAGTGCAAAGGGTGTGCTTGTCGGATTGGCCACGATCTTGGATCCTTACACAAAAGATTGAGAAAATCTATGTATGGAGCAATGAAATCATAGATAAATTGCAAAGGAGGAAGAATCTTGTTTTCACACAATAATATTGCAAAAAATGACCTGTTTGCATAAAATCACATTAACTTGTCTAACCTTTCAAAGTGGAAAAGTGGGGTACATATAGGGAAAATTAGGGCGACATAAGGAAGCCTCTAATTTTCCTAATTAAATGATTATATTAAAATGAAACTAACCTATGTGACCCTTTTATAACTAACCTAAGGAAGCTTATTTGACACAAAATGGACATAAGGCTGTGTAGGCAAAACCCAATGGGAAAAAGTACTACACCAATACCCCCCTTAAGCATGGCTTAGGTGAGATGAGAATTGGGTCTCTACATTGAAATCCTGATGAGGTACCCCAGTACATAGTGAAGAACCTCCATAGGAGGAAGAAGAAGGTGGAGCAATCCTAACCCTAATAAGAGCTCACAGATGAACAAATTTACTTTCTGTGAAGGGCTTAGTTAGAATATCTACAATCTAATCTGATGTTGGATAATACTGAAGATTAATGACTTGCTCATTGATAAGCTCCCTGATGAAGTGCATGTGAATCTATGTGTTTGGCCCTTTGATGGAGAACTAGATTCCTAAAAATTTGGATAGTGATTTCATTATCATAGTAGATGATTATTGGCTTATGAAACTATATACCAATCTCAATGAGAATCCTCTAAATCCAAATTTCCTTAGTGGTGGCATTGACAACCCCTCTGTATTCTACCTCTATAGATGATAAATCAATTGCATATTGCTTCTTGCTTGACCAACTTATTGGACCCAAACCAAGTGAAAAATTATAGCCAGTTGAGTTCACACCTGATTTAATGGTTATCAAAGAGTGGCACTATGCAACTCTTTGATAAACATTGAATCAAGTGTGAACTCAACTCGCTTCTTTGTATCTATATGAGTGATTTAGTATATCGATAGAAGATTGGTGGATAGTGAAAGAACACATAGAACATCAATGAAGGTCTTATCACTTACTTTAACTGATACTTTACCACTAAATTCTATTAAAGTGTCATCACCTATGAGAATTAAAGGCATAAAACATGGCTCTATATCTAAAAATAGATCCTCTAAGAAGGCCATGTGATAGGAAGCACTCGAGTCAATAACCCAAGTTGAAGGCTAAGAATCTACTACAACAAGTGCCTTGCCCTTGTTTTTACCCTTTTTGCCATCTTTAGCCTTTAAAAAATATTGTATAGGTGTGTTCTGAGTTAAGGATTCAGTAACACTGATATTATTCTTCTCAAGCATCTTAGTCAAGGTGTCAATCTTCTTTTTCATGCACTAAGATTCATCATGCCCAGGAATCTTGCAAAAGTTGTATTTGAGTTTCTCCTTTTTAGGTTTCTTGCTTGTGAAGGACTCATTTGATGATGCCTTAGGCTTGGCATCTAATTTTTGATTCTTCTTGTGATCATGATCTGGTTTAGGCTATTTTTTCTCATGTTTACCATTGCTAGAAGGCTTTTTTTGTCTTTATTAACAATCAAGGCATGTGATTTTGAAGACTTTAGTGTACCCATTTGAACCAAATTATCTTGCTCTCAAGTCAAATCGATAATAAAATCATCAAATGATGGAATTTTACAAGTGGATCCAAGTGCACATTTGGTAGCATGAAATGTAGAGACAAAAACTGAATAGTCATGACCCAATTTTGCAAGCATAGATAAAATTAATTGGTCATCTATTTTATCAATGCCACATTGTTTCAACTATAGTCTCAATGATTTAAACTTTGTAAAGAAGTCTTTTAGGGTGTCATAGTCACCTGGGCTCAATGTGATGAGCTCATTCTCTAGATCATGACCCCTCATGATGTCTTGCACTCCAAAAATCTTGTCTAGGATGGTCCAGACTTCATTGGGAGTTTTTGTAAATTTAACATGAAATAGGAGGTTAGGAGACATTGATAGACATAAGAACCCACAGGCCTCATCACATCTATTATTTCACATAACCTTTTTTTCATCTATATATGGCTTAGTTTCCTCACCTATAGTGATCTGATAGAGTCCTTTACCTCTTAAGGTGAGCTATATTTTAGACTTCCAATTGAGATAGTTAAATGGTGTGAGTGATTCAATCAAGTTTAGATCTATTAGTGAAGATTAGATTGAGATAATTTATATAATTAATATGAAAGAAAATAACAGATTACACACATTATAATTACCCCCTTGAACTATCAACAAGACCCATCTTAAATTAAAATGCAACACATGCTCAATATTGGATGTCGAGTACCACTGAGAATGCGTTTATGAGTAATCAGTATGAGAAAATATGAGAGGGATGTTAGGCACAACCAATAATGTATCTAAGAATAAAGTTATAAAAGGTTTAAAGTGAGTTTTAATCCATTATATCATGAATAAAATATATGTTATAAAGGGCCTAAAACAATACCACTAATGCATAGAGATTGAAAAAATATGCACTTTAAAAAAAAATAACACCCAAAATAGAGATATGGATTGAAAGTTATGACACTTACAATTTATTCCTTCTACACATTCTTGAACCCTTTCCAAAAATGGATTTAAAAAAAAAAATACAAAAATGTTAAAAAAATGAAGTAGAGGTACCCCGCAACTCCAAGCAGTAATGACCCTTCGAAAGTCTGATTTGGTTTCGAAAGAGTAATCAGACTTTCCTGACTACTTTGCTAAATATAAGAAAGCAATAGTGTTACCCCACAACTCCTATCAATAATAACCCTTTGAAATTTTGGTTTGGTCTCAGAAGAGTAATTAGACTTTCCAGACTACTTGACTTTCACAAGTAATTGACCTTTAAAAACTTGAGTAAGCAATAGACCCCCACAAGTTTGAGTTGGTATTTCATAGTATATGCTAAAATTTTGGACCTGATCTATTTTACTTATACAAGTAATCACCCTTCAAAAACTTGAGTAAGCAATAGACCCTTAAAAGTTTGAGTTGGTCTTTTTTAGTGTACGCTAGAGTTTTGGACCTGCTTTGCTTGAGGTAGGTGAAGTTGTAAGTAATGACCCTTTGTAAGTCTGAGTTGGTTTGTAGTAGTGTAAATTGGGTTTTAACACCCTAATTACTTAACTTCATATATTTGAAAGTAAAGAAACTCCATAAGTCTAATTTCTTCTACGAGCAAGTAAGCAGACTTATCAAACAACTCAACTTAGAAAAGTGAAGTTACTCACCACTAAAAGTTTGATTTGGTCTGATGTCTGGATAATAGCCCTCTAAAAGTATATATTGGTCAGGAAACTCTCTAATGCATGCAACATGAGGTAGATCATATAATATTTAAAGTAATGAACACCTATATATCTAAGTAATGATAAGGTATGACGATATGCAAATCAAGGCAAACAAAAAATGTCCAAAATACTTCAATGATGGAAATTCTTTAAGAGACCCATTTGAGATTTGGACTTAAGGAATAAAAACTAGAAGGTGTTTTTGCACAACAACACAAGAATTATAAATTTTTTCAAAAAAAAAAATGGGGCCTTGGGATGCCAAAAAGAAAGGAAAAATTAACTATTTCAAAACTAGGTCATGTTTATAGTCAATCCAAGGGTTTTGGCACCTTTTAAAACTAATGGCATATCCATTTTTGAGATCTGAAGCTCTAGTATAAATTTTTGCACAAATCTCCAAGGAATCCCACCAAACCCTTCTTTATATTGGAATAGCAAATGTATGCAAGATTTCACCATAAAGATTGTTGTAATACTGTCAAAAATAGCTCTGATACTATGTCACATTGGCCATGATCTTGGATCCTTACACAAAATATTGAACAAATCTATGTATGGAGCAATGAAATCATAGATAAATTACAAAGGAGGAAGCATCTTGTCTTCATACAATAATATTGCAAAAAATGACTTGCTTGCATAAAATCACATTAACCTGTCTAACCTTTCAAAGTGAAAAAGTGGGGTACATATAGGAAAAATTAGGGAAACATGAGGAAGCCTCTAATTTTCCTAATTAGATAATTAAATTAAAATAAAATTAGCCTATGTGACCCTTTTATAACTAAACTAAGGAAGCTTAATTGATATAGAATGGCCATAAGACCGTGTAGGCAAAACTCAATGGGAAAAAGCACTACACCAATAGTTTTTGGTAGAAAGCAAAGATATCATATACCTTTTGATTTGTTTGGAAAAAAATTACTTGCAATAATTTTTTATGCTACAACATGGTTGAAAAAAAGTAATTCTCTTAAATTCAAACTACTTTAGCTAGAAATGAAACATTATTGATGTGCTCCTTAAGAAGGGTCTTTAATACATTGTAATGAATGAATAAGTTGCACATTTAGTTATTATCAAATTATAAAATGGCAAAACTATTATGATGAAGCTAAAGGCATACTTGGTCAATCAATATACCCTAAATTAAAATTTCATTTTCGGGTCATCATAGAACCTTATCAATTTTTGAATACCTTGGAGGGCCTTCTTGGAAAGCACAATAATTTGAGGGCATGGCATCTATAAAATGAGCTTATTTCTCTTAGTCTAAAAAACTATCCTTAAATTTAGGACTTCATCACTCAAGTCAAGCACTTGAGGCTTCTACTAGTTGAGACTAGTGAAACCAAGAGTGATGAAAAATCATTATGACTATTTTATCTAAATTGGATCATCCTTACTCATTTTTTATTTAAACTACTATGCACATAAAAAATTTATGGGATTTATATATGTGGTATAAATTTTGACAAGTTTTGTGAGAAACTTTAGAGAGAATAGAAAAAACTAATTTTTATTAGGGAAATTTGACCTAAAGGTACTAAAAAAGAGACATTAGTTACTAATGATATTAATACAATTTCACAACCCGACTATGGCAAAGGCAAGGGCCCTACCAACAAAAAATGGAAGGCAAAGACCAAGCCTAAGATAAATTCATCAGATTAATATATTCCTTCCCCAAGTCAAAATAAAGGCAAAGGGAAATTAAATTCCAATATTAACCAAGAATGTTGTAATTGGTGTAAGAAACTAGGCCATCCTGAACATCAATGTTTCAATAAAATGACATACTTAGAAGTAGAGATGATAAAAATACAACTTCCCCCTCCTGTGATAAGAGAAATACTTTCTAAAACAATAAGAACACATGCCTAAATGGATTCTAGATTTAGTAACCTCTCACCATATGGTGTATGATAGCTCACTATTTAAAAATATTGATCAATTCTACATAATTATATTTTTTATGGGAAAATTTAGTCATCTAGTTGTTGAGAGTGAAGGGATAATTGAGATGGAGAATGACATATTAAACAAAATTCTTCATGTTCTAGATTTATCTGTGAACCTCCTCTCCATATATTATATTATGCATTTAGGTGAAGGCAAAACCATTGAGTTTACACCTACTAATGTTGTCATTATAAATATCAAAGACCAATATGTTGTTTTAGCCACTAACAAGTTGATATACAGGCACACTTGTATATAATTTAAAACTTTGTGTTAATTCAACCTTCATAAATCATTATTTTACATACTAATAACTTGAGTAAACTTTGGCATGAGTGTTTTTGTCATCTCAACTATCACTCATTATAGGACCTTAGTAAGCATCACATGGCTATTAGTTTGCCACAAGTTTCTTTCAAATGTGGTATATGTCTAGGTTGTGAACTTGAAAAACAACATATGGATTAATTTTCCAAAGGCAAATCATTGAGGGTAAGTGACATATTACAATTGGTTCACAATGATGTTATGTCAGGATAAGAATGTAATGACAATAAATAATGAGATTCGATGCAAATCAAAATTATTTCATTATTGAAGAATGAAAGATTACAATAATATATAACCAATAATGTGACTATTCTTTTCATATTCTAAGAAGACTTAAACTTCCTACAAAGACTATCTATTTACCACTACAAAACAAAATCTTTCATATAATTAATCCTATGATCATTAATATTATATTATAATAATATTACATTCCTCCTTAATCTACAAGGGTTATTTTGAGACCAAGCATGCCTCTAAACTTAAAAAAAAAATTCATCCCAGTGCTTTCATCAAGATGTTTGTTGGTTGCTTTGTAGTATGACAATGTAGTAATTTTACACTATCATCTTTCACATAATGTCAAATCATATGAAAATTAGTGTTAATGTGCTTGGTTCAGTCATGAAATATAGGATTTTTTGTCATTTAAATTGTAGATATGTTATAAACCATGATAGGTGTTGATGAAACCTATTGTTATTGAAAATCTTAAAAAACCCTTTTGAGCCTTAATTTTTTTATGGTTGCTTCTAAAGTTTCCATGTATTTTATTCTACTAAATAAATTACCAACATCGATTACTTTTTTGACTTCCAACTAATAATTATTGTTCCTAGATTCATTAGAAAATTTGAAGTAAATTTTCTATCTTTAAAATCACCAATATAATCAGAATTTGAATATCCAACTAGTTTGAAGTCTTCTATCCTAAATTATTTTAGCCTAAAATCCTATGTTCCTTTGAGATATAAAAGGACTCTTTTTACTGCTACACAATGTCTTTCTCTGGGTTGTTACATGAATCAAGAAAAGAACACCAACAATGAAAGAAATTTTTGGTCTAGTTGTGGCTACATAGATCAAAATTCTAATGAGTTGTCTGTATTTGGTATCATTTACTATGTTTATGGAATTTTCTGATATCAATTTCATATTTTGTTCCATGGGAGTACTAAGAGGCTTACAATCTATCATTCTGAAGTTCCTTAGAATTTCATAAATGTAGTTATGATGAGTGATAAAGATAGACTTTGATTTTTGAATTACTTCAATACTTAAATAGTAATGAAGATAACTAAGATTTGTCATTTCAAATCTTTTCATCAACTCTAATTTAAATTTTGCATTGTATATCTCATTATTTCCTATGATGAATAGATCATCCATATACATCACTAGATATATAATTATTTTGAAAAAAATAGTTGGATCTTCAAGATCATAATATTTTAAGTTAATGCTTAGGAGGTGCTCAGTGAGTTTGTTATACCATGCTCTTGGGTCTTGTTTCAAACCATACAATGATTACTCTATTTTTCACACTTTGTGCTCTTAGTTGTTTACTAAAAGATATCTATATTGAGTCATGAATAGTATATATTTGAGGTCACTATTCAAAAATATAGTTTTGACATCCATTTAGTGAACTTTCCATTTATTATGAGATGCTAGAGCCAACATGGTTTGAATGGTAGTCTATTTATTATTGATACAAAGGTTTCATTGTAGTCAATTTCTTTTTAGTGTGTAAATCCCTTTATGATAAGCCTTTCTTTATAATTTTCAATTGATCCATCTATTTTGTACTTGAATTGAAATACCCACTTGTAGCCAATACATTTACAACCAATTAGAGGATCAACCAATTTCCAAGTTCATTTTTTGACTAGTGCATCATACTCACTTCTCATTGAAATTTTCCATGCATCAAGATTTTCATCTTGTTTGAAGGAAGTGGGTTCATAGTTAAAAGCAATAGTGATTTCTTCTTCTGTCATGTCTTCCAAGGTAAGATTTTGTATCTTATTTTGAATTTCATTAGGAGATTATTTGATGGTTGTGTAATTGTGTGTGAACTTATTGTCCCTATTTTCACAACCTGAAAAGGTCTAACATCTTTCAATGTTTGTTTGGCCCATTTTGTTATATTTTTGTGTAGTCTATAGAACCACTAGTGCCTCATTTTATGGAGTTAAATATCCTTAATTTTTTGACATCAGACCATCCTATGATGAATTTTACCTTTATTTTGTATGGGGGATTATCCTTTTCAATATTAAGAGTCAAGAGATTCAACTATTTCCCAATTGTAGGTTCCCCCTTGACTATTTGGAACCTTCATATCAACCTCTTTGAACAAATCAAATTTAGCATATTTCTCAAGTCGATTCAATTGTCAAATGATGCCTTTTGGGTCCTCTACAGTTTAACAAAAGACATCTCTTATAATGATAAGTTTCTTGTTGTTATCATCAAATAGTCTATATGTTTTTGAAGACCTTGAGTATCCCATAAGTGTGCATTTATGAGTCATATGTTCTAGTTTTTTTCTTTTCTCATTAGGAATCAATGTGTAGCATGTGGATCCAAAAAATTTAATATGTCACACTAAATGGAGATGACCACACTATAATTCATATGGAATCTTCATTTATAGGGTTTTTGATGGTACATGTTAAAAAGGTATATTATTGTTTTAGTTGATTCTACCCAAAAATGTAAATTTAACCCTTTAAAGTACAACATTTCTTGAACTATGTTCATCATAGATTTGTTAATCCACTCAACTAGTCCATTATATTTATAATTAACTACTCTATTCTATTAAAGAGTGTAAGGGAATTTGAGATGATTTTTATTCCATTTTTCTTGAAATAGGTTTCAACCACCTTGTTGGGGTTCTTTTATCCTTAGTTTTTCATGACTAACTACTCGCACCTAGAAGAAGGAAGAGACCAATGTACTAGTGTGCCATCATATCATGAGATTAGTATCCTTGTGCACTCACCTAGGCATGTAATCTAGACCAATTTTAGTTAATGGTGAATATATAACTCTATCTTACTTAGGCACTTGAGTTAAAATGTCATTGTTACTACAAACATCCTAAAGTTAACCATTTGATACATTCACACAATGCATGCACTTATCTATTATCATAAAATCAAATTTAACACCATAGAGATTAACACATCAAGAGTCACAAACAAAGTAATGGTTCCATTAATTTCATTTGATAAGATTACAAAGATACTTCATTCAGTACACAATCTCTTCATATCTCTATCTTGACAACAACTTCACATCTACATCTAACAACACTTTCTAATCAAAACTAATGGGTATTTATAAACAAGATAACCCCTCTCATATTATAAAATTAATACATTATAGATAAAAATAAAATGACTATTTTCAAAAAATGAAGAAGTCATGAAAAGCCATTACAATTAAGTCCTTTTGATTAGGGCCTATCAACCCATATATACTCTTTTTATGCTATATATTTATGTTCATGCTCCTCTTCCTTCATGATCTAGTGCTAGATTTGCACTTCCATTTATATATGATGCTTTCACAAAATTCTTTGTAACCACCTCTGCTTTATATGCCTTTGTCCAAATCTTGTGATTTTTCAAGTCCTACCTCATGTTCCTCAATCTCCATTTACCTTCCATAACTCACTCTTCTGCACCAAGGTCTTCCATATTTTTATTTCTTATTTCTCTCTTCTATGACATTGTATCCCATGCCAAGGTCCAAAATACTTAGAATATATTAAAATAAAATTTGGGGTCCAACATCACCCCAAAATAAATTGACAGTCCATCCCAAACTACACCATAGTTTAATTAGATAAAAAATTAGAGACCCACCTATTATACTTGAACTTGAGCTCCTCCTATTAGTTGAGGGTTATATAAATATTGGAATTAATGACTTACACTTTACCTCTGAGTCATTTCATTTCTTTAGGTTTCTCAAGAAAACCATCTACTTGAGTTATAAAAATCTCAACCTAAGTAGTTGCAATTTTATGGGCATCCTTGAGTGCCCCAGGCTCATTCAAAACTTGCCCTCAAAGTGATGAGAAACTAACACTGAGCTCCTATTGATGAGTGCTTATTTATTTTTATAGTTCTTTTAATGTACTAGAATACTTTCACGTGATGGGGCTTGTCCTTGATATTTAGTATGTTTTCAGCCAATTTTTGGTGTTGTTGTTCTACAGGTAGAAGTCACACTTCCAAAATTTTACTTGATCATACCAAGTTCACAAAAACCCCATCTATGATGGGAATAGTAGCACTTAGTTTATTCAAAAATATACATTAGATGTCCATGGCCTCTAAAAACTACTCTATTGCCTATAACTTCTCCTATTGGGGATTTACCATGTTTTTACATTTCATGAGTAAGAGGTCCACAAGCATATCTAATTTATTAATGGCCTCACCTATAATAGGAATACCATATGTAAGTTTCATCTTGATCCACAAAATTATATGACAAAATCCCAATATCCTAAGTTGAGATGACTCGATCGCATCCTATTGGTGCTTGAGTAATTCAATTTCTTCATTAAGCCTGCACTATTTCACATGCTCTTCTCTATACATGTGGATAAAATCCTGATTCTTGTATCTAAGTTGACCAACATCATAGATATGAAGAATGTTTTGCCTAAAAACTTCTCGGGAAAACATTATGAGGGTCACGCTTGTTTGAGCTAAAGAGTATTTCAAGCATCCACCAAAAGCACATCTAAAACATCTACCATTTTTGGGCTTATACTAGTGCTAGATTTTGGGATCTCAAAAAGGCCTTCATCATGATATACCTCCATCACAAAATAAAAATCACACCAAGTTTATTCAATAGACTCATGTTTAGGAAAAACTCCTATAAATATAGTCACTTATCTAGTATATCCTATTAGAACAAGGCACGAGTGGGAGGACCTTGATTCATCTAATACTACTACTCTACCTCTTGCATAGGTTCCTTGCTTGTTTAAGGGTTGTGTTGATGATATAAATTTTACCATTAATGAATCAACCCTTTTTACTATTGCAAAGGTGAAGGTAGAATTGTACCAGTCTAATTGTGGTTTTCTAAAGGCTCATCTATGATCTTAAAGATGTGAGGGATTTTTTATAAGTTTTGAGAAATAATTAATAAGTCATTAAATATAACTTATTACATTATAAAAATCATAAATCCACTCATCAATCATGAATTAGTTAAGATGAGAATCTATAATCTATTATATTTGATAGAGAAAACCTATGAGTTAGATAATCTCTTGAAGAATAGAAATCTCATTCAGTAAATACATATTTGTTCCAAGAATATTGTATTTTATTAATATAATATTCTCCAAGCTTACTTAAAGAAACAACCAAAAATATAAGAAAATATTTGAGAAAAAGATAAAATATTCAAACATGTAAGCAAGAGAGAGAGGCTAACAAGTTAATAAAAGAAGCAGACAACTAAGAAAAGGACAATAATCTATTCAAGATATATAATCTAACTAAAATAAGCTACTTTAATCAAATGCAAACTCAAATTAGAGTAAAACTAAGGACCAAAATATTAAATAAATAATCTGAACTAAAACTGAACAAAAATTATTCTAATAAACTATGAAATAACTGTCAAATGACTAGCTTAAAGAAAATAGAAAAGACTATTAAATGGTAATCTAACAGATTAAGAAACTATTAAGATAAACACTAAAGAACTAAAACTCTAAAAAAAAACTAGAGAATGATCAAAACAAAGAAAGAATATATTAATATCTAACCAAAGAAAGAACAA
Organism: Torreya grandis; assembly: GCA_037957365.1. Taxonomy (NCBI): domain Eukaryota; kingdom Viridiplantae; phylum Streptophyta; class Pinopsida; order Cupressales; family Taxaceae; genus Torreya; species Torreya grandis. The sequence goes on from JARHVA010000041.1 coordinate 6,661,255, forward strand.
GAATTAGACTAACTAATAAAAAACTAAAGAGAAATGAAGCTAAACTAAAGAGAAAAGAAAATAACTAATAAAACAAAAATAAAACTAGATTAAAAGAAAGATAAAGCTAGAATTATATTAAAGTTAGAGTCAAAATAGATTATGATAAAGTGTGTGAGTCTCAAAGGAGAGTTGTCTTAGCAAAAAAAGATAAATTTATTGAGAAAACCAACATTCTTCCTTTACAAAAATTTAAATGACAACTTTACAATCAAAATAGATCAATGAAGTGTCACAAAATAGTGAAGTGTTCATCATTATTTAGGTTGAATACTTGGAAACTATGCACAAGAATGAAAATAAAAATCAAAAGATGTTAAGCTTAGAAAACTTCAGATAATTAGTATTAAATGATAAATAAAGTTGGATATACCTATGTTGCATAAGCAATTACTCAACTGTTAGATAAAGTACCATTGGGTCTATCTGTAAGAGTTGTTGTTGGGGATAAACCAACAATTTGATTACACTTATGAAAGCAATAAACTGCGGAATTAAATCAGATAGATAAGTAACTAGAATGATAAATAGCAAAGAACAAGATATACAAGAAACCACCCTGAAAACTTGTATTAAACTCTTTACAGAAGGAATACAATTGAAGAAACTTCTTTCTTCCACACCTCTCTCAGATGTACAAATCTCTCTCTAGATCTCTTTCCCTCAAGAGCTCTTTCTCTCAAGCACAATCAACTCCAACAACCTGGAATGATTCACCTATACAATTCTATACTGTTCTTCAACATTCACATACAATGAACTACAATAAGCTAAGAAGATCTTTCCTACATATAGAATTAGGAAACTTGAGCATGCACTTACAACCAACAGTTAAGCCTCTTGAATAAGGGATCTAAAAATAGTCTTGCTAATAATAGAGACGTAGACTTAAGACTACAACTTAATCTCATCATGCAAACACTCGGTTATGTCCTCAGAAATAGCTTTCTGGACGCACAGGTAATCGACGCCGGTTCTTGCCTGCTTGCCTGTGACCGACGTCAGCCGATCCCTGCTGACACCGGCGTCTCTTCAACTACTCCTGATCAATGTCGGTCGCTCTTGACCGATGCCAATGACTGTGTAAACTTGTAACTTTGGTAATGCGCTCCTTGGTGAAGCTTTTAGGATCCACACCTTAACAATCTCCCACTTGGAGATAAACAGCTGCACCAATACCTATACAACAACATCTTCTAGCTCCTCCATCTTCAACTCAATCATGAAGACCAATAGAAGTTGAATGAAGATTCAACTTCTCCTTTATAATCGACTTGGTTAACATATCCGCAGGATTCTTATCTGTATGGATCTTCTCCAGCTTCAACTCACCATCCTCCAATACCTGTCTTATGAAGTGGTACCTAAGCTGTATATGCTTTGTTCTTGAATGAAGGTTGAATTCTTAGCCAAATGAATGGCACTTTGACTATCACTGTATAGTCTGCAACTCTCTTGCTCCTTTCCAAGCTCTTCCATGAACCGTGTCATCCATATCATCTCTTTGCTAGCCTCTGTGATTGCAATATACTCTGCTTCTGTAGTTGACAAGGCAACAACCTTCTGCAACTTTGATATCCAGCTAACCGCCATTCCACCAACAGTGAAAACATATCCTGTGGTGCTCCTCTTGCCATCCAAATCAACTACCATATCTGAATCTACATAAACATGTAGATAAGTATCTGAACTTCCATAGCACAAATGCCTACTACTGGTTCCTCTCAGATATCTAAGGATCCACTGAACTGCTTTCCAGTGTTCCTTTCCTGGATTGGCCATATACTTACTTACAACTCCCACTGCTTGGGCAATATCCGGTCTAGTACACACCATTGCATACATTAAACTCGCTACTATGGAAGAATATGGAACTTTACTCATGTACTCTACCTCATCATGTGAATTAGGACATTGTTCTTTACTCAACTTAAAATGTCCAGCCAAAGATGTGCTTACCGGTTTTGCATCCTGCATATTGAACCGTTTCAACACCTTGTTCACATAATCCTCTTGAGACAAAATCAACCTATGATTTTTCCTGTCTCTCTTAATGCTCATGCCAAGGATTTTATTTGCTTCTCCCAAATCTTTCATGGCAAACGTTTGAGCTAATTTCACCTTAAGCTCAGAGATATCCTGCATGTGTGATCTTGCAACCAGAATATCATCTACATATAATAATAAGATAATATATCTACCATTATCCAATCTCTTAAAATACACACAATGGTCAGATTGACACCTACTATAGCCATGCTCAGTCATAAACCTGTCAAATCTCAAATACCACTGTCTAGGAGCTTGCTTGAGGCCATACAAGCTTTTCTTCAATCTGCACACTAGCTTCTCCTTACCTTTGACCTCAAATCCTTCTGGCTGATCCATATATATTTCCTCATCCAAATCTCCATGAAGAAACGTTGTCTTAACATCAAGCTGCTCAAGATGCAAATCCTCAATAGCAATTAAAGACAATACAACCCGTATAGAAGTCATTTTAACAATAGGAGAAAAAATTTCACCAAAATCAATACCTGGCTTTTGTGCAAATCCTTTCACTACCAACCTGGCCTTATATCTCATCTGTCTATTCTCACCTTCCTTCAACCTGTAGGTCCATTTGTTCTTCAGTGTCCTCTTACCAGCTGGTAACTCAACCAAATCCCATCTTTGGTTCTCTCTCAAGGACTCCATCTCCTTAACCATGCCATGCTCCCACTGACTCTTGGACTCCACCTGTATTGCTTCTTAAAAACTCTCTGGTTCTCCACTATCAGTTAATAATAAATAGAATAATGAAGGGGAATATCAAATTGGAGGCTTACTTACCCTTTCTGACCTCCTGATGGGTGTCTGAGACTCGTTCACAACACGCTGTCCACCCAAATTCTCTGACAGTGACCAACCTCGGTCACTTTCAGGCCTGTTACTGGCCGACGTCAGTTCTTCCTGACTGACGTCGGTGCCTGTCCTACCGACATCGGTCTCTGTATGATCGACATCAGTTTCTGTCCTGCCGACATCGGTTCCTAACCTGCCGACGCCGGTCTCTGTGTTTTCCTGCAAGTGATTATTTCTTTTTCTCGTGAGCTCATTTTGGACCGTCACCTCATCCAATTCTCCATTGCTCTGCCCAGATTGATTCAGCTTCTTTAGCTGATCACTATACATCACTTTTTCATTAAAAACAACATCACGGCTCCTAATTATCTTGTTAGTTCCTAGATTCCAAAATTTGAAACCAAAATCATCTGAGCCATAGCCAATAAATGTGCACCTCATAGACTTAGCATCCAGCTTCTTTCTATTTTCCTTATCAACATGCACAAAGGCTTCACAACCAAAAAATTTGAGATATGAGAGATCTACCTTTTTACCTGTCCATGCCTCTTGTAGAATTCCACCATCCAGAGCTGTAGAGGGTCCTCTATTAATCAGGTACATTGTAGTGTCAACAGCTTCTGCCCAAAACTCTAAGGGCAAACCAGCATGCAATCTCATACACCTTGCATGCTCCATTATTGTTCTGTTCATCCTTTCAGTAATTCCATTCTACTGAGGTGTCCTTGGAATCATCCTTTGCCTGTGGATTCCATGCATATAACAATAATCTCTGAACTTATAGTTGTAAAACTCACCACCATTGTCAGATCTTAGGCACTTCAATCTTCTACTTGTTTCATTCTCAACCATAGCTTTCCAAATCTTAAAAGTCTCAAATACATCAGATTTCTTCTTAATACAATAGATCCATACCTTTCTTGTAGCATCATCTATGAACGAAACATAATAATTTGATCCTCCAATAGAAGCAACTTGAGCCGGTCCCCACACGTCTGTGTGAACAAGCTACAACTTATGCTTCTTTGTTGGCCCAGTCTTAAGAAAACTCACCCTCTTTTTTTTTTAAACACACAATGCTCACAAAATTCTAGATCTATGTTTTTAAAATCTGAAAGCTTACCTCTAGACTTAAGAATTGACATCCCCTTCTCACTCATGTGGCCAAGCCTTGAGTGCCATAATTTAGCATCCACATCTGAAGTAGATAATACAGAAGGAGAATTGTTAGTAACATAATTACATAAATAGAGAGTACCTACTCTCTTACCTCTGGCCATTACAAGTGCACCCTTGGTCACCTTCCAAGATTCCACTGTGAGAGTTATTATACAACCCTCATCCCCTAACTTTCCTACAGAAATCAAATTTCTCTTCAAGCTGGGAACATGCATCACATCTCTCAACACCCATGTGTTGCCATTCTGCATTTTCAGCTGCACTTTTCCTTTGCCAATAATTTTACAAGGCTCATCATCCCCTAAATATACTATTCCAAAATCTCCATGGATATAGTCACTAAAATATTCTCTATTAGGGGTAGCATGGAAAGATGCACCAGAATCTAACACCCAAGATTCTATATTATTATGCAAAGAGAATATTAAAGCATCTTGTGCAATACCTGCAACCTTTACTTCTTCCTTTCCTTCGTGCTGATTATCCTCCTTAGGCTTTGACCAGCAATCTCTGCTTATGTGCCCCATCTTTCCATAATTCCAGCATTGTGGCTTCCTGCCATTTCTGGATTTGGATCTACCTCTCACCTTAGACTTAGATCTTGATCTCCTCTTGCTCCTCTCTTTTTGCCTTCCCCTGCTCTCAAAACTTAAAGCATTCCCTGATGTTTCCTCTGTGCTTTTCCTGTGAATTTCCTCATTCAAGATAACACTAACAACATCCTCTACTTTTAAAATTTTTGAGGCAGATGCAGTATTAGAAACTGCCATTACCAAGCTATGCTAGCTTTCAGGCAAAGAACATAATATTAAAAGATCTTTAATTTCATCATCAAACACAATATTGACTGAACTTAATTGATTTACAATCCCATGAAAATCATTTAGATGATTAGATACAGATCCACCTTCTTGCATATGCAAATTAAATAACTGCTTCATAAGATATACCTTACTAGAAGCTGAGGGTTTTTCATACAAATTTGCTAAAGTAGTCATCAACTCTACCGTTGTTTTTGCCTATGATAAATTAGATATCACAGTAGATGCTAGACTCATCTTATAGACCCCAGAGCCTTTCTATCAAGAACTTCCCATTCTTCATCATCCATGTCTTTGGGCTTCTTTGCAATCCCACCTAACGGTAAGTATAGATCTTTCTGATACAGATAATCCTCTATCTACATTCTCCAATGTTGATAATTTTTTCCATTAAACTTCTCCATTCTCAGTTTACTTTCTTCTGCCATTGCTTCTCCCACTCAAACAGAAATCCCTACAGAAACCCCTGTGAGTAACTTGTAATCAATACACACTACATAGATCTGAACCACCTGTTAGTGAACTTGAGCTCTGATACCACTTATGGATATCAAGCTCTAAACCTACAACCAAGCTCTGATACCACTTGTTGGGGATCAACCAACAATTTGATTACACTTATGAAAGCAATAAACCACAGAATTAAATCAGATAGATAAGTAACTAGAATGATAAATAGCAAAGAACAAGGGATACAAGAAACCACCCTAAAAACTTGTATTAAACTCTTTACAGAAGGAATACAATTGAAGAAACTTCTTTCTTCCACACCTCTCTCAGATGTACAAATCTCTCTCTAGATCTCTTTCCCTCAAGAGCTCTCTCTCTCAAGTACAATCAACTCCAACAACCTGGAATGATTCACCTATACAATTTTGTACTGTTCTTCAACATTCACATACAATGAACTATAATAAGCTAAGAAGATCTTTCCTACATATAGAATTAGGAAACTTGAGCATGCACTTACAACCAACAGTTAAGCCTCTTGAACAAGGGCTCTAAAAATAGTCTTGCTAATAATAGAGACGCAGACTTAAGACTACAACTTAATCTCATCATGAAAACACTCGGTTCTGTCCTCGAAAATAGCTTTCTGGATGCACAGGTAACCGACGCCGGTTCCTACCTGCTTGCTTGTGGTCGACGTCGGCTGATCCCTGCCGATGCTGGCGTCTCTTCAACTGCTCCTGACCGATGTCAGTCGCTCCTGACCGACGCCGGTGACTGTGTAAACCTACAACTTTGGTAATGCGCTCCTTGGTGAAGCTTTTAGGATCCACACCTCAACAGTTGTACTATCTCAAAAAAGTTGCATAAAAAAAAGAAAGTTGAATGATTGACTTCAGAAAATGTCTAAGTCCTCAATACCTATTTTTCTTCTACTTTCAAATGAGTGCTTGATCTCCTTTAATACCTTCAAAATTAGTTGAAAATAAATTATAATTAATTTTAGTTAGTTATTAGTTTATGCTAACTAATTGATTTTTAAAAAGTTGATTAATTATAAATAAATATTGGTTAAAGATAGGTTTAATTAAGACTTAAAAGTCTTACTTAATTAAGTTCATTAAATATAGATTGGGGCTATTAATATAAATGGGTGGGGACCCTTATTAATTAATAATATAATAGAATACATATTTAAATCATAAAATAAATAAGTCAAAGGTTAATAAATCCTATTTATATTAATCCATAATGCATGTCAAAATAACTTAAGCATACACACACACACACACACACACACACACACACACAAAAACTTAGATCTGTTGTATTTTCCAAAATTGATCAAAATATATTAAAAGTTTAAAAATTGAAGTATTAAAATGAAGTCTCAAATTTTGTCATGAAAAAGTTTAGCAATAGGAAAAAAATATCCCCTAGATAACCAATAATCATATGAATTATAAAGTACTTCAATTATTGGTTTGTCTTGTGCATTAAGACAAAAATTATACTCCATTTCAATCATAAAGAACTACACCAGTCTTATTCTTGAATCTGTTGTACTATCATCAATCTATAGCTTGATCCTTTTCAACATTGTGACCTCCATGGGTGTATCAAGTTTTGACTAACTTTCAGCTCTATTTTCTATGATGTAAGGTGGAATGTCCATTGTCTTTCTTCTACCAACATAGCTTTGTATTCCCAAATTTAATCTTTCAGATCCCAAGATAGGTTAACTATGAAAATCATTCAAACCTAACCCTTTACCTTTCATAATAGGGTCTTTATGGGAAGGAAAATGTGCATAAGAAGGAATGGGCCATGTTCCTAAAAATTTTAGCATGAACTATCTCAATTTTTGATTATGTGATTTGATTTATAAGAAGAGGATCAATAATTGGCTCAATTCTTTCAACATTAAGAGGTTGAAGTGGCAAGTGTTGAGGATTATTATCCAAGCAATGAGATGAACTACTTTGATAAGGAGTTTGGGCTCCAAACTTATGGCCAAAGAAACCTCTGTTACCTTTATAACCTCTATTTATTAGGTTAACAGGTAAATTACTTAAGATATCTCAAAATTCAGGATCTAAAACATCAAAATATATAGACATTCTTGTTCCCCTATGGAATATAGGACCAAAATTCCTCTCAAGGAAACCACCTCTAGGGAATTTTTTATTGGGATTAGACTGATTAACATCACTACCAGAACTCTGTCCCCATCCCCTATTATCATTACTTTTGGATAAATTAGGTTGATCCCACCTTGACATTATGTACAATGTGGAATAAAAAAATTAAATTGTGAATCAATAAACTACTCAAAAGAAGTAAGACTGAATAGCTTACATACTGTCATTGCTCAAAAAAATAAACATAATAGAACTGGACATCATCTAGTTGAAAACCAAACATCTACCAACATTTATTCCACTAATCCATCAATTTATACTAAACCAATCCAAAAATAAAGTTACTAATTTTTCAACATATTACATTTAACTAATCTATGAATTGAACTATCCCAAAATTAATGAACAAAATTTCTTGCATGCAATCATTAACTAATATCTGAAACCATCATCACTTGTTCCAATATAAGGTTTTTTTTATATAAAATTTAGTTACGAAGTATTAATAAACCCTAAACTCAATGTCCATTTTTAAAATAAAACCTAAAACTTCAATATTGAGGTATAATCTTAATAAAAATCTCATTTAATTGAATCCTTAAAGTCACACTTGCAACTGTAAGCTAGAAGGTAAGCTCATGAATGTAAGATTATCTGTATATATATTTGTTGATAATTATATATCATATCCTTTGAAAAATGGCTAACTGATTCCATTCAAATTTCCACATAATCATTCTAAGTTTCAAAAATTGTCAACCTAAAAATCATTTATATTGAAACTAAAAACTTAGATTTTTATAAGATAATCTCCATATACCTAATTTATAATAAATAACCAAATTGAAACCAATTATTTAAGTCTTAAATTTTGGTATTTCTAAAATATATAGGTAAACATCATTAAATTTCAATGCACATGTAAATTGTCATACCATTATGTGTCAAAAATACTAATACAAATCATTTAATGCATGTAAATCCTCTTCTGGAATTCAACCACTATAAATAGACTATATGAACAAATCTATTTTATAAACCTTTATGATATGCTTGCATAAATATCTAATTGGGTTTATTTGGAACTCTCCTATAAATTAACCTATGAAATTTTTAAATGAACAAAAACTTCTTTGACAAAAACCCAAACATGCATCATTATTCTTCAATTTTTTTGAAATTATGCTAAAATGAGTAGGATTCATTCATAAAATTTGAGGTTTAGACATCTCTTTACATAAATGATTTCAAATATATATATAATTTTAAGTGTCCTGAGTGAATCTTTAAATATATATTCGAACAACACAACCTTAGAAAAGTGAGATATAAGCCATTGAGAAGAAGTATATCTACTATTTTTAGATTAGGGTTTAAAATTAAATTTAAACCTTTTGACTTATTTTGAGTATCATACATAGAACCCTTATAAATTACTTTGAAACTATCAAATACCCATGTCATTGAACAAAAAAATCTATCATGCCCATCTATTTGAAATTTTTGGAGAACTATTATATATAAAATTTCTATATAGAAACTCAGAATCTTGCTTCCTTTTGATAGACTTCATTTATGAAAACCAAGCCTTTGAACCAAACAAATTCTATTCTTTCACATACCCAAAATATCAAAACTAAAAGTTTATTGTGCATGTTGAGTAACTTTCTCAAAATTTCCATTGAACAAATGGGAACCTTTGTATGCATGCTAATAATAACCAAAAAACCTTAAACTCCTATATTTCAGTCATATATATAAAACTATGCATAATAGATGATGTATTAACCATACAAAAAACAAACTTGTCAAACCATCAACATGCAGACATATTCGTAATATTTTATCAAACTATAGCTCACATTTATTCATAAAAACCATTGAAAATTAACTTCAAGCTCCCATGAATAACCATGTAGACTAAACCTACTTTTGTTCATGCAACTCAAAACTCTAACTAATATTTATTTCTTCACTATAAATTGCAAGTTTCATAAGTCACCATTATATTTAAAAAAAAAAATCAATCAACATTATAGAGACATACCTACAATGTACTTTGAGACTTTTTCTCCAATATCTTTCACCAAAACTTTGCTTTGCAACTCAAAGATTAACCAAATAGGGTTCTGATTCCATAACTGAGCTTAAAATAATGAAACAATAACTAAGAAAACTCAACACTTATATCCACCAACTTACCACCATAATCGATTTAGTGTCATGCTTAAATTTTATTAGCTAGTATTCACTATTCATGTACTTAGTGATGTTGACAACTTGGTTATTAGCATCGACAAAATTATCCATCACTAAACCTTCATGTTAAATATTTAACCAACCTCCTCAAATTGAGGTAGTCATGCATCACATTAAATTCTATTAACACCAAATCTTCATGGAAATCTCAAAGAATTGAAACCATGCATTTGCATTTAATGTTCAATCCAACTCACCTTGCCATAGTATCCCTTATTTATCAGTCAATATCCATCTCATTAATCTAATGAAATCAATGAATATGGTGCATATTCAAATCAAAACCCCTTTTAAATTTACAACTTATACTTGGAAAAATAACATACTTCGTGATGGGCCTTCATACCTTAGCAAACATCAATGTATTAGCATCGTGACCTGAAGGGTCTTCAATCATGTCACAAGATAGGCCCTTGAAACATTATGAGTATCTAAAAATAAATAAATATTAAGACCTTAAAAATATGTGTGAATATTATCTAAAAACACCTTATGCCATCAAATTCATTCCATGAAACAAGTCAAAGATCCTAATCCTTTCCACCATATGAATCTCTATAATCATAGAGACAATAGAATGACATCCGTGCCTCAAAGTTATGTTTATAGATTTGAATAATTCTTAGAATCTTGAAATGACTAAGACTTAGAATTTTAAATAGGTCCTTACAATTTTATGAAATATGAAAACCATGATCTCAAACCATGTCGTATGGTAGTAAAAACACCAAATCATTAGACAAAGAATGAAACAATAGGTTAGATGAGATAGAATGATAGAATTACTAAATCAAATTAAGTATATCAATACTTCAAATGTCCATTATACCATCAATAGTAAATGAAAATGAGCCATGAATCTAATCTATACCTTCATAATAGCTTTTTGGATGCAGTGATTTTCAAATGTAATGTTTTTAGAAGTAATAACCATTGACATATCATCATTATCTATTCTGAACCATTAATCAAATCACCTCATTTATGACAATCAAATAATCACTATAAATCTATCAAAACTATCAAAACTAAAAGTGCATTTCACAACTAAATTTGTCTTAAAACTATTTTGATTAAAAATTAATATAACTGATCATATTCACAACTATATATGCATTTTTATTCATTAATCTACCACACTTTTTGAAACCACTTAGAAACATAAATATGAATTCATCAACTAATCATTATCATTTCATAATAAAATATGCATCTAAAAATAATATCAATCAATAGGGTCCCCAACACAATTTTAAATTTTATGATAAGGTCATCTCTATGGTAGCAAGTACTAATTTTTAAAAAATTTAAGGGAGTGGTAAAAGATAAGCATAACACTAGTGATCTTGTTAGTGAACTTTGTGTAATAAAATTGAGTAGAAACAAATTTCCTATTCTATAAAACAAAAATTATTGAGAGTGTGATTCAAGAAAATATTTTTTCAAGTAGCTAAGCATGAACCCCTTAAATAATGAATTTTAGCAAGGGATGGATTGTTTGGCTAGCATGACATGAAGAAGGAGAATTAAATAACAGAGAAGTTTAGGCTAGATGCATAATTAAATACAAATGCATTAAGCACAAAATCTAAAAATGAAATAATACTATAACAACCAAATACAACTCTGTATATATTCTTCATTTATTACAAAAACTGAACTTGTAAGAGTAATTTTTGAGAATAAATGATACTTACAAACAATTTGCATCTTCTTTGTATTCTTCCTTCATAATGTGATATTTATTTATTTATAAGATTCATTGATCATTTCCAAAGTAAAGAATAACAAAGCAAACAACAAAACAAATAGAAACAATGACAAAGGAAAGGCAAAATAACAAACAAAAAGGAGTAGAAAATAAAAAAAACCAAAAAGAAAATAGAAAATAAATCAAAAGGAACAAAAAGAAAGATAACCAATCATGGAATGGTTTCAAATGATAGGCATTAACTGAGTAACGCAACCAATTTTATTCAAGATATTACAAATGAAAAGTATTATTTCTAAAAACTGTGATAATTCTATAAGATCCAAGCCATAATGAATCAAACTTATAAATTTTTCCAAGATCCTCATAGGCTTTATCCTAATATAAGACTAAATCACCAGCATTAAACTTTTTGTTAGAAATTTTTTTATTGATTTTTTAATTTTTTTTTCTGTTTAGCTCTTTCTAATTTTTGCAATGCTGTTGCTTTGGTTTCATCAAGAGCTACTAAATCATGTAATCTTTTTTTAATTAAATTGGTATCTTCAGTTACATATTGTAAAGCAATCCTAGCTAAAGAAATATAAAGTTTTATTGAAAAAGTAGCCTCAAACCCATATGCTGACATAAAAGCTGAATACCCAGTTGCTACTTTAACAATAGCTCTATCAAGATATGCCAATTTTTTTGTTGTCATAAACTAGTTTATTCATAATAGAATTTAGATTTTTATTTATGGACTTGAATTGTCCATTTTTTTGTAGATAATACTCACATGAATGACTAGAAATAATAGAGTATTTTCAGAAGTAAAGAAACAAACAATAGAATATTTAGAAGTAAAGAAATTCTAGGATGGGTGCTTGGTCAGAATATTATTAGAGCCATTAAGGAGAATTTTAAATCACAGAGGGATCCTGATCAAACCTTTCAATTTGATAACCCCTTACGATCTGAAAGGCTTAATTTGAAAATTGATAATCCAAGATCGATTGTTAAATGGTATGTCCCTCCTATTGGATGGATCAAAGGAAATTTTGATGGAGCAGCTAAAGGGAATCCAAGAAGAGCGGGATGTGGATGAGTATTGAGAGATCATGTGGGAAATGTAATTGATGCTATTGCTGTCCCAATTGGTAAGTCGAATATCATATTTCTGAAGCTACTGCAGCCCTCTACACCATTAAACTAGCTGTTGAGTTGGGATTTTCCAAATTATGGTTGGAAGGTGATTCTTTGAATATTATAAACATCCTAAATAATAAAAAATCAATTTCATGGTCTATTGAGGCTATGGTGATGGAAATTAAAGCTTTAATTCAAAAATTTGAAAAAGTAGCCATATCCCATACATATCGAGAAGCCAATGGGGTTGCTGACTGGATAGCTAATCATGCTATTCAAACAGGGCATAAAGTGAGATGGCATGATGCATTAAATAAGCATGTTAATCTCAAAGCAATTATTAATTATGATGTCATTCATTCTAAAGAGGGAAAGATCTACCTAGATTAGCAATTTAATGATTTGGTGGAGTGGCCTTACGGTGTACAGATTACTATCATTGAACAGGTACATTCATGAGAATGTTATGTGGTTATCGCATGTGTCAGCATATAGGTGATTTCTATTTCATGTAAAAAATAATTGGTTCCATTTTTTTTCCTTCAGTGTTTGGGTGTTGTTGGAATATTGCTTGTTTTGCAATATAAAGGGTGAACCGTGGAAGCAAGAGCCAAAAAATTGTGAAGACTGGAAGGCTAGACAGGATGTATGGAAGATTCTTCAGAAAGGGAAGGTGGTAAGTTATCTAGAGTGGCTGCATGGATCTAAACCCCACATTACTATGGCATTCTTCAAAAATTGGGTTGATGACAGAGTAACTCTCCATGGTGTCACTGTGAAGCTTACTGAGGACTTCATTGCTGAGATCAGGGGGCTTCCCACGGGTGGTATTAAATTCTCTAAGCAGACCAGTATTTCCAATGAGGCATACAAAAAATTTTTGAAGATGGATGCAGAGGAGAAGTAATTGGAAAAGAATGGAGATTTCTTCAATTTGGAGCAGATAAAAAGAATTTGGAGAGATGTGTTATGCTGCATCTGTGAGTATTTTATCCTTAATGGTAGGAGCAAAAGAGTTCATAAATTTCATTTTGTCTTTCTTAATCATTTTAGACACAAAGATATAATTTCTTTCCCCTTCTATTTGCATTTTTCGCTGCTTCAAAGTTTGTTTGACCATAGAAAGAAGGAGTTTTGCCTCATTTTACATGAAGAACTGATTCTTATCATAGAGGGTTCTGTAAAAACAATGCCATAGCTTCGACTCCTTATTCTAACAAAAATAAGGATTCACAGTGTAAGAAGAATGAAAAAGTTAAGGGAAAATAAAAAGTAAAACCAATACCCTCCAGTTTTAAAAAACAAACTGAAGAGGAATTTGAGCAAAAAAGTACAGAAAGTTATGAGAAGGATGTTCTGGAGGAAGAGGAAGGGACGGATATTGGGGAGTCCAGTTTTAATCTGGAAGGTTATCAAGAAAATTAAAAAAAAAGTGAGAAAGAAAAAGAAGGGGATACAACTAAGGAAAATACAGAACATAATAATTCTGATCATGAGGATAATTAGACTGTGTTGAGGGGAAGTGTAAAAGATACAAATATTTTACTTGATGATCTAGTTTCGATAAGAGAGAAGGAACATATGGTTCAGGTTTCCAATCATGCTATGGAGATTAGGGAACAAGAAAAGGATGATCCTGTCCAGCATGAAGACCCTATTAAGACTAAAGAGCAAAAAATGATGGAAAGGGAGGAACAAACTGAAAAGGATGATTCCTCTCCATAGGAAAATACAAAAGATATTTGTGATGCTCGGTAGAGGGACACTAAGCTATCATTCATGAATTTGACCAAATTTAAAGCTGATGCTATTCTCCAAGTTGATTCGTGGATGTATAAGGAAATACTGGGGCTGAAGAAGAAAGTGGAAATAATGGACCATAACCAGGAAGCTGATCGGACCAAAATCAATAATTTGGTGATGCAAATGAGAGATATTCCAATCAAACTTAAAGATTATGAGAATAATCTTAGAAGGCTTATCAAGGAAAGCAGAAGGAAGATGGAGGAGGTGACTTCAAGCATATGTGCTACTGCTAACCTTGAAAAATGAGCTAATGAGGAAATAAAATCCTTAGAGGGGCCAAGTAAGAGGACCAAACAGAGTTTGAGGAAGAAAGTCATGCAAGATGCTGCTACTTTGGCTACAATATCCATATAGGATACTGCTACGATTGGAAAGGAGGTTGTGAAGATGATCTTGGAATTAAAAGACTAGGGTCTTTTTTGTTGATATTGTTTTTGTTCTGGTCCCTTCTGCTGGATGTTATAACTGGTTCTGAATTTTGGTTTTTATTTTTAATACTTATTTTGAGTTTCCAATTCTCTGTAAAACTTGGGCTCTTTTTTATGGTTTAAGTTTGTGGTTTTAGGTCCCTGTAAAACCTGATTTTGATGTTGTTTTGCAATAGGTTTTAGGAATGATCTTCCTGATGGGCGTTATTGCTTTATCTTTCTATCTCTGTTATAGGGTTTTGGGGTCCCTTCAAAACTTGCTTTTACCTTAATCTAAAAATAATAGAGTATTTTCCTAAGAATTCATTTAAAATGAATTGAGGTCCATTGTTTGAAATAATCTCATATAGAACTCCAAATCTAGAAAAAATCTGATTTTCTAAGAAAGAAAACATTTCACCTGCTATTGAACTTTTAAGTGCTTTAGTTTCAGGTCACTTAGTAAAATAACCCATAGCTATTAAAATATATCTATGACCTATAAATGAAAGTAGGTGAATATTTAAAATAAAATCAATGCCCCACTTTGTAAATAGATTTTCAAGAATGACATGATTGAAAGGCATTACAGGTAGTTTATCTCTTCTAATAAATAATTGGCAAGGCATGCAAGAATGAACTAACTTATAAGCATCCTGAAACAAAGTATGCCAATAATAACATGCTCTCAAAATCTTATAAGCAGTTATTTTCATAGCATAATGTCTACAACAATTTTCTTCATGATAACCCCTAAGAACCTCTTGAGTTTGATTATGCATAAGACATCTCAATAAAATCCATCTCTATTATGATAAAATAGAAAACTTTCTAACAAATAAAAATTTGTAATTTTAGTCTTAATAAACGTCTTTATTTTTTATCTAAATTATTAGAACAATACTAAATTTGAAAATAATAAATTAAGTCATGGTACCAATCATCTTCAGCTAATAAACATTCCCATTCATTTATTTCAAGATCAAACTTAAATTTTTAAAAAAATTCAGCAACCTTCATGGTTTTTAAATATGGTTTAGCATTTAAATTTTTATCAACTGATAAACTAAGACATTAATATCTGAGGTAGCATTTCTAGTTAATTATTTCACTAATTCATTACCTTTAATAGTTTTATAAGTTTCAAATTCAAGATCAAATTCTTAAATGTGTAAAATCTACTTAGTAAGCCTTCCTTGAATGGTTGGCTATTTTAAAAGATAAGACAAATCAAGTACATTAGATCGCATAAAAACTTTCTTTCCCATCAATAAATATTGAAATTTAATCAAAGAGAAAATGAATTTTTCAATAAGGTGGTATCTAGTTTCTACATCTTTTAAAACTTGGCTCATATAACTAATTGGTTTTTCTTCATTATTTTCAAATTCTTGGGTTATCAAAGCTCCTATAGTCTTTTCTATAACATTAACATAAAGAATAAATATTTTTTTCAAATCAGGTTTAGAAAGAATAAGAGCACTTGTAATGGCATTTTTAATAGAATTAAAAGTCAATTCAATATTCTCATCCCAAATTTATATTTTTTCTTTCTTAAGTAATAATTGTAAATGATTAGATTCATTAGCAAAACTTGAAATAAATTTTCTAACAAAATTTATCTTACCAAAGAAAGACCTCAAACTTGATTGATCTTTGAGAGGAGGTAGTTCTTTAATAGATTTAACATGTTCAGAGTCAATTGAAATACCATCTTTTGAAATTATGTGTCTTAACAACTTACCTTCAATCAAACCAAAAATTGATTTTTTTAGATTCAAAGAAATGCCAATTTTTTTACATCTTATGAATACTTCACAAAGATGGTCTAAATGCTTTTTCTTCTATTTAGAACAAATAGTGAGATCATCTAAATAAACTTGAATAACTATGCCTATTAAATCATCAAAAGCACGTGCATAGCTCTTTGAAAAGTAGCTCATGCATTCATAAAACTGAAAGGTATTCTGTTATAAGAAAAATTACCTCTACGTGCGGTGAAAGTAGTTTTATGTCTATCTTTAAGATTCATAAAAATCTGATTATAACCTAAAACTCTATTAAATAAAGACATCATTTTAGATCTTGCAACCTGCTGCAAAATCTAATTTATGCTTGGTAGTGGAAGATTATCTTTAGCACTAGCTTTATTTAGATCTCTAAAATCAACACATAAACTAATGTCACCATTTTTTTTAATCATAACTAGATTAGCTACCCATTTTGAATAGGTTATAGGAAAAATGACACCAGCATCAATCATCTTATTCAGCTCTTTGTTAATGGTGTCCTCTAATAAAGGGTTAATTCTTTGTATTTTCTACCTAACAAGTTTAATACCATGCTTAATAGGTATGTCATGTTTAATAATATTAGTATCATAAACCTTAAGGTCCTTGTATGACCAGACAAAAACATCAATAAACTCTTTAAACAATTTGATGAATTTAACCTTCTCATTTTCAATCACTTGAATTTATAAATAAACATACTTTAGATCTTCTTCAGTGCCTAAATTTATAGGAGTGGTCTCACCTATGATTCTCCTTAATGATAATTTTATTCTAGAGATTTTAAGATGATCATTAGGCATGCATATAGATTCTAAGCTTACTAAACCAACAAGCAATCTGTTAGTACTTAGTTATAAATAATCTCCATAATTTAGTACATAGTCATCATGATCAAAATTATTTTCTTTAATAAATGAATATATATGTTTATCATAACTAAAAACAAGCTAATTATCATTAAAATTCAAGAATCTTAGGATGAAAAACTTTAGCAAACAAAAAGTCTATAGTAGGTTCAATCTCACTTAGAGTTGGATTGAAAGCATAAACAACAAGCTTATCATCTCTAATGTTGAATTCTCTAAGAATATGTGTAATGTTAAAAGCTTTAAAATGCTCAAGTAATGACCAAATTTTTTATGTATAACAGTGCAAATGAGTTTGATTAGTCTTATAAATTTTATGAACTTGTCTAACAACTAATTTTGAATCTCTAAAAGCTTCCAAATGCTTGATATTTAATTCTATTGCTTTTTCTAATCCCAAATATAATGCTTCAAATTCTATAGTATTATTAGTATTTTCAAAAGATAATTTAAGGGCATAACAAAAACATTTACCTATTGGATAAATCAAACAAATTCCAACTCCATTACCTTGTTGAGAGTAGACTTTATCAAAGTAAAATGATCATAACATATTCTTTTCAAATATTTCTTCATGTTGATTTTCTGGTTCATCTAAATTCAATAATTCATAAGTTTCAATTTCAGTTTCAATGTAATAAATATTAGAAGAAGAAGGTGATTCAATAGAGGTACCAGAAAAATAATTTCTTTTAATAAAAGTAATTTCATTATTAACATGAACCCATGTAATATCCTTCTCAATGAAAGCTCCAGTTGCTTCGAATCATTCCCTTTTTAACAACATTGCATAATTACTAAGAACATCCAAAACTTGAACATTAGTCATACATCTAATCTATTCATCTTGTGTAATTTTAATTACTATATCACAAAATTTACCATAACTCCTAGTTTGTATAGAATCAAAACTAGTAAGCTTCTTACTATCTGCTTCATAAGATATACTTAATTGATCTGCAACGAGCTTAGGCATAATATTCTTTAAGGCACCTGTATCTAAGATACAATTATGAATTATATTATTAGAAATCTTAACTATGGAATAGAAAGGAGGAAGGTAATCATTAGGAGGATCAAAATTTTGAGCATAAATGTGTTCATAATTGCTTTCTTATTGCATGCTTACATCAGCTCTAGGATTTTTCACCGCTTCATTAATCTTATTAAGTTGTCTTGGAAAACTAGCTGCTTGCAACAAGGAAAATCCAATCTTAATTGTTGACAAATGATCAATTATGTTATATTATTTAGCATAAGTCTGTCTAAAATTCTTAGATTTATAATGCTAATATTGATTGTTATTATATCCAATTGAGAAAGGAATGTTTTGTGTAGCATTATCATTAAAATTATTAGCATTATTCTGAGTTAATTTTCCTTTATCTATTTTTCTTTTATCATTAGGAAAAGCTTTATCATTTGATATTTTATTATTTTGAGGATAATTATAATATTTATTCCTATTATTTATAACATAAATATTCTTATTTTTTGAAGGATCATCAAGAGTGTTTATATTATATGCTAGATCTTCAGTTATGTCATCTTTCCCTTGAAGATTTTTTTTGAATTTAAAAATAGCAAGACATGTGTATGGATTAAGATCTAATTCACACAATACAGAATATCTATCTTTTTATCTTTTTTTACTATTTTTATTTGAAAAAAAGTTTATCATTAAGCTTCTTTTAACAATGATCAGCTTATTGCCTAGACTTTGTATGGCTTTTAAATTTTTTGAATTATTTGAATTTAAGCCTGTAGAAGACCTATCTTTAAAACCAATTAATTTAATGTTATTTTCATATTCAATACATAAATATAAAATATCACTATATTCTATAATGTCTTTATTTTCTAAAGCCATTTTATACTTTAAAGGTAATGCATTGCAAAAATAAAGTCTAGATAACTTTTTAGAAGGCCTAAGATCACAAAGGATCTTTTGACATAGTTTAGTGAATCTAGAAATGAAATGATAAATAGCCTCAACTGGATCAATGGAAAAATTTCCAAGATTATTGACTAGATCAAAATCTTCTTTAATTTTTCCAAAGGATAACTCTAGCCAAATTTTAACATCTCTTCAAGCGTTAATAACCTTAACATGCAGACTAACAAATGTGTGATAAACTTTCCCTTCTAATATTTGGGAAAAAAATATTCAGTAAATTTTTTCATTAGTTATTCCAAGAGTACCATAAATTAATCTAAAATCTTCTAAATGATCTTCTTAATATTCTCTAGCAGCACCAAAAAACTATGGTATATTCAATCCCTTAAGAGAAGCTAACGTACTAGGATGGTTCTTGGATTAGTAGAAATACATGGTGATATAACTATCTGCTGCTCTTCCTAAGCTTATGCTTCATCTTCACCTTTAGTGAGATCATCTTGTTCTCTATAATTTTATAATCCATGAATCAGATCCTCTAGTCTCCACTCTATTACTAGTTGTTCTCCCACTAGTTGATCTCCCATTAAAAGTTTTAATAGTTTTTACCTAAACAAATTGATTATCTTGAACTTGATGCTCTTGATCTAATTATAAATTTTTAATATTAGTTTTAGTAGGCAAAACAAAATCATCAAATAGAAAAGAATAAAAAATAAATTAATTTTTATGCCTAGGATTAGCAGTTAAAACTCCTGCTCTATCTTTCCAAATTCTTCTATTTGAATTCAAAATGTCTCATTGAGTCTCACATGTAAGATTTGAATACCAATAAATTTCAAATTATGTAATCTCTTCTTTTTCTTGATTTATGACTTCAATAGCCTGATAAAGATTTTTAGGATGATTATACTATGCATAACACGTTACACTGAAATCAACATCAACTTGATCATCTTATATATCTATTCTAGGTTGAATAATAGAAGGTTATTGACCTCCAAGTAACATTATCAAGAAGAAAACAAAACTAAAAATAAATTAGATTTTTGAGTGAGTTTTCTCAATAGAGTTACCAAATTTGTTGATGATGAAAATTATACCATCAATGAATCAACCCTTTCTCCTATCATGAAGATCAAGGTGGAATCATACCAGTCTAACCATGGTATTCTAAATGTTCATCTATGATCCTAAAGATGTGAGGGATTTTTTATAAGTTGTAAGAAATAATTAATAAGTCATCAAATATAACTTATTCCATTACAATAATTAGAAATCTACTTATCAATCATGGAACAGTTAAGATGAGAATATGTAATCTATTTTATCTGATAGAGACAACTTATGAGTTAGATAATCTCTTGAAGAATAGAAATCTGATTCAATAAATATATATTTGTTCCAAATATATCTTACTTTCTTATTGTAATAATCTCTAAGCTTACTTCAAGAAACAACTAGAAATATAAGAAAAGGTTTGAGAAAAAGATAAAGTATTCAAACATGTTAATAAAAGAAGCAGATAACTAAGAAAAGGATAATAATCTATTTAAGATATATAATCTAACTTAAACAAGCTAATCTAATCAAATGCAAACTTGAAATAGAATAAAACTAAGGACTAAAAGATTAAATAAATAATCTAAACTAAAACTAAACATGAATTATTCTAATAATCTATGAAATAACTACCAAAAGATTAACTTAAAGAAAACAAGAAAGACTATTAAATAAAAATATAACAAATTAAGAAACTATTAAGATAAACACTAAAGAACTAAAACTCTAAAAACAAAACTAGAGAGATCAAAACAAAGAAATAATTTATTACTATCTAACAAAAGAAAGAATAAGAATTAAACTAAGTAACTAATAAGTAACTAAACATAAATGAAGCTAAACTAAAGAGAGAAAAAAGTAACTAATAAAACAAAATTAAAAGAATGCTAAAGTTAGAATTATATTAAATTTAGAGTCAAAATAGATTACAATAAAATGTGCGAGTCTCAAAGGAGAGTCATCTTAGCAGAAAAAGATAATTTTATTGAGAAAATTAACATTGTTCTTTTACAAAAACTTGAATGACAACTTGACAATCAAAATAGATCAATGAAGTGCCGCAAAATAGCAAAGTATTCATCATTATTCAAGTTGAATACTTGGAATCTATGCATAAGATTACAAATAGCAATCGTCAAAAGATGTTAAGCTTAGCAAAATTTAAATAATCAATATTAAATGATAAATAAAGTTAGATATACCTATGTTTCATAAGTAATTACTCAACCATCAGATAAATTACCATTGGGTCTATCTGTAAGAGTTGTACTATCTTAGATAAGTTGCATAGAAAGAAAGACAAATGATTGACTTCAAAAAATGTCTAAGTCCTCAAAACCTTTTGTTGTTCTTCTACTTTTAAATGAGTCCTTGATCTCCTTTAATACCTTCAAACTTAGTTGTAAATAAGTTATAACTAACTTTATTTAGTTATTAGTTAAGCTAGCTAATTGAATTTTAAAAAGTCAATTAATTATAAATAAATATTGGTTAAGGATAGGTTTAATTAAGACTTAAAAGTCTTAATTGATCAAATTTATTAAATATAGACCAGGGGTACTAATTTAAATGGGTGGGGACCCTCATTAATTAATAATATAATAGAATACATATTTAAATCATAAAATAAATAAGTTAAAGGTCAATAAATCTTATTTATATTAATCCATAATGCACGTCAAAATAATTTAAGTATATATATTTATACCAAAATTCAGATCTACTGCATTTTCTAAAATTTATCAAAATATATCAAAAGTCTAAAAATTGAATTATCAAACTGAAGTCTCAAGTTCTATCATAAAAAATTTCAGCAATAAAACAAAAATTATCCCTTAGATGACCAATAATCATCTGAACCATAAATTAATTCAATTACTAGTTTATCTTGTGCATTAAGACAAACATTATACTCCATTTTAATTGCAAAGAACTGTACCAGTCTTGTTCCTGAATTAGTCATACTATCATCAATCTCTAGCTTGATCCTTTTCAACATTCTAACCTCCATGGGTGTATCAGGTTCTGACTAACTTTTAGATCTCTTTTCTACAGCTCTCTTTTCTATGGTGAAAGGTGGACTGTCCATTATCTTTCTTTTACCAACATAGCCTTGTATTCTCAAATTCAATCTTTTAGATCCCAAGATAGGTTCACTATGAGAAGCAGTCAACCCTAACCCTTTACCTTTCATAACAAGCTCTCTATGGAAAGGAGAAGGTACATCAAAAGGAATGGCCATGTTCTTAATTTTTTTTGCATGAACTATCTCAATTTCTAATTGTGTGATTTGATTTGCAGGAAGAGGATCAATAGTTGGCTTAATTATTTCAACATTAGGAGGTTGAAGTGGCAAGTGTTGAGGATTATTATCCAAATAGTGAGATGAACTACTTTGAGAAGTGGTTTGGCTCTAAACCTATGGCCAAAGAAAACTTTGTTACCCCTATAACTTCTATTTGTTGGGTTAACAGGAAAATTACTTAAGATATCCTAGAATTTAGGATTTGAAGCATCAAAATATATAGACATTATTGTTCTCCTATGGAATCTAGGACCAAAATTCCTTGCATAAAAACCACATCTAGGGAAATTTCTATTGGGATTGGACTGATTAGCATCACTACCAAAACTCTGTCTCCATCCCCTATTGTCATTACTTATGGATGAACTACGTTGATCCCACCCTAATATTATGTACAATCTAGAATATAACAAAATTAAACTGAGAATCAACAAACTCTGTAAAAGAAGCTATATTGAATACCTCACATATTGTCATTGCTCAACAAAATAAATAAAATTGAATTGAACTTCATCTAGCTGAAAACCAAACATCTATCAATAGGTATTCCACTGATCCATAAATTTATACTAAACTAATCCAGAAATGGAGTTATTGAATTTTCAACATATTACATTTAAATAAATTATGAATGAAACTATTCCAAAATTAATGAATAGAATTTCATGCATGCAATCATTAACTAATATTTGAAACCATCATCACTTGTTCTAATCTAAGGGTTTTTTTATATAAACTTAAGCTGAAAAGTATCAAGGAACCCTAAATTTAAAGGCCATTTTCAAAATAAAACCTAAAACTTCAATATTGAGGTATAGTCTTAATATAAATCTCATTTTAATCGAATCCTTAGAGTCACACTTGTGACTGTAAGCTGGCAAGTAAGCTCAAGAATTCAAGATTATCCATCTATATATTTGTTGATAATTTTATAGCATATCCTTTGAAAAATGACCAACTAATTCCATTCAAATCTCCACATAATAATTCTAAGTTTCAAAAACTATCAACCCAAAAATCATTTATAGTGAAACTAAAAACTTAGATTTTTTTGAGATAATCTCCATATACCTAATTTGTAATAAATAACCAACAAGAAACTAATTATTAAAGTTTTAAATTTTAGTCTTTCTAAAATATATAGGCAAACATCAACTTTCAATGCACATGCAAACTGTCATACCATTATATGTCAAAAATACTGATACAAATCATTTTATGCATGTAAATCCTCTTTTGGAATTTAATTTCTATAAATAGACCATATGAACATATCTATTTTGTAAACCTTTTTGATATGCTTCCATAAATAGCCAACTAGGTTTATTTGGAACTCTCCTATAAATCAACCTATGAAATATTTGAATGAACAAAATCTTCCTTGACAAAAACCCAAACATGCATCATTATTTTTTGAAAATTTCAAAATTTTGCTAAAACTAGTAGGATTTATTCATGAAATTTGAGGTTTAGACAAATATTTACATAAATCATTTCAAATATATCATTCTAACTATCTTGAGTGAATCTTTAAATATATATTCAGACAACACAACCTTAAAAAAGTGAGGTATAAGCCATTAAGAAGTATATCTACTATTTTCATATTAGGTTTTAAAACAAAATTTAAACCTTTTAACTTATTTTGAGTATCATACATAGAAACCCTTGTAAATTACTTTAAAACTATCAAATGCTTATGTCATTGAACAAACAAATATATCATGCTCGTCTACTTGAAAATTTTGGAGAACTATTATATATGAAATTTTTATATAGAAACTCAAAATCTTGCTTCATTTTGACATTATTTATGAAAACTAGGCCTTTAAACCAAACAAATTCTATTCTTTCACAGACCCAAAATATCAAAACCATAAGTTTATCATGCATGTTGAGCAACTTTCTCAAAATTTCCATTGAAAAAATGAGAACCTTTGTATGCATGCTAATAATAACCAAAAAACCTTAAACTCCAATCTTTCATTCATATATACAAAACTATGCATAATCGATGATGTCTTAACCATACAGAAAAATTTTTTCTCAAACCATCGACATGTAGACAGATGTATAATATTTTCTCAAGCTATAGATCACATTTCTTCATAAAAACCATTGAAAATTAACTTCAAGCTCCCAGAAATAACCATGCAGACTAAACCTACCTTTGTTCTTGCAACTCAAAACTCCAACCAACACTTATTTCTTCACTATAAATTGTGAGTTTTATAAATCACCATGATATTTTCAAAACAATATCAATCAACACAATAGAGACATACCTGACTATGCACCTTGAGACTTAATGTCTAATATCCTTCACCAAAACTTTGCTTTACAACTCAAAGATTATCCAACTAGGGCTCTGCTTCGACAATAGAGGTTGCAACAATGAAATAATAACTAAGAAAACTTGACACTTATAACCACCAACTTACCATCGTAACTGATTTAGTGTCGTGATGGCTAGTATTCACTAATCATGTACTTAGTGACCTTGAAAACTAGGGTATCATCATTGAAAAAATTATCCATCACTAAAACTTCATGATAAAACTTTAACCAACCTCCTCAAATTGAGGTAGTCATGCATCATATTAAATTCTATTACTACCAAATCCTCATGGAAATATCAAAGCATTAGATCCATGATTTTGCATTTAATGTTTATGCCAACTCACCTTGCCATAGTGTCCCTTATTTTCTAGTCAATCTCCATCTCATTAAGCCAACAAACTTAATTAATACAGTTCATATTTAAATCAAAACCCCTTGAATTTACAACCTATACTTGGAAAAATAACATACTTCATGATGGACCTTCATACCTTATCAAATCTTAATGCATTAGCATCATGACCCGAAGGGTCTTAAATCATGTCACAAGATAGACCCCTTGACACATTATGAGGATCTAAAAAACAAGCAATATTAAGACCTCAAAAATATGTGTGAAGATTATCTAAAACACCTTATGCCATCAAATTCATTCCATGAAATAAGTCAAAGATCCTAATCCTTTCCACCATATGAATCTCTATGATTGTAGAGACAATAAAAGGTCATCCATGCCTCAAAAGTATGTGTATAGATTTGAATAATTGTTAAAATCTTGAAATGACTAAGAATTAGAATGTTGAATAGGTCCTTATAATTTTATGAAATATGAGAAACATGATCTCAAACCATGTATTATGGTAGTCAAAACACCAAATCATCAGACAAAGAATGAAACTTTAGGATAGATGAGATAGAATGACAACATTAATCAATCAACTTAAGCATATAAATACTTCAAATGTCCATTATACCATCAATAGTAAATGAAAATGAGCCATGAATCTAATTTATACCTTCATAATAGCTTTTTAGATGCATTGATTTTCAAATTTAATGTTTTCAAAAGTGATAACCATTAACATATCATCATTATCTATTATGAACCATTAATCAAATCACCTCATCTATGAAAATCAAACAATCAATATAAATCTATCAAAACTATATAAATTGAAAGTGCATTTCACAAATAAAATTATCTTAAAATTGTTTTGTCTAAAGATTAAGATAACTAATCATATTCACAACTATATATCCATATTTATTCATTAATCCATGAATCTAATTTATACCTTCATAATAGCTTTTTAGATGCATTGATTTCAAATTTAATGTTTTCAAAAGTGATAACCATTAACATATTATCATTATCTATTATGAACCATTAATCAAATCACCTCATCTATGAAAATCAAAGAATCACTATAAATCTATCAAAAATATACAAATTGAAAGTACATTTCACAAATAAAATTATCTTAAAATTGTTTTGACTAAAGATTAAGATAACTAATCATATTCACAACTATATATCCATATTTATTCATTAATCCACCATGCTTTTTGAAACCACTCATAAATATAAATTCATCAACTAATCATTATCATTTCATAATAAAAAATTCAACTAAAAATACTATCAATTAATAAGGTCCCTGACACAATTTTAGATTTTATGATAGGGTCATCTCTATGGTATCAAGTACTAATTTTTGAAAAATTTAAGGGGGTGGTATAAAATAGGCATAACAAGTTGCACTCTAGATCTATAAATTCTAGATTCTTTTTCCATTGTTCACTGGTACTAGTACCAAGGTATTCTATGCTAAGTCCTTCCCCTCTTTTTTAATCTTCCTCAAGATTTGAACTTTTAATGTCCATTTGATACTTAAAAGTAGGTTATTCTTTGCTAGGCTCAGGATTGGGCTCCTTTGCAAGTTGCACTTCAGGAGATGTTGCATCTATTTTAGGAATCGCCACTTGGGATACTTCCTATTCAGGCTCAAATTGGGTAGCTAGTTGGGATGCAATAATGTATTTTTTTTGTAGGCAACCCTTGGGATCTTTTTGGTGATAAGCTCTATCATTGTAATTTTGGAGTGGCCTTGGGTTGTTCCTGCACCTTGATAAAATTGGTGGCCTCAGGTCTTGGAATTTTCTCTTTCTTTCATGCCATTTCTTCTTCACATGTTTTTGGTTGGGGGAAGTAGTTCCTTCTCTACCTCCCATCTTTTTAATGTTCTCCTTTATGGCTTAAGCATATAACATACCAACCAAATATTACCTTGCATGACTATTTTGAAGTGATTGATATTAATTTTACCTAAATCATTCTGTTTGGTATGCATTTCCATTCCTAGATACAGATAAAGATTACAAAGAGTGTGAATCTCAACATCAATCTTTTTAGCATCAATATTTATTAGGTGTGCATCTATAATGTGGTTGATATAATCCATAAAATATTTTACTGTGAGCCATCCTAACAAGTTATCAATGGTTTCAAACTAGATCTACATGAGCGATAGTGTTGATTGATAACAAAATCGATGTAAATTCCCATCTACATGGGTAGATATTTAGGCATGCACCATTCATTTCCAAAGGCTTCCTTCATCCCATCATACCAACCCTTAATCTTTTCCATGTAAGAGGGTGTGATGGTGCCATAACATGTGAACTATTTGAATCTCTTGATGGGGGAATTATGTTATGGTGGGTACCCACTTTAATTCTTTACCAAAATACTCTAGTACACAAATCTCATAAAAAACAAATAGAAACAAAATTTTCACCCCAAGAAATTTTGTAGTTGGGCAGGCGATGCACCTTTAAAACATATTATTCAATTTTCTCCATAAATAATTGGGAATATTTTTACTTGGTTCCCTTGGACATTTGGATCACAATATGGAGGTAGGCCATGTCCACCTCTTTCTACCTATTTATGCCCCATTGTTTGGTCATGGCCAAGCATGTAACTACCTAAATGGTAAGATCTATAAGACTTATTATATATATGGTGTGGCTTTCCTTATTATATTTTGACATCAACATTGTTTGTTCAATCATCACTTAATCATTGAGATCTAAATTGACATCTACTCTAGAATAGAGTACCCAGTTACATTACTAATCCATTAAGGGGTAATCCTCATTTTGTGCCCTATGAAGTAGATATAATATTCATGGATGCATGAGATCAATAATTGAACTACCTCATGGGGTTTTTCAAAGTAAGGTAGTCAAAATAATAGTTTGTAAACTATGAGATCATAAGTGATCTCATTCCTTGTATTATGATGCTCAACCTAATCATCACTCTGTATGTCACCTTCACTACCAGATTGGTGATGATTTTAATTAAGAACTTGACAAGTGGAAAATTTAGAATCCCAATTGTCTATGAATAAAACCATGTTGGGGTGTTACATTTCCTCAATCATAATTTTTGGTGGGGGTGATGTGGTGGATGCCTTATTTACTACCTATGCCATCTCTGGTGCCTCTCCATTAGATCTCTCTTCTACCAATTTTTTTAGGTCTTCACCTTGCATGTCACATACACTATATCCTTATTCCTATATATAAACAAGAATTCATTATTCTATGCCCACATGCTCATCTAATTCAATAATGATCGGTAATGAGTCCTTCTTTCCTTTTCTCTTTGGTTTCATCACCAACCAAGGACCCTGAAGGTTATCGAATGACTGACCAATTTTTTTAAATGAATAAATTCCTAAATCCAAAATACTTCAACATATTTATTTATATTCTTCTAATGGTGGTTGTATCATATGTAAATTTAAACTTATCTCACACTTATTCCTATGATCACTTTATCACTTCTTTCACTAAATGTTCTTTGCCACAATCCCTGCTTCACTTTTTTTCATTGAAAATACTATATAGTTTCCTTATCTATCACTTGTTCATGCTTGTTTAAACTATGAAATTTCTTAGAAATGTTAAATAATAATGAAAATGGAATGTGTCAAATTATTTTATAGGCAAATAAATGATTTACATTAACATCCTCCATGTCTCCATCCATCACTTCAACCATTATTACCTCAAATAGTCATGCCTTGGCATCTATTTGACATGTTTGCCATTTATTCCATTATATCATTAATAAATGCATGTCCCATCCTTCCTTTGAGATTTTTTTCACCTTTCTCATAGTGCATATGAGCTATAAAAATTTTAATTTCCCATTTTGTTCATGAGAGTTGCCTTTTCATTTTGACCCATCTTTATAATAGCGTTTCCTTTGCCATATTCATTTTGCATTCTTGGGTCATATGCCACCTCTTGTGTGCCTCATTTACATACATCATCTTGTGTGATTTATTTATGAAACACATCTTAAGAACCTCTTTGTCCTAAGCTTTGCTTTAATCACATGTGATTCTTACAACCTTTTTATGTGCTTTTAGCTTATCCATCTTTAAAACCTACCCATAGAAAGTGATGGAGAAATAAAGTTTTTAAATGAAAAAGAGCATTAAAAAGTGCCAAAACAAATTATAAAAGGTGTACAACCCATGCACACTTATTCACTAAATTACATGCAACTTATTTACTAAACTAAGCTAGTGACATATGCCTTATTTATTGAATATAAGAATTACATATAATGGTAGGGATGGAGTTGACTACAGTTCAAATGGCCTTGTAGGAATTGGCCATATAATAATTTCAAATTATAGGTACCTATTGGTTAGATATCATGAATGATAAAAGGACCATTCCATCATATCTATAATTTACCTAGATGGGATGTAAACTTTGAATCATAGACCAAGACATGCATATTAGGATGATAAACTTTGGTTTTGATGTGTCAATCATGTCAAGGTTTTTGTTTTTATTTTTCAACCCCTTGACTCCAATGTGTGATAATGCATGATTCATCCAAATAAATTAAAATTTCCAAGTGATATTTGAGAGATTTTTATTCATCTAATTAGCCCATAAATGTAATACATAAGGCACAAGGAAATCCACAAGTAAAACTGATCAGTGCCAAGGACAAGGTTCAAATGAGTACTCTTATTTAACCTTTTGTATGTGGTCTAATAAACCCATAAGACTATTTAAACTTTATCATCCTAATATGTGCACCCAATATTATAAATTTTAGTAAGGTTATTACCAAATAACTTACTGAAAGCTTTAGCTATGCCATTATCTTGAGGGTGGTATGGCATGGTCTTATGGTGCACAATCATGAACTCAACCAAGATTATGCACACTATTTCATTAAGAAATTGAGTGCCACGATCAATTTTTAAACTTAAGGGGAATCCATACATTATGATGATATTTTACCATATAAATATAGTAGTGGTAGCAATAGTAAAATCTTATGTGGGCACTGCTTCAGCCTAGTGTGTGAGATAGTCCATCACAATAATGATGTAGCATGTACCCATATATCTTTCAAAATGATAAATGGGTCCATCAAAATCAGTGGCCCATTTTTAAAAAGGTTCATAAAAAATCACTAGATGAAAAGGTATAGAATCCTTTTAGTTTGGTTTACCTACACATTGGTAGATATCACATTGGTGCACATAAGCTTTGCAATATTTGAATAAGTTGGGCCACCACAACCCAACTAGTAGAACATTTTATGTTGTTGCATCACTAGAATAATGTCCTCCTACAACACCCTCATGTACCTATTGAAGGAATTTAGTGAATTCACTCTGCATTACACACCTTTGTAATACCTTATCTTATCCTAGTTTGTACAGGTCTCCTATAATAAGATGGAAATGGGTAACATGAAAAACAAGTTGCTTTTTTTCTTGGGTGCTAAGGTGGCATAATGTTAAACTAGTTACAATAAAATTCAAATTTATTTCAATTATTTTCACACGTGTAACTTAAAAAATATTTACATCAAGTAGATTATCCTGTATGGCACACATTGATTTTATAGATTGAACATATGAGGATGATTTGGTATGAAATTAATTATACCTAATTTAATGACCACATATAACTAGAATTATTGAAAGAGGATAATCCATCAACAAATGCATCCATGTAATTTTAGCTTATTTACCAAATACTTGAGTGTTTCATGATTCATGTAGAAGATAAATGGGGTGGCCAATAAGTATTGGCGAAACCTCTGGGGCACATAAACAATGTGCAAGGCCTCATAAAATGTAGTAGATTAGTTATATTTCATTTGGGTGAGCTTATGACTAGTAAAATAAATAAGATGATCAATATTACATTCACTGGGTTATGTAAAGATGGAACCCACTACCATGCCTGAAGCATTGACATGTACATAAAATGGCTAGGTCTAGTTTAGGAACTAGATAATGGGTGTAGTTACTAGTTTTTCCTTCAGGGCCTCAAACACTTGTTGGTGTTGATCTGTCCATAAGAATAGGCCATTATTCTTGAGTATTTCTTTCATTGATGTGTCTATGTTAGCATAACCCTAAATCAAATTTTGATAGTACCTCATGTGACCTAATAAGGCATAAACCTCATGTTGAGTGGTTGGCACTAGGATTTGGACAATGGCCATAATTTTAGCTAGATCCACCAGTAGTCCATCATGGTAAATAATGTCCCAATAGAATTCCAAATGGTGTGGTAAAGATGTACTTCTTTAGATTTAAATAAATTTGAGGGTGGTGGCAATGCTCAAGCATGAAGCGCATATTATCACAATAGTCATGCACAAAACCATACACAGTCTAATCATTCAAGTACACTTGAAGGAACTTATGGATGAAATCCTTGAAGGCTTCCACCACTATTCATTAGATCACTTTCATTGTATTCTTGAGTCTAAAAGGCATAAAATTATATGTAAATGAACCCCATTTAGTCATAAAAGTTATTTTTACCTTGTCTTCTTCAATAATTTTTACTTGGTGATAGCTAAAAATCCATCAGTAAAGGTGTAGATCTCACACCCAGCAACACTTTAAAAAATATCCTCTATGAAAGGGGTTGGGAAAGGGTCAGATATACATACAACATTGAGTAGCCTGTAATCTACAAAAATTTGAATATGACCATCCTTCTTTATGTTGATCACCATTTGACTAACCCATTAAAATTCATCAATGTTAGTAATAACTCCAATGTACATGTTATCAATTTCCTCTTTAACTCGAGTGCATATATTAGGGTTCATTCAAATGGTGATTTTCTCATTAGTTGAGAACCTTCAACCAACCTAGTGTACATGTTGCCTAATTATGGATGCACTCTCTTCATATTTGTGTAGTTATATGGGAAAATGTCTTGATACTCTTACAAGAGTTCAAAATTTTTAGTAATTGAAGTGGTGTGTAATATGGTTTCTTCTTGGACCAAATTATATCTATGACATCACATGTCCCATATTTCATATGCATATTTAATTATAAAAATTATATATTTGGTATATTTATTCACCCTTTCATATTTATTCTTAATGGTTATATTCTAATTGGGAGTCCAATTCTAATCGAGCCATGATAGGAGTATTGGGTTCTTAGAAGATGGCCAAATTATCCTTATTTATGCCATGCATGTTCCATATTTAGTCTTCAATCGATGCCTAATATCTTAAAACTATCTAATAGTTTATTTGAAGATATGAATTTAAATCCATTTGCAGTGAAGAAAATGTAAAAGTGGTAAGTAGACTATGTTTGATGTGCTGTCATATATTCATTTCTCTGCAATTTTATTGATGAATGTACCATGCCCTAGACTAGGTGTGTAGAGTACCATACATTGCAAAAACACATAATAATTCTATTAAAAATGTTTTGTCAGTGTTCTAAAGGATTTCACATTGTGTTATATTTTCTTTTGAAGAAGCAACACCATTATAACTTAGGGTAGCATGAACATAATTATCATGGTGGAAATAATTATGCATAGTGGAATGTACTTATTCCCATGTGTCCAAATGGTATTAATGAGTAAACCACCATTGAGAAACTACTAATTGAAATAGAAAGTTGATTGTGCACAACTGTTCATCCTCATTAACATAGTAGTCTTCCATCTACTACAAATATTCCCTGACCACTATTTGACCATGGAATTAAGGTGCATGGTCCAACCTCAATCATGGTAGACCAATGAGATAAACATTCTTATCATGTAGAGATAAATTTATAGGGAAGCTTAAGTGGTTATCAAGGACACCATAAACGTGCCTTGTCAGATCTTATGCACCTTGAGCCCATTGGTTTCAAGTGATAGTAGTAGTATTAGAAATAAATTGTGCATCTTCCCATCACAAGATTCCATCAGGAGTAGGATCCACATTTTCATTTCCTTAGTAAATGATGTTATAAATTGTGTCGACATCCTCATCAACAACAATGGGTTCCATAAAGAGGGATATTTTATCATTATTTATAGGAATGCCTATGCACTGAGTGTCATTCTTAAAGCTGATATAATTCTTATTTAAATGTAATTCAACATTGGTCATATAACACCAAGGTTGTCCTAAGAGATTATGGAAGTCATCATCTTTAGTAAGCTTAATTACCTCAAAATCACCCTGGAACATGACACCCAAAATGTTAATGGTGGCATCTTTAAGAATGCCTAAGGGTAGTGTGCGAGTCTTATTAACCATGAATAAAAAATAAGGGGAGGGTTGAAAAGTGGGTTTCCCCATATTTTTATAGGAATATTTGGTTAGAACATTAACCTCCATACTAGTGTCCACTAGGATATCATAGATCATCCAACCATCAATGGATGTATTGATAAGGACCTCTTTGTCACATTTTGGATTTGGTTAAATATGGGTTTCTTGTCATTATGCATGATTCAAATGATGATCTTTTGAAGGCTTTGTTATTTTTTTTCATAACCAATTTTTTAGGATGGGGATGTTGTCCTCATTAAGTAAGATTTTGCATAGATCTCAAAACTCATCTGCCTTGAAGTTGTGGGTGATGTATCTATTTGCATCTTGACACGCATGGTAGTATCCTTATCCTTCAAGAACTCAATTTCACCTTGTAGCTCCCATATAAAGTCCATTATGTTGTGTAACATTTATTTCTAATGTTGATAATTTGGATAGTGTTTCACATGAGGTTATTCACACTAACCTTTTTTTGGTGAATTTGAAACCTATTGGGAATGAGTGCCACTTTGTGTAGTAATATTTACCTTGGGTATAGTTGGTGGAGTGGGTATAATTTCCATTGAGAATTTGGATTTTTTACAACACATATCATCCTGATGCCCTTCTCATTTTATTCTTTAGTAATGGAAGCATACAAATCAAGGCATTCTTCTAGGTGATGATCATTTTTATAAAATTTGCAAGTTGGATTGACTGTGTAGTCACGTTGGTAGTGGTCTAGAGATCCACACTTCTAACATTTCATATGTGGAAGGTAACCAAATTCGCATCCATTACCACACCCTTAAACTCTGAAGGATCAACTTCCACTAGCCTCATATTTTTTATCTATATAAGTTTGGAAAGTAACTCATGTGCATGATTCATGAATCTCATTGATGACTTGATAGTCATTAGTATCATGTATGTATATACATCACATAGTTTATAGTATAGTGATACTTTGGCTTGGGTGGCATGCTAAAGCAAGGGATAACTACTTACATCATGATCTTGTTTATAAATCTCACATGACTATTTTAATACATCATGAACATTCCTGTGGATATTTGTTCCTTTTATGACCCTCCACTTCGTAGTCAACACACTACAAGCCATTGTGGGTGTCATGAGAATTATTTTCCATAAATTTCTCCAACTAAGAATCCATAGAAATAATCTAATCCTCCATAAAGAGGTTAATCCTCATATTTATACTTCCCACAACTTTGATGTAGAGGGTATTTTTCAATGCCTCGTGCAGTTCAATGAAAGTCTTGTGAGATAAGACTCGACACAAAATAAGTAATAACAATCACACAAACCATTGAGCATGTTGCATTGGGTTAATATAAAATGATATCTTTGAAATAAGAATTATTAAATGTGCATCATATGTGTGCACACTCTTAGTGAACTCTTTCTTGATATCCTTTAAGGAAGCAATAATTTGATGCTCAAATGTAGGGATATCAAATTATTGGAGAAAAGTAGTCTTCAACAATTCATAATTCACAACCACTTATTGAGGATCATATTTTTTATACCATTGTGAGCATGATCTAATAAAGTATTGGAAATTTGATTTGCCTTCAGTGTAGTTTAAGTTATACCCCATGCATGCTAAATGAGTTCACACTTGTGAACATGTTTTTCCTACATTTTTTGACACCTTGATATTCAGGCAGGTGATGTGTCATCTCATAGTATATTGTAGGTACACTAGGTTGTTTTAGTGGACCTTGTTATGACACTCCTTAATTTCCTTTTGAACCTTTTAGTGTAATTCTATGAAATCCTCCCAATCCACCTCCTAATCCTCTTACATCTCTAGTAGAACCAACATTAATGTTGCCTCCCATAACTCCTAAAAAAATAGGTACACCATAAATATTAGGCATTGAAGGAGGTTGATTAGTTATCATTTGGATTGTATTTTTCCCGCTAATTATATTTGGTCCACCTAGCATTCTAAGGTGAGACATAGATCTTAATTGTAATGAAAAACTAAATGTTAATGGTAAATTGTAATTTTGAACTTGCACTCTAAGAGATTCCTCTATAGACTTTGCTTCATATTCAACTTTAGATTTTGCACTATTAGTATCCCAATTTCTTATAAGAATTTAGTCAAACTCAAATTCATGAGCATGCAATATGATGGGGTAAATGGGCTTATTTGGTTGGTTTCTCTATCATCAATGCTTGTCCTATTTATTTATCACGTACCTATGTTAGTGAAGGGCATAGACCCATGGTTAAGGAGTACTCATTATGCCTTTCTACCCTCTTATGAATTCTTGTAGAACTTCCATTATCTTCATATTTTCCCTTGGGAACATTACCTCTCATAGCCTTATACTTGTCTTCATCATCTTATGCTTCCACAGTTCTCGCTAATTGATTTGCATGTTGAACTACCAATCCCATACCAATGCATACCCCTCCATTTCCCCACTATTCATTATGCTCATGTGAAGGAAAGTTTATCTATATATGGGGAAGTTATCAAGTCTAGAATCAACTATAATTTTTTTAATTTATAAAATAAATTGATTGAGATACCTTCCATGCAATTCCCTTAAGAAGTTGAACCATACATCCTCCAGACAATAATAAGTAGAGACAATGTATTCAAAAATTTAGCTATTGAGCACTCATTTCCACCACATGTCCACGGCATGTATCCAAGTAAATTTCAACTTAGTTAAGGCTATTTGAAACTATACTAACCAGGGAGCCTTCCATGCATAATTTTTTTAACGATCTTGCACATATGTCGAAAGCCAAGCATATAAGTGAATAGGTAAATTTACAAAGAATGTTTCATATATAAAATCATATATATGTTGATATACCCATGTGAATTCAAAAATTATTGGTTCAATATACTAAAACACAAAGTTCTCTTTTATTTTACCAACATAGTGATTGATATTTTCCAAGGATGGCTACTCACGCATATTTCTTTCATCGTGTTAACCAAGTCCTAGAAATAAAACCAAAATGTTGGGGTTAATTTTATCCTTAGTTTTGCATGATAAGTACTAGTTGCATTCTTAGAAGAAGGAAGAGACCAATGTATGAGCATATTGACATATTGTGATCAAGGAATCTAAGAAGGGTGGTTAGATCATATATTAGCTTCATAATGAAAATGAAATCAAGATGAAAAACAAACACACTAACATGCATACCACTATATTTCCTAGATCAAAGGGAGGAACATGGTGAAGAAACATAAATGAATAAAGTGCAACTAAAAATGGAAAAGAACTCACACAATTCCTTGAATGCTTCAAGAGGTCTCTTCATTTGGCTTGCTCAGAGTGTGCTCAATAAGCCTTCATCAATGGGGCGTGTCTATCTCCATCTCTTCTTGGCACCATGGTTGTCTTAGATTTTGATTTGATATGGCTTCAAATATCTTGGGTTGTGATTTTGGCATTATAACACTATTGTCATATAATCTTGCTCTAAAACTTGCATTATAACATTACGCTATCCAATCTCTCTAAATGGAGAGGCAACTGCTTATATTTATAGGTTTTGCAATTGACTTGGAATGAGTTAAATCCTAACCTAGGTTTTTTTAATTAACCCTAGTAGAGTTAAAAGATCTCCAAACCTCATGATTATCATGCAATAGGTGTGCTTTGAGATATTTTGGATTTTGGACAACTCACAAAAGGTAATGATTACTTCCTACGATATTCTTAATTTTTGAATTTCTTTTTTGATAATTCATTTAATTTCTCATGGCTTATTCAATTAGGATTTGATTAAGATTTACATGTTAGTTAATCCCTTTTAGGATTTTGAATATTTTTCAAGTTTTGATTTAATTGATTTGGGAATTTGCTCTATTTAATTTATTTTTGGTATAAATTGATGTAATTGCATGTGATGAAGCCAAATTTGATATGTTTATAAATTCTTAGGCTAGATGTGCAATGGCTAGTAAGAATTGATCTAAAGTTGGGTATGGATCCATTAGTGGCTAATTTTAGATGTCTACAGTTTGCCCTTATTTAGAAGGCATTACAAGCTATAATCACAATAACATCTTCTCAAAGCATAAAAATGTTTTATGTGTTTATGATTTTAATGGTAATGGATGAATTGTAGGGTACCCCTTGAGGGAGTGGTTGTTAAAAGGGTCAGCCAATTGTCCCTCAAAAGAAGGAAACAAGTGGACTAAATAGATGATAACACAATGATTTGTCTAAAGTGGGGTAGAATCATTGAAAATGAAACTAGGATGGAGTAAAATAGTTTTCCCAAAGGTGGTTATAAGCATTATACCCTGATAGTGCCAAATATGATATGAAATATAGGTGGGATGGTCTACAATGATTTGTCCATAGGTAGTTATAATCATTAGTATCTTGATTATGACAAACAAGCCCTTGTTGGGTAGAAGAAAGTGAATGATTTTCCCAAAGCTGGTTATAATCATTAACCCTCAAATTGGTGATAACACAATGAGTTGCCCAAAGGAGGTTAGAATCATTGAAAATTCAAGTGGGATGGATGATGTGCAATGATTTGCTCAGAGGTGGTTATAATAATTGGACCTTGAAAGTGGAAAACATGCTAGGAAATGATGATGATAAAGATGATGACAAATTTTGACATAAGATAAAGATAAATTAGGCAACCTACTGGTAGGGAGATGTTTGTCTGAACTAGCAAGGAGGAAAATTATTTCATTTTTTATTTACTCTATGTGGGATATGATTTGGATCAGGTTAGAAATTTTTGGTATTGGTATTGAGGAGATAACGATGCTGGATTACTATGTAGACTTCTTGAAACTAATTTTTATTGTACACATGATGGTAGCCATCATAATAGAACACCATGAAGACTTGGCCAAAATATGCATAAATATTGAATCCCAATATCTAATATTCAATTGAAAATAATGCACCAATAATAAAAACCATGATGATAATGTTGACATTTGAATATGGATGGATTTAAGAATAAGTATGCAAGGAATTACCCAATGAATGCACATAGACCTGAATCAAGGCAACAATACTTAAAGCAAACAAATTGGCACACAAACAAATAAAAAAACACAATAGAAAACAAATGAATAAATGATGTTTTAGTCATAATGCTAGTACAAACAATGTAATCCAAATAAGATGACAAACATTGCCCCTAGAAAATAGGTGAAAATTTAAAAAACAAACAAGATGGGAGAATAGAAGAAAAGGAAGGGGGTGGTTGAACTATATCCATATGCACTAGGTAAGTGGATGCTACCTACATATCTTCATGGACATGATATCCAATAAAAACTTCATGTTTAATGTAGTTCTCTTGGGATATGGGATAAAAGAAAATGATGATGATAAAAAACCAAACATTATGGATGTGATAAAAGAATAGGAATGGACTTGTAAAATGGTGAGAGCTTAGGATAAAAGACCAAAAAGGATGAGGAAACTAAGTGACAAGTGATTTATTATGACTTAGTGAGGGTTCCTATAATCCTTAAGGCAAAGAAGTGGTCAATGTTTTTGGTTTTTCTAACTTGATTTTCAAATGTTTTTGGAAATTTGGAGTATCTCAACTCAATTGAGAATGACAAGATACTAAACAATCCAAGCTCACGAAATGGTGAGAGTGTGGCTAACTTAAAATGTTGCTCTCAAAATGGCAATAGCATATGGAAAAGGGGGGATTGAGATGACCTCAAAAAGTATCAAGCACTACTCACATAATCCCAAATGGCTTCAAATCATAGTAGTTCCACCTTACAGCAGAGGAATTTGACTAGTGTACTAGCTAATTCAAATAAAACAAGCATAGTTGGCATAATGGCATAGTACGACATAAAAATGACAAAGTTGGTATGTTAAGGCATAATAAACAAATGTTTCTCCTAGATTTCCCACAGGTGGTTATAACTAGGATACAATGGATTAGATCAATGATACTAATTTTCCCATAGGTGGTTATAATTAGTATTAAGACCAATGAGACACTGATTTGCCCATGTAGGTAGATATAATGAGGGTCACATAAAAAAACATGATTAGAATGAAATAAGAAATGAAGGATGAAACTGCTAAAACTTATGTCATACTACTCCAAAATATTTTCTTTGTCTGAAATTCTTAAAACAACTACTAAAAATGATCTGATTCTTTATCCTGAAAGCGTGAAACCAATGGATGAACCAAGGTCAAATGGGATAGGTAGATAGGATTCAAAACATGTTAGGTTGATAGGTAAGGAATGATATGATAGATAAGTGATAGGCAAAGTGATAAAATGGTAGAATGGTATGAAGATTGGATAAAATGCTAAGACGGTTTCCCCCAAGTGATAAGGTGAGGGAAGTGACAAGGTATAAAATAATGGTAAGGGAATGGCAAAAGAAGATGAAAAGGTAAATGACAAATGGCCAAGATATGGCAAACAAAAATGGTATGGTGCATGTTGTTAGCTTGGTATGGTAAATGATTTTATTATTCTTATTGAAGTGGAGATGCACATCCTGATCAATAAATGTTACAACCAGAATAATCAATCATGTAAATTGATAGCCCATACCTCATATGAATGGTTTTTCTATCAAGAACTAGCTATAGATTTGGATGCCAATAATGTTGTTATGATCTTCATTGTTTATTGATTTTGTTTCCTTCAAATGCCAAGATAAGTTATCTTTGTAGCCTCTATAAAGGAAAGTATGACTAGGGATGGTAGAGATGGATAAATGTTGGTTGATAGGTTTGATTGGGAAATGGAATGGTGGATGATAATGGAATGTATAATGGTTTTAATACAAATGAAGATCAAGATTTTTAGGCACATAGAATATTCTTAATTCTAGATTCAACATAACTTTGGATGTGGTAGGGTTGAAGACTTTTGAATATTTTCTCGATAGGACTACCAAATTTTTCTATCATTTGGGCTTAAGAGTAGCTACCATCTAATTAGGCTATAAATTGAAAACTATATTGATTTATTCTTTGATAATGTATTCATCAAGAAGTGAAGAAATTTTGTACTCAACTATTGGCACCTTGAAAAGGTTTTTACTAATGTAGTTTTTTTTATTGTCCCATAGTGCCTCTGAGAAGGTTTCACTAAGGAACATTGACTTTTGACTTTGATTATCTTATAATGCTTCTGAAAAAGGTTTCACTAGAAGATGTTGAGATTAAACTTTGATTATCCCCTAGTGCCTTCAAAAAGGTTTCACTAGGATATTGTTCTTCTTTTGCATGAATTTGGTCTTGGCCTCTTTGTTGTTCTTCACTGATATGTCACCATGGATGCAATTCAAAAAGGTATGATTCTATCGATCCCAATCAACACTTGTGGGAGATAGAATGTCAATACAATGGATAATTTGGTTGCTAGTAATGGCATGTGGAATGGTAATGGAATTAGGAGAGATTACATAATCTTCATAGAAGATACTAAGAGAAATTGTGTCAATGCTGAAGTAATCATCCTCAAAAACCATGGAAGGATCACAAATGTATTTTGTTTTAATATATTTCAAGAATAATGTTTTTTATTCCTATTTTAGTTAGGGGTCTAGATTAATAAACTAGTATATAATATAAAAATAAATACAGTCTTGATTTTTACAACTGTTGTCTTTTTCACCTTTCTAAAAACAACAATAAATAAGAAGAAATATAAATTAACTAGAAAATAGACTGAGACAACTAATATAGAGGTTGAAAATGGACATGCAAGACTGGGAAGGTGTTATAAACTTGAATCTACTTTTTTTTGAATGAAAGGATACAAGTATCAAAAAGTTGATGCTTTGGTGTCTAATGTTGTTGTGTGTTCTTACCATTGTCAGAACTGGTCACAAATACCTAAAACTTTTTATTTAGTTGAATTTTGCCTATGTGAGCATGCGTATGAAAAATTAAGCACTAGTCATTGATGAAACTTGTTATGGAGCTAATTTTGTCTTCAAACCCTAACCCTCTATCATGATTGATAAAATGACATTTGAGTCACTTTAGAAAGAGAGGGGTTAGTATGAAAGATGTACTGAACATCCAATCCACACCCCTTGTGTGGGCATGCTTCCTACATACCAATACTCCAAAAAAGGATCAATCCATATGCAGTTCTCCCACCTTGTGTGCTTTGTGCAATAGTGTGATGTGAATTCAAATGCCAAATTTATAGTATTTGAGGTGGCTAAGGACTGGTATGAGTATTTGAGTAGGTTTGAAGCTATGTTGGGTGATTGTGTGTAAAGATTAGGGAAGTTTGCCTTAGTTATTTGTTTGTATAATTGTTTGCTTTGTAAGTTTTGTCACCTCCTTTTAAAATGATCTTTGAGTGGGATTTTATAAGGAATAATTGGTCATGGGTTAGATGTATTCATGCTAGGCTAA
Organism: Torreya grandis; assembly: GCA_037957365.1. Lineage (NCBI taxonomy): Eukaryota > Viridiplantae > Streptophyta > Pinopsida > Cupressales > Taxaceae > Torreya > Torreya grandis. Next base: position 6,703,328 of record JARHVA010000041.1, read on the forward strand.
CCTAATTAAGGATAAGGACTAGATAAAAATGATTGTTGGGGCTCAAAGTGCAAATCAATAGGACTGTTAAAAAGGGGTACTTCTCTATGGGGCGCTATAGTCCAAATGGGGAAATCCTATCCTACAAGATCAAGACCTGGGGAGATAGGATTAGCATGGGGAATACTATCTAGCTAAGGTGGAATGACTGTTCAGAAGGTTTTGGATGACTAAAAATGAGTAAAAAGGTGTTTATAAGGGTTGTAAGATCATGTAAAAAGGACCTATGGATGGGGTGTTTCAAACCACAATCAAAATACCAATTTGGATATTTTATATAACTACATTTTCCCACCTTTTATTCTAATGATGCATCAAATCAAGATACTAGGATAAATAAAAAGTAGAAAGCATACCTAAACTTACCTATAAGGGTGAAGCCCATGAAGATGTGTGATGTTGAGTGTGAATAGAGATCACAATGTGAACCATAAATATGCAAGAGCAAATAAAGAGTAGATAAGTTCTTACTAGACACACTATGTCTAAAATAAGAACATATAAAGGCTAGGTAAAAGAGAGAGGAAAAGAAAGGAATAAATATAACTCATCAGGTACATGAACCAATATAAAACCTATTATGATGTTGAGTGATGTTGGGTGATGTTTGGTATGTGTTGTACCAAGAGTAATATCATGAATAGAGCTGAGTGCTCAATTCCTTGAGGGTGTCTCAAGAATACAAAGGTTGTCCCTTTAGATCCATCATCACCCTCTATGTAGTGAATCTATGTGATCATACATGTTTTAATTGATGTTTGTAATATGTGTCCAATCTCTTTGACTAGTTGGCTTAAGAATACAAAGGCTAACTAGTCTTTTGGATCCATCATTGCCCACTAAGTGTGAACTATGAACTGATACTGGTATTAATATGTGCCATATTATATGGCTCATGAATATCATAAATTCTCTATAATATAACAATGTAGTATGGATAACCAAATGTGTACTAAGAACTAGGCCAATCTTGGCCACTCTGAAAGGTGGAGATTAGGCTTGTATGAAAGCCACTCTGAAACTAAGAACTAGGCTTATATGAAATCCACTTTGAAATGATGCCAACCACTTACAGATGGAATAATGCATGTAATTACTAATTATACATGGGTAATACAATGAACTATAAAAAAAGAAGGTAAATATGCCATGTATATTTCCCTCAATCACTAGCGTATGTAACATAGATTCTAATTTGGAAGTTGTACCAACTGCCCAATCTAAAACTAGAAGTGAGAGCCATCCTATTGTACATGATGCCCTTATATCTAGATAATCTGAGTAAAAAGATATTGAAACTACCCAATCTGAACTATACTATAGCTAAAAAAACTATAATTGACCTTACCTTTCTATCTATTTTTGAAAATTTTAGGTTTTTGACTATTTGGACAGGAGCGTCAAAAAGTGGACACTTTGTTGTAGGGCACTGTAGTCAGAATGGGGCACTCTTATCCTTTACTATTTTTTATTGTTGTTTTGTGTTCATCCTTATTTTTTTAGTATGTTCTGCATGCTTTGAATTCTAATTATTTTTTTGAGTGTTCTAAAAACTAATTTTGACTGGTAGAGGACTATGATCTCTATGATAAAACCCTTGTTTATTGCCCCCTCTTTTGAGAGTAGGAATTAAGATAGTATACTGAATATCCTTAGAATAAATATCCCTATAAGTGTGTTATGCTATGAAATACATGATTTATCAATATTGATAAAAAAAAATATGTCTTAAGATATAACATATTTTATGTTGGAAATTGTTAGATCAATAGGGGTATGCCTAGATAGATGTAACAATATAATAACATGTGCAATCTATTGAACTAAAACTAGAAATTTGGTTAGTTTTCAAGGAGGGATGGAGCATGATTTCCATCATGGCATCCAAGAAGGAAATATAATTCATGATGTGGATCATGGCATTGTAAACAACTGAGAAGCAAATAAACAAATAAACATGCAAGGCAAGAAGCAAGAAGCATACAAAAGAGGCTAAGGGGCCAAGCAAATAAGGGACATAGGTGCATATCACTCACATTGGGAAAATCAAGCATACAAGGCATGTTCAAATTCCCACATACACATACAATTATAAATAAGAAAGATTGGTGTGAGGGCCATAAGCACATACAAGAGTACAAGCAAAAGACATTGGAAAATGTCTTAAGGCACACACAAGGAAAAAAAAGAATTGAAAAATGTAATCACATCTAGCTACTTAAATAAAGAAAGGAAGGCATGCAAATGATGGAAATACTATTGCATCTAACTGATCAAATCAAGAAGTGAAAGAAAGAAAAACATGTTATACAAGACTAGGTAGATGCTAAGAAATACATAAGTGTTATATAATAGTGAGTGTCGACAAAATAATCTATATAAGCTAATAAGTAATATACATCAACATGATAACTAGAGTGTGTGGTGTAGGAATTACATAACATGGATGGTGTATTCATGTAGAAGATGCCCCTGGTGGGTAGATATTTTGATGTATGTCTCAAATGTAAAAGTAGGATACCCCCTCAATGGGTAGAGTGAAGCAATCAAGGATTTGGGTGTCACTGCACACACTCAAACAAGATTAAGTGAAGCATGGTAATGTAGATAAATCAAAAAATAATAATATAGAATAGAAAAATGTAAGTCTAGCATGGTGGTAAAAATGTAAAGTATGGATAATGTGTATAATTGAAAAGTTTTTAGTGTTTTGAGTTATTTGAATGTTTTTGTATTTTGACATGTTATATATTTTTTTTGTATTTTGAAATATTATATTGTTTTTGGTGTTTTGAGTTGAGCTATGTAGAAGTAAGAAAAAATACACTATATACAAGTAAGCTGAGAAATTATGTACAAGAAAGACTAAGAAGAAATGATACTAATCGATGAGTCTCATAAGAGACTCTATCATGGTGTCTTATATTAAGAAGAGGGATCATGCATGATCATGAAGCACGATGGAAGGGTTGAGACTATGACTCTGAAACCTATGTATGCTATAGATGCTCTAAAATCTCTATAGTGGAAATTGACTATGGGGTCCCCCTATAACTCTAAGAAGTGGATGCATTGTAGGGATCTTAAGGACCCATCTGGTAGTAGAAGAATCTCTCTAAAAACATGATCTATGTGTAGAGGCATGAGACCTTAATGATACTACATTGGGTGTGAATATTATAGCTAGAAACTATCTAGAGTCCTGAAACTATCACTAATGTAGTGGTCACTCTAAGAGAGGCCTCCATGGAAGTGTATGAACTCTTTATGCTGGTAAGGGAGGCCTCAATTATGTCTAAATCTGAATTGGAGGAAGAATTTTAACTAGTGGAGGAGCTAAAACTGGTGACTATAGAGTAAGAGATGGCTTTGAAGTGGGGAGTGGTAACTCATAGAAAACTCCACCAACTATAATAACCTGATTAGCATGAATGTATTTCATGCATCTATGAACTATAGAAGGTACTACATGAAGTTTCTAGATCCATGGTTGACTAAAAAACATGTATAAGACTCCTTCACTAGGAATAATAGGAAAGGGTGTGGCCACATGTGCTAGACCAACCTATAGAGGAAGTACAATCTCACCTAATGAACTCTATATGTGTCCACTAAATCTACTAATAACTATGTCTATCGAGGTAATATCTTACTTTGAATATCCCAAATACTAAATTAATGTCATAGTGTACATGTTCACACTAGATCCATTATCTATGAGAACACTATAAATGGGATGGTGATCAATGTAGGCTTTGATAAAGAGTGCATAATAATCTAAATCATCCTCAACTATCTCCTACTCTAAGAATGAGATTGGAGGTCTAGCTGAAACTCTAAAATTATACACACTAATCATGTTTTTCAAAGGATGTGACTCAATTGAAGGTGCTTTGTGTGTAACTAGTGGAGGGTGTTCATGATATTCATGTTGAGCACCTAATGTTCCCCCTATCTCTTATTTAAAATGTTGTGGGAAAGGATATGAGAAAAGTTTTAGAGCCTTGTCCTATATTTTTTTTACATGAGGAGGATCAACTGGAGTGCCAAGATCAATAATGTTTCCATCTATCAAGTCTTGTATCTTGTGTCATAAACTAATGCATCTATTCATTGTGTGGCCTAGTTCCATGTGAAAATCATATAATGCATTCTAATCATATCCATGTGGAAGAGGTTTTATCGTATCAACTTCTTGAATAGGAGGGAGAGATAGGACATTACATTCCAATAGCTATTGTAAGACTCTGGCTGGAGATACTGGTAGATTTGGTAAAGGCTCACTGAGGAGGCACTAATAAAACCACTCACTGAGGGGGCTTTGAAGTCACATTAATTGTAGGTTGATTTTGATTTTTTCTATCATGAACCTTTATTTTGTATGGGACTTTACTATTACTCTTGTTTATTGTTTTTGATATGCTTGTGTACTTGAGTTTGCCCATTGAAATTTATTTGAATTCCCTTTCCTTTAGTGTATGACATAACTTAGTGAAGGAATTAAAAAAATTGAACATTATTGACTCATGTAAAGCTGGCAGAAGACTCTGTTTGAAGAGATATTGTAATTATTGATCAGCCATGGGGCTACTCATTTTAGCCAAGATAGTCTTATATCTAAGAACATAATCTATGAGATGTTCATTTGACCTTTATTTCTATTGTGAAACTTAGGCATAAGAAACCTTGTCACATATGTTAATGCTAAAATGAGCTAGGCACATTTCAGCTAAAGGATTGAATGCTTTGACTAACTGATTTGGTAGACTATAAAACCATTGTAGAGCATAATCTTTTAAACTCCATGGAAATAGATTGGTTAGTAACCAATCATTTAGCACATAGTTCAATCATGTTACATGAAAATATCTCAAGTGTGTCTTGATATCACCCTTACCATTAAATAGAGTGAGCTTAGGTTGAACAAAACCTGGTGGCAAGGGTATAAAAGTAATATGGCATGTCAATGGTGTATGAAGTAGATCAAAAGAGTCCAAATCTTGTGTTGGTCTATAAGTACCTTGCTCAATATGTGGCACCTTAAATTGAAGATAATTAATCTCTTGCATAAAGGTAGCCACATTAGAAGGTGAATATGTACTAGCCATAATTGGTGGTGTCACATATGAAGGTTGGGATGCTATAGGGGGTTATTGAGATATAGTTACCCCCATAGTGTCATTTGTAACTGGTTATTCTATGGTTTGAGGGGATTGACCATTGTTTGATTTCTTTTATTCTTCTTGTAGTATTTTAAGCATATCATCTTGCATATTAGTATTTTTAGTTAAAAGATCTTGAAGTTCCCTCTTATCAGTTTTGTCAAAGATGGTATATTGGGCCATTGTTAAAGTAGGAAAACAAAGCAAAAGTGGATTGAATTTTTTTATAATAAGTTGTAATAATAAAAATGTGATGGAAGGAAAGTATTTAATAATGGAAATGTAAATTCCTAAAAACAACAAACTGGAATATGCATAAAAAGGATACGAAGCTCACTAACATGTAAGGTGATACCTATAAAAACATAATGACCTAGTATATTCTAGTAGGGTTTGAAATATATGGTTTTTAAAATTATTATGTTGAATTTTAAAAATTAAATGTGAAATTTTGATTTATATATGTAGAAAAAATCATAAGAATATTGCTAAAATCAACAAGGAATTTTCCCTAGGGTTTTTGTGTGCAAACGAAGTAAGTCAAGTTCACCAAATGTTTTAACTTATTTTGGCAATAATGGAGTTTTATTCTTATTTTAGTTAAGGGTCTATATTAATAAATCCATATATAATATAGAAATAAATATAGTCCTAATTTGTGCAACTATTTATCTTTTCCACCTTTTTAAAAATAACAATAAATAAGAAGAAATATAACTTAGCTAGAAAATAGACTGAGACAACTGATACAGAGGTTAAAAATGGCTATGTAGGACTGGGAAGGTGTCATAAAACTAAATATAGATTTTTTTGGGTGAAAGGACATGAGCATTAAAAAGTGGACACTTTGGTGTTCAGTGTTATTGTTTATTCTTACCGCTATTGTCTAAACTGATCATATAGACCTAAAATTTTTTGGGTAGTTACATTGTGCCTATGTAAGCGTGTCTATGAAAAATTGAGCATTGGTTTTTGATAGAACTTGCTATCAAGATTTTTTTCTTCAAACTTTAACCCTTCATCATGCTTGATAAAATGACATTTGAGTCACTTGAGAAAGAGGGGGTTAGTGTGAAAGATGTACTAAATGTGCAATCCACACCCCTTGTGTGGACATGCTACCTACATACCAATACTTCAAAGAGGGATCAAGCCATATGTAGTTCACCCACCTAGTGTGCTTTATGCAATAATGTGATGCAGATGCAAATGCCAAATTGATAGTGTTTATGGTGGCTAGGGATTGGTCTGAGGATTTGAGTAGGTTTGTATCTTTGTTGGGTGAATGTGTGCAAAAAATAAGGAAGTTTTCCTTAGTGCTTTGTTTATATTCTTGATTTCTTTGTAATTTTTATCACCTCCTTTGTAAATGAGCTTTGAGTGGAATTTTATAGGGAAAAATTGGTCATAGGTTAGATGTATTCATGTTAGGTTGACCTATTTAAGGATAAGGACTAGATAAAAATGACTATTGGGACTCAAAGTGCAAATGGATAGGACTTCTAAAAATGGGACACTTCTCTATGGGGTGATATAGTCCAAATGGGGTGCTCCTATCCTATAGGATCAGGACCTAGGGAATAGGATTGGCATGGGGAATACTATTTGGCTGAGGTAGAATGACTATTCAGAAGGTTTTAGATGATTAGTAATGAGAAAAAAGGTGTCTAGAAGGGTTTCAAGAGCATGTAAAAATGACCTATAGATGGCGTGTCACAAGCCACACTCAAACTGCCAATTTAGAAATTTTATATGACTATATATTCAAATTGATCTATGAGGCATGCATAACCAATGTTGTAACAACCATGAACATATTTTGTATCTAAATCTGATTCCAACTCAAGGGAATTTGAATCCAATGTTGAGACTATTATTTATTTTTCTTCTGATGCTAAATTTGAGGTTTATTCAAGAATAAAACTTGAATCTAATTCTGATTCCTCATTTGATGTGGATGTTACTATAATGATGTTTTTCTAAATCTCTAGTTTTAGACAAGTAACGACCTGTGATGGCATAATGGGCTCCATAAAGACTAATTTGTCAAAGTGAGACTCCTCTATGATGATAAAAAGGTCAAGTTACAACACCCCAGATACTAGCTTATTAAGGGGAGGTTCTTGAAAGATAGGCCTAAGAATAAAAGGTGATTCATCATAGGTTGACTTATCACAAATGGTTGGTTCAACAAAAACATCATGAATTAGCTGGTTGTCTTGGTCTTGGTTTATAATTGGTTGTAAAATATTGGTTTTGAATAAAACTTGGTCCTCAAATGATTGGCTCAGTTGAGGTACTAATTGGATTGGTTGGGGATGGATGATTGGTCAGGGTTTTCTAAATTGAGAAATGGCTGGCAATAGCTCAATAATGACCAGTGGTTGGATAATGAAAAAGTGTTTTGAAGCTTGATTGCTCACACAAACTAAAGGATGAGGTCTTGGTATAGAAATAGTAGGGCATCATGGAGCTTAAATTCTCACATAAACCAAAGGATGGAGTCCTCGAATGATATGGACAGGGCATTGCAAAGCTTGGTTATTATCATGAATCAAAAGATGAAGTCTTGGAATGATATGGATAGGGAATTGCAAAACTAGGTTACTCGCACAAGCTAAAGGATGAGGTCCTAAAATGGTAATGGTATTCCTTGAATGTTTTGGAGCTCGGTATCTTGAACAATCCAAAGGAGGGTTAATGGTATAGGTGGGGGATTGGGTGGTCATATAAGGGTGAGTATAATACCCCAAATAAACTAAAGAATGGATCAATTCACCTTGTGCTTAAGCACTTTGGATTTTCTCCCCAAAATGAGGATTACAAGAAGGGTATGGATCCTCCTCCCAAATAAGATCATCCTTGTCCCCATAGGGGTTTTGGCTTAGATCATAAGTAGGTTCTTGACTTTGTTCTTTTGATTGATTATTGTAAGGTGGATATGGATCTGTCTCATAAACAACATCATCTTCAAAGAGGTCTTTACCCAAGTCCTCTTCACAAACCATATCATCTTAGTAGGGGTCTCTGGTTGAATTTTTCATGTCCATTCCATCATAACTTGGATTGTATGTGACTCCACCATAAGTGTAGCTAGACATATCCACATCATTGATAACACTCCACAAAAAGTCTTAGAGTTATACAAACTCTGAAAAGCTATGTCCAAAAAGACAAAGAGGTTAAAACTCTAACTTGGTTTAGGGTGGAGTTGTATCTCCAAAAATCCTATCCAAAGACTTGGTAAAAATAGTACAACTTTAAATGTCTAATTTTAAATGTCTCACACAAACAAAGTTAAGTAAAATGACATAAAAATAAGATGCCAAACTCTAATTTCTAATGATGTTCCAAATAGGTCTAAAACTATGAAAGGGAAATGTTACTAGGTCTTTTGTCCAAATGTAGAGTCAAAATATAGGCTCAAATAGGCTATGCTAGGATTTTTGGCCAAACATGGCATCAAAATCTAGACTTGAAACAAAGATATGATGATTAATCTAATAAATTTAGAATAGTTTGACAAAGACTAGGCACTTGATTTTAGACATAAAAAAGATCATATTGGTATAAAACACAAAACAAAAGGCACTTTGAAGATGAATTGATTCTATCAAATAAATGCAAAAATAATAAATTTTCCCAACTTGAGTAATGAATTAACCTAATTTACACAACCCAAAAGAGAAATATCTATGTATTAGTCCCTATGTGTTGAGGCCTAAATAGAAATCAATCAATGTTTGGATCCGAACTTGTAAAATTTAATAAAATACTCAATTTAGGTAAACTAGGGTTTTGAGGACTAATAATTTAAGCAAATTTGAACAACATTAATATGCTAAACAAAGATCCAAAAGGCACATGATTGGTTTAAACAATGACAATTTGGACACAAGACAAGTCTATTGAAATAATTTGGATAGTGTAATGGCATTATCACTCCCAAAAGATGTGATAATGGTTTATTTCAAAGACTTCTAAGGCACAAGACTTGAAATTATTTGGGCCATGTAACGTTACCCATCTCAATCAAATACCATACTCATTGTTTTGACATAAAAGTTTTCTAAGTTAAATAAAGGTTTCAAACAGATGGCATAACACCTCCTCAAATAATGGAGTAATGTTGGATAAAAGACTCAATCAAGAATGTGACTTAAATAACAAAGTTTTAAGTTTAACACACCAATAAATAAAATAATAAATGATATAAATACAACTAAGTATATTGTAATCAATCTTTTCAAGGTGTGGCAAAGTGGGGTTGACTAAAACTGATTTAACTATTTTGGGAATATTGGTGTTTTATTCCTAATTTAGTTAAGGGTCTAAAATAATAAGTTAGTAAATAATATTACAATACTAATTTTTATAATTTATTGTGCCTTTTAAACCTTTATAAAAATAGCAATAAATAAGGAGAAATGCAACTTAGCTTAAAACTGGGTTGAGATGGTTGAGACAGAGGCTAAAACTAGCTATGCAAGATTGGAGAAGTGTGTGAACCTAGATCTGGATTTCATTTGGTGAAAGGATAGGAGTGCCAAAAACAAAACACTTCAAGTTTTGACACTATAGTCTAGGTCTTGTTTCTATTTTCCAAATTGGTCACAGAGATCTGAGTTTTTTGGGTTTTGTCCATTATCGTTTAGTGAGCCTTTTAATGAAATTTTAAGTCTTGAATGTCAATGAAACTCCTCATAGATTTGATTCAATATTAAAACCCTAGACCTTCATTATGCTTAATAAAAATTGAGAAAGAGGGGGGGTAGTGTGTGTAAGATTCATTGAACATGTATCTACACCCCTTGTGTGGGCACATTGCCTACACACCAATACTCCAAAGAGGGATCAAGCCATATATAGTTCTCCCACTTGATGTGATTTATGCAATAGTGTAATGAGAATACAAAAATGCCAAATTGAGAATGTGTGAGGTGGCTAAGGACTGGTGTGAGGGTTTGAATATGTTTGTATGTGTGTTGGGTGACTGTATGCAGAGAATAGGAAAATTTTCCTTAGTGGTTTGTTTGTAATCTTACTTGCTTTGTAAGATTTATCACCTCCCCTCTAAATGAAGTTTGAATGGAATTTTATAGGGATCTATTGGTCATAGGTTAAATGTATTTATACTAGGTTGACATAATAAAGAATAAGAATCAGATGAAAATAGTTGTTTAGGCTCAAAATGTGATTAGATAAGAATGCTAAAAATGGGACACCCTAGGGTCTAATGCTATAGTCCAAGTCTGACACTCCTATCCTACAGGCTCAAGACCTAGGGGGATAGAATTGGCTTAGGAAATGTAGCTTGGGTGAGATGGAATCAAGTTTCATAAGTATATGGATGATAGATTATAAGCAAAAAAGTGTTTGGAAGGGTTATAAGAGCATGCAAGAAGGTCCTACGGATTGGGTGTCACAAGCCACACATAAGCTACCAATTTGGACATTTTATATGACTACATTTTCTCCCCCTTTATTCTAATGATGTAGCAAAGTGAAATACTAGGATAAAGGAAAGTAGAAAGCGTACTTGAACTTACCTGTTAGGGTGAAGCCCATGAAGTTATGTGATGTTTAATGTGCGTTGAGAGAGCACATTTTCAAGTGTAAATCTGCAAGAGAAAATAAAGAGTAGATTAGTTCTTACTAAATATGTTATATTTAAAATAAGAACATAAAAAAGTTGGGTAAGAGAGAGAGAGAAATAAAAAGAAATGAATAAAACTCATTGGGTACGTGAACTAATACAAAATCTATTGTGTTATTGAGTGATGCTAGCTATGCGTTATACCAAAAGTAATATTATGAATGGAGTTGAGTGTTTAATTCCCTGAGAGTGGTTCAAGATTGTAAAGGCTAGCCCTTTGGCTCCATCATCTCCTACTAAGTGAAGCTATGTGATCATGCATGTGTTAATTGATGTTTAGACTATGTGTCCAATCCCTCTGAGTAGGTGGATTAAGAATATAAAGGCTAGTTAGTCCCTTGGCTCCATCATTACCCACTAAGTGAAGCTATGAAATAATACCAGTATGAATGTGTTTGTATGAGATGTCTCCTAAATCCCATGAATGCTCTAAAATCTCATAATGTGGCATGGATATTCAAATATGTACAAGAAACTAGGCCAATCTTGACCACTCTAAAAGGAGGAGATTAGGCTTGTATGAAATCCACTCTAAAACTGGGAACTTGGCTTATGTGGAAGCCAATCGAGAATGTGGAGGTTAGACCTATATGAAATCCACTCTAAAAATATGCCAATCATATGTAGATGGAATAAGGCACGTAACTACTAAGAATGCCTAGGTAATATACTAAACTTATAAAGAAAAGAAGTCAAATATGTCATGCACATTTCCCCCAATCACTGGTGTTTGTAACATAGATTTTGATCTATTTCCAACTTCCCAATATAAAATTGGAAGTGAGATCTATCATGCAATGCATGATGCCCCCTATATCTAGATTCTCTAAGAAAAATTGTACTAAAACTATTGAATCTAAACTAATTTATATCTGACAAAACTATAGTTGAGCTTACCTTTCTGCCTATTTCTAGAAAATCTAGGTTTTTTCTATTTGGATAGGAGTACCAAAAATAGGACACCCTATTGTTTGGCATTGTTGTCTAGGTTTGGTACTATTGTCCTTTGCCAAATCTGCTCACTATTATATAATCATCATATTTTTTTGGTCTATTCTACCTAATTTGGGTTCTAGTTGTTATTTTAAGTGTTCTAAAAACTAATTTTTTAACTGGTAGGAGCTTTGATCTCTGTGATAAAACCCTTGTTTTTTGCCCCCTCTTCTGAGGGTAGGAATGAAGACCCTTTTAATGACTACCCTTAGAATAAAGAGCCCTACAAGTGTGTTATGCTACAAAATACATTATATAGTAATGATAATAAAAAAGATGTCTCGAGATATAGCATAGTTTGTATTGGAGATTGTTAGATCAACAAAGGTATGCCTAGATAGATATACCAATATAATAGCATGTGTAGTATATTGCATTGAAATTAGAAATGTTAGTTGTTAATTTTTAGTTTTCAAGGAGAGATGAAGCATGATGTCCATCATGACATCCAAGAAAATAAGATAATGCATGATATAGATCATGCCATTATAAACACTAAGAAGCAAACAAGCAAAAAGCATACAAGAGTGGCCAAGGGGCCAATAAAATAAGTGACAGGGGCACATATCACTCAAACTAGGAAAGTAAGCATACAAGGCATGTTCAAATTCCACATACACATACAATTGAAAATAAGCAAGGTTGGCATGAGGGCCATAGGTACATGGAAGAGTACAAGCAAAGGACATTGGAAAATGTCCTAAGGCACACATAAGAATAGAAGCAAAGGACATTGGCAAGTGTCCTAAGGCACATACAAGAGGAAAAATAGGAAATTGAGAAATGTAATCACATCTAGCTATGCAAAACAAGGAAAGAAATCATGTAATATACTAGAAATACAATCACATATAACTAATTAAAGTAAGAAGTTAAACTATGCAAGACATGTAGTATAAGACTAGGTAGATGCTAATAAATACACAAGTTCTATATACTATTGAGTATCGATAGAGTAATCTATGTAAGCTGGTAAGTAATGTACATTGTCATGATAACTAGTGTCTAGTGTAGGAATGACATACCCTGGATGGTGTAGTCATGTAGAGGATGCCCCCAATGGGTAGATATATCAATGTATGTCTCGAATGTAGAATTAGGATGCCCCTTCAATGGGTATAGTGAAGCAATCAAGGATTAGAGTGTCACTGCACACACTCAAAGAAGATCAAGTGAAGCATGGTAGTCTGGATAAATCGACATACAATAGCATAGAACAATAAAATGTAAGTCTAGCATGGTAGTAGAAATGTAAAACATGGATAATGCATATAATTGATTTTTTTTGGTATTTTGACATATTTGAATGTTTTTGTATTTTGACATATTTGAATGTTTTTTTTTTTTTTTTTTGATATATTTGAATGTTTTTGGTATTTTGAATTTTTGTATTATTTTGGGATTTTTGATATATTTGGTTTTTTGGAATAAGCTATGTACAATCAATCATAAGAATACTATGTATAATAAATATTGAGAAACTATATAAAAGTAAGCAAAAATAAATTATGTACAAGTAATTGAAAGGAAGCTATATACAAGTAAGCAAAAAGAAACTATGTACAAGTATATGAATAAAGTAATATGTACATAATGACATAAAAGACTAGGCTAGAGGGGGTAAAGGGTTCAAGGATGGAGCCTGTTGAGGATGAAGATGGAGGAAGGGATCATGGCCATCATCAAATACCTCAAGATCATCATCATAAATATTATCATATGTTGTATAGTTTATATGCATGGTGGCTATCTTATTAGGTGTCAGTAAGATATATGATATTTGTGTAGTTGGAGATCTATCACTCATAATGGTGTCATCATGTCAATGATGAACTAAAGGTTACTATAGTTGTGAATATGTTGAGTCTCTTGTATGATGTTTATCTCTAGTAGTATATGGTTTTGATGGAAGTGATGTAGCCAGTGATGGTGGTGATGTAATCTGAATAGTACCATGAGCCTATAGTTTATCCAATCTCTATTATAAAGTTGTACATGAGTTTGTATCATGGCCTATGATCCTATGAAAGAGACAAACTGGGAGACCATCTTTCCATGATAACTTGCTAATAGATATGTGTTACACTATAGTTAATGTGATTAATCCATGATTAAGTAACATCTGTAGTATAATCTATGGTTGATATTATGTGTTGCCTACCTGAATCTGAATGACTAGTGCTATATCCATAGAGGTAACCATGTGAATTGTAGTATTAGAATATGGTGGTTTTATAAGAGTATTTATAACTGTTAGAGTAATTATAACTATTAGAGGAATTATATCTGTAGAATCAACTAGTACTACTAAAACTTCTATTGATGATTGTATAATTGTAGAAGGTGTAAGAACCATGACTGATGAAGTAGATAGAATGGTTGAAGTTGTTATGACTGGTTGAGTATCTGGAGATGAGGACACAACTATAAGTGGAGTGTGATATGTTCTAGTCTTTCCTACCTCATATGTATGTATTTGATCAAGAGAAATGAAATGAGGTGGTGACTGAACTATGATATAAGGTGTCCTATCTAGAAAAATAGTTGAAGATGACTCTATAATTCAATAATATTTGAATGGTTGATTATTTTTTGGTCATGTGTATAGGTATCCTTCATGGAGAAACTTAACACATAAATGAAGATTAGAAGGAACTAGCCCCATAGCATGTATCCAAGGTCATCCAAGTAAAATATTATAATGAAGAGGACTTGGCATGACCTAGAACTGTGTAGAGAGGGTTTTAGGTCCTACCATGATATCCAAAGTAATGGTGCCCAATGTCTATCATGGTATATCATCAAACCCTCTAATAATATTATATTATTTTTTCATGAATGTCATATCTATACCCATGGTCTGTAAGAATGTAATATTACATATATTAAGTCTAGAACCACTATCAACTAGAACTCTCTTAACTACACTAGTTTTGACTTGAAATTGTATAAACAGTGGTAAATTTTTATTAATAACTATCTGAGATGACATATCCTCATGATCAAAATAAATAGCATCTTCTATAGTTTTTAACATGTTGACCGTTGATGAAAAATAAGAAAGCTCTAAATCGATGGGCATAGAAGTCTGAGTGAGTGCTTGATAAAGAATGTCCTTGAACATATTAGCTTTTTGAAGTAGTTCTAACATGGAAATCTTATTTCGTGTGTTTCTCAACTGATCGAAAATATTATATACCTTGTGTGGATTTGCCTATGTGAGTAGGTTGGGCCTAGGATAGAAAAGAATAAGAGGGTGGTGGGATCCTAACAAGGTGGAGGAGGCATGGTGGCACATCAAGTAATAACTCTAACTACATTATATACTAGCCATATAGGATTAGTAGTATCTATAGGAGGAGAGTGTATATAATCAATAGGGCAAGGTGGTGGAGGGATAAAGGGTGTTAACTAGGCTCTTTAGGGATGGGTAGTGACCTAAGAAAGAGTAAAATGGACCATGAAACATAACTCGACATGGGATAGAGGCTCCAAAGGAGGTGATTCAAGAGGTATCTTAACATGTTTATCAATGAATGTGATAATATCATCCTATAATATAAAAAGTAAGCATGCAAAGAAAATAATGAAGCTTTGCATTAACATAAGGTAAACTTCATCATTCACAGACATGATAGGACCTAATATGAATTCCTTATTATTTGCAATAAATGTTTTGAAATGAGTAAGATCCATTTGTAACTTTTATGTAAAACATATGTAAGGTGATACCTCAAATACAAAGGGACCTAGTAAATTCAACTAGGGTTTGAAAGAAATAATTTTTCAAAATTACTATGGTAAATTTTTAAAAATTAAATGGGAAATTTTGATTTATGTGTTAGGTGATACCTCAAAAATTAATAGGTCATAATATAGTGAAACTAGGGTTTCCATGAAATTATTTTTACAATTACTAAGGTAAATTTTAAAAATTAAATGTGAATTTTTTATTTAAAAATGTTAGAAAAAAATTAAAAAAATACTGGAAAAACTCGAGACCTAGTATAGGCAACTAGAGTTTTAATAAAATTATTATTTTTAATTACTAAGGTAAATTTAAAAATTAAACATGAATTTTTGATTTAAAATATGTAGGAAAAATTATAAAATTATTGAAAACTCAGCAAGGAATTTACCCTAGGGTTTTTAGGATTTTTATGCACAAATGAAGTACATCGAGTTCACCAAATGATTCAACTATTTTGGAAATATTGATGTTTTATTACTAATTTAGTTAAGGGTATGGAATAATAAACTAATAAATAATATGGAAATAATTATAGTACTGATTTATATAATTCATTGTGCCTTTTAATCCTTTCTAAAAATAATAATAAATAAGGAAAAATATAACTTAGCTTAAAACTAGATTGAGATGACTGAGATAGAAGCTGAAACTATTCATGAAAGATTAGGATAGTGTCATGAACCTAGATCTACCTTTCATTTAGTGAAAGGATAGGAGCACTAAAAATAGGACACTTTAGGGTCTGGTGTTATACTCTAAGTACTACCACTATTGTCCAAACTAATCACAAAGATATGAGTTTTTGGGTTTTGTCTGCTATCCTTGTGTGATCTTGCTTATGAAATTTTGAGTCCTGAATGTTGACAGAGTTCCTTGTAGAGTCGATTCAATATTTCAACCCTAGACCTTCATTATGCTTGATAAAACTTGAAAAAGAAGGGGGGTTAGTGTGTTTAAGATGCACTAAACGTGTATCCATACCCATTGTATGGGCTTGTTGCCTACATACCAATACTCTGAAGAGGGATCAAGCCATATGTATTTTTCCCACTTGATGTGCTTTGTGTAATCGTGTAATGAGGATGCAAAAATGCCAAATTGAGAGTGCTTAAAGTGGCTAGAGATTGGTGTGAGGGTTTGAATATGTTTGTAGTTGTGTTGGGTGACTATATGCAGAGAATAGGGAAATTTGCCTTAGTGGTTTGTTTGTATTCTTGATTGCTTTGTAAGATTTGTCACCTCCCCTCTAAATGAACTTTCAATGGACTTTTATAGGGATCTATTGGTCATGGGTCAAATATATTCACACTTGGCCGATATAATGAAGAATAGGAATCAAATGGAAATGATCATTTAGGCTCAAAATGTGATTAGATAGAAATGCTAAAAATGAAACACTTTAGGGTCTAATGCTATAGTCTAGGTCCAGTGCTCTTGTCTTATAAGCTTGAGACCTAGGGGGATAGAATTGGCTTAGAAATGAAGCCTGGCTAATCTAGAATCAGGTTTCAAAAGTCTATGGATGACCAATTATAAGTAAAAATGTGTTTAGAAGGGTTATGAGAGCATGTAAGAAGGTCCTATGGATTAGGTGTCACAAGCCACACTCAAGCTACCAATTTGGACATTTTATATGACTACAAAAAATTATAAGTTACGACTGTATATATTTATCCCAAGTGGTGTTAACACAAGAGAAGCATCACATCACTTGAGTTCATATCAATCAACTTATCATACAAGGTTTTATTCCTTCACATGAAGATACCATCATTGGATTTCTCAGTGGTATCCCTTGGTTGAATAGACCCGACTCAAACCTTTATTAGTAAAGAAGAGGTTAGCTGCTCAACCCCTAGCTCTATCAGTATGTGTTCTCATCTTTGTATACCATATCATGGAGTGTGGTTGAAACACTATTGGGAGATGCAGCCTCATGTCAATGCTTCCCTAAGGAACTTGTGAGAGGTAATGATATCCCCTTCACAAGCCAAATTGCATGAAAAATAAAAGATAAGTAGAAAGACTTTAGGGTTTTTTTTAGATCGCCCAATACCATACAAGTTTTGGGGAGAGCCTAGGAAACTATCTTTTTACACCTTAGACTAGGCACTAAATTCAATGAAAATGGACTTTTGATCCCATGAGTTCCCTATAGTAGACAGGGGAGAGTATACATGTGCTATTATTTTTATGAAAATAAGAAATCAACAAATAGTTTGTAAATAATTATGAGTGAAGTTTGATTTTAGGCACCAAATCAAAATTTAACAATATTCCTTACTTGGTCCCTTGCCTTAAGTGCAAAAGATTGAAATAATTGTACAAAGCCAAATTAAGCAAAAATCATCTATGTTTGTTTTTAAGCCTAAAAGTCCAAATATTCAAGATTTAGCCTAAGTTCATTTTTAAACACCAAAAGTAAGTGTTCAAGACTTAACTATTATTTTTAAGCCCCCAAAATGAAGTGTTTTCAAACATTAAAAATCCTAACTCCTTTTAAGCACCAAAGACCAAATGTGTGAGACTTAACATGTTCATTTTTGACACCAAAATGAAATGTGACTTGATTTAGCTAAATTATTTTTAAAATCCCAAAATTAAATGTTTGATTAGTTTAAATAAGAAAATTGGTGATTCAAATCATGACTATGACCTACAATTATTAGATAATAATGTCTTGATTTGAAACACTTTCTTAGATGGGAAAATGATGTTTGAAATTTAGCTCTCAAGTTTTATTTTTAGATACACAATGATCATAGCTAGTTAAAAATGATCATTATAGATTTAAGATAACCATGGTGGTTGGTCCATAAAGAATTGACACTAGTCAAGAAGAATCGACATCAATTGATTAAGACTGTCATCGATCACCTGTGAACTTGAAGGCAAAACCATTAAAAACAAACACATTAGGATAGACAATGATTAACATAAATATCAAGAAAACCTATAAGGCAAAGTTTAGTCAATATATTTAAAGGCCTTTGAAACCTAGAAATCATGAATCTGAATGATAGAAAGAATCAAAATGTACAATTTATGAATGTTTTCCACCTACAATCCAACCATCAATGGTTTACATAGAATCAGGGGTGGTTGAGTATAACCATGGCCAATTTAGGCCAAACCATCCCCAGTTTTACCTAACCATCATCTATCTCTATGTAGATTTGAGAAATATAAAGAAAGTAAAATATGGCCAAAACAAGGTGAAAAATGCAATTTTAAAGATATTTAAGCATTCATTTCTTAGTTTTTGACTTACATATTGATCTCTTTGCTATGTTGGGTGCTCATGGTCCCACTGAGCATATCATTTATGATCAAGGAATCCAAGAAGGGTGGTTAGATCATATGTTAGCTTTAATGAAAATGAAATCAAGATGAAAAATAAACACACTAACATGCATAACACTATCTTGCCTAAATCAAAGGGAGGAACATGGTGAAGAAACACAAATGATCAAAACACAACTTAAAATGGAAAAGAACTCACATAATTCCTCACCAATTCCTTGAATGCTCTAAGAGGTCTTTTCATTTGGCTGGCTTGGATTGTGCTCAAGAAGTATTCATCAATGGGGCTTGGCTATCTCCATATCCTATTGGAACTATGGTTGGCTTGGATTTTTCTTTGATATGGCTTTAAATGGCTTGGATCATTATTTTGGCGTTATAACACTATTGTCATGCAATCTTGATCTAAAACCTATATTATAACATTACACTATCCAAGCTCTCTAAGTGGAGAGGTAAATGCTTGTATTTATAGGTTTTGAAATCAACTTAGAATGAGTTAAATCCTAACCTAGGTTTGCTTAATTAACCCCAATAGATTTAAAAAGTGTCCAAACCTCGTGATTAGCATCAAATAGGTTTGCTTTGAGATATTATGTATTTTGGACAATGTATAAAAGGTAATGATTACTTCCTCAGATATTCTTGATTTTTGAATTTTCTTTTTGATTATTCATTTAATTGCTCATGGCTTAATTCAATTAGGATTTGATTAAAATTTTCATGTTAATTAATCCCTTTTAGGCTTTTGAATATTTTTCAAGTTTTAATTTAATTGATTTGGGCATTTGCTCTATTTAATTGATTTTTGGGCCAAATTGATGTAATTGCATGTGATGAATCCAAATTTGAGATGTTTAAAAATTCTTAGGCTAGATGTGCAATGGTTGGTAAGAATTGATCTAAAGTTGGGTAGGGATCCATTGGTGGCCAATTTTATATGTCTATGCATATCACATGAGTAATGACCTAGAGTGTTCACCTGATGTATGTAGCCTAGACCGATTCCCATCGATTTTGTCATGTGATGGTGGATAGACAAATCTATATTACTTAGGCACTTGAGTTAACAAGTCATTTTTACTAAAAATATCACTCTAAAGTTATCCATTTGATGTATTCACATAGTACATGTACTTATCTATTATCATAAAAATAGATCTAACACCATAGAGATTAACACATCAATATTTGTATACAGCGTAATGGTTCAATTGATCTCATTTGATAATATTACAAAGATACTTTATTTAGTACACAATCTCTTTAGATCTCTATCTTGACAACAAATTCACATCTACATCTAACAACACCTTTTAATAAAATCTAAGGGGTATTTATACACAAGCTAACACCTCTCAAGTTACATCACTAATACATTATAGATGATAAGATAACGATTATGTCAAAAAAAGAAAGAAGTCATGGAAATCCATTACAATTAAGTCCCTTTGATTTAGGTATAACAACCCTTATATACTCTCTCTATGATAGATATTCATTTTCATGATCCTCCTCTATGAATTGGTGCAATATTCATGATTTCATTAATATTTGATGCTTCCATGAACTGTTTTATAACCACCTCCACTCCCTACACCTTTATCCTAGTCTTATAATTTTCCAAGTCTTGTGTCATTTTCCTCATTCTCTATTTCCTTGCCTTCCACAACTCACTCTTCCATGCTATTCTTCCCTATTTCTTTTTCCTATGCCATTTTCTCCCATGCCAAGGTCAAAAATACTTACAATATATTATAATAAAATTTGGGGTCCAACACACCTTTAACATGAATTCACCACCATTATTAGTCCCAAGTGTCCCAATATAGGATTAGGATTTATTTTAAACCATATTTCAAATATTTTTAAATGTTTTGAAGGCTTATGATTTATTTTTCAAAAATATATCCAAGTCATTCTACTATAGTGATCAATGTACAACATGAAGTACTTGTGATTGCCAACAAAAAGAATTAGAAGAAAATACAGGTTAGAGTGAACTAACTTCAACTTCTTGTCAATTTTCATTCTAAAATTTGAAATTATTTCGTTTCATGTTTGTCCAATATTCAAGATTCACACTTTTTAATATTTTTGGGTAGAGTCAACAAGCCTAAAAAATCATTTTCTACATTTTGCATATGTTTTCATAGTGTGTGTGCCCAAATATGGCATGTTAGAGAATATTTTTCAGAATTCCTTCTCCTCCAAGATGAGAAAAATGTCTTAGCATTGAGTGATCACCCCTAAGTTTTGGTAATTTGCCTTCATCATATCTGGTTAGAATGACTATGTTATCACATTTCCATTCGAATGTAAGCTCTCCATAATCTAGTATAATGGAGTGGCCTTATTGTCAAATTAGTATAAGAGATAAAAAAATTATTTTCAATTAATTAAGGTATAATACATTTCAAAGAATTAAGTCTGGAAGTCCTAATGACTTGAGTTAGATTGAACCATTGAATTGATGTCACAAACTTGTTTTATCTGATAAAAATACTAGATCATAGATTTCTTCATGAAATTACTCAAAGAAGTACCTTTGGAAAGGTCAAACTCTCTGAGGCATTATTTACTTTGTCAAAGATGGAAAGCAAACATTCACAAGAAAATTGAGATAAATTTGGTTATGAGTTTTTTTTTCTCCTTTTCTACTCTTTATTATTTGTAGGCTTCACTTTTCTCCCATGATGTTTTGCATTCATGGTTATCATGACTCCCTTTCCTTTCACAATGTTTGTAAAATAATTGTTATTTGTCATTCTAACTTTCTTGATGCTAACTATAATTTTTTAAGGATTTAACACCTCACCCTTTGTTTTCCCATTTGTCTCTAACATTTATTTCATTCTTGGAATAATTATGCTTTTTAATTTTCATAACGACTTCTTTCTTCTATCAACTTTATTTTTCTTCCAAAGGCTTTTTCTCTTTTGGCTATTTTCTCAAGCAACTAATAAAAATGTGAGTCTTCAATAGATTTATTGATTTTAATGAATTCAATTAGGTTGAGTATGTAGGAATAAGAGCCTTAATGAATTTGGTTGTATAGACATTAAGTTTTATACTAGATGCATCAACATCATGTTTAATTGCATGAATTTTAAAAGCCAAACTCATGACATCTCCAATTTTCAGCTCAAGAGTAGATAGTTTCAACTAAAAATGCATGAAATCCAATTCTAAGTGAGAATCATACAGGTCATTAAAAATTTTGAAATGCTTTCCAAGTTGTGTTTCACCCTTGTATGTGATGAAACATATTAGAATCAAATTTGGTCCTCATTAAGCCTAATGCTTTTGAATTCTTCAACTTTCAAGATGGTATCTCATTTGCTTCTTTAATTTTGACAGGTTGATCATCCTCATCATAGATGTTGAATCAAAAGTGATTAAATATAAGTGTGTTCTCCACTTGTCTTGACCATTCTAACTAGTTATCTTTCCTAGTTAAGGTTGTACTAATAATATTTATGATTGAATGCATATTTATTATATTGGGAGATGAAATGGTTGCTTATTACTCCAAAAAGTTCCCCTTTTCTATATACCACCCAACTAATATGTCTAACCTCTCTATATGCTCACCCTTTATATATATACATTAGTACATGAAGAAACTCATCATTTTTATATACCCAGTGTGTGAAAGAGACATTAAAGTGTGTGAGAGCATAATGGCATGTGGTACCTAGGTAATACATGAAAATAATTTTCTCTAACTACAACACCTAATTAATGATAATTCCTTATATTTGGGCATGATAAATCTATATAATTAGAGTGTTCTTACTCAATTTTAGGATTTATATCTAATGACAGTCATAAATGGGTAATAAAGAGAAAGGGAAAATGAAACTCCTTTTTTGGAGGGATTTTCTTAGCTCCATGCACTCCTATGAGCTCATGAATTAGATGAGAATTATACATCTCATCCCAAGACATACAACATAATCCTTAAATGTATTAATATAGCTCATATTAAGTGAGACATAGCCTAATAGAAGACATAAGACTACCAAAACCAACCAATTCATGGCCAGAATAACAACAATGAAACCAAATGCCTTGGATCAGTCTAAACATGAGTCTTAGATAATATAACAAGCCTTTTAAATAATAAATAATTTCCATACAATTTTATAAAATTATCATACACCCTATTGCATAGTCTCCATCAGCCAAAGTGCCACATAACAATTGAAAAAACCTTGAAACTTGTCAAAAACACCGTGAAATTCCTTCTAATTTTAAAAAATTAAGAAATGTGCCTTCCATAATAATATAATAATAAAATAAGATTATTTTTAGTTGTAATCAACTAAAATATCTCTTAAAACAACTACAATGTAGTGCTAAGCATAAAATACTAATTTTTGAGTGAATATGATTCGCTTATAATGAAATATTCAAAGAGAATGAATGGAGAAAAATATATGAAGCCTTTGATTTGATACCAATATATCACCAAGAATTGAATGACAATAAATAATGAGATTTTATGCAAACCAAAGCTATTGCATTATTGAATAATGAAAAATTATAATGATATATAACCAAGAATGTGACTATTCATTTCATATTTTAAGAAGACTCTTGAACTTCCTACAAATAATATCTATCTACCATTATAAGACAAAATCTCTCCTACAATTACTCCTATGATTATTAATATTATATATAATATTACATAATTAATTTTAAAAACATATATAAGTGCTTATATTCATTGATGATTTCTTCTATAGAACTTGGGTCTCCTTTCTAAGTAACAAAAGTGAAGTCTTTAAGCATTTCAAAATTTTCAAAGCCATTGTTGAAAACCTATCAGAGAGAAAAATTCAACATCTTAGAATAGATAATGGAGGGTTATTAATAAAAAATTATATGATTAGCTTTTATGAATATGCATGCATTCAAATTTAACATATTGTACCCTACACCCCTCAACAAAATGGTGTAGCTGAGTGCAAAAACTTCACACTATAATAAATGTCCAATTACATTTAACATATCAAAGACTTGCCTCTAAAGAGTTGGGTTGAGGCAATTTAGTGTGCAACCTACTTTTTAACCCTAAATTGATATGGGTCAATATAGTATAGGGTAAAAATTATATAAATAAATAAGCATAAGGGTGATAAAGAGATATATAGCAAGCTAATTGATTTTAAACTCATATAAGCAATATTTATAATTTAAATACTAAGATATGATAAAAAATAATAAGTAAAACTATTGATCGATATAACAATGAAATAAAAATAAGAGAAATTAGTTGGTCAACTATGCACATTCAGATCTGATATGGAAGAGGCTAGAAATAGATTGGATTAGTGCCTTAGATCATTCATCAAATTCTATAAATTTACCCTCTGTATCCTTGGACACTTATATCAACCTCATATGGTTGCATCGACACTTATGTCTTGCTTGGACATAGGTGTCTAACATAAAATACCTGCTATATCTAGATGTGACCACCTAAGATATTTTGGGTTCTATGTTGCCTTCACTCTGGTATGTTTAGTTCTAGATCATGAACTATCACTCTTTATCAAATAACAAAACCTTAGTTCTTCATCTTCATAGTGACTGGGGGAAAATGGGTTGGTGGGATCATAATGTCGAGCTAAACCTAAATATCCCTCTATCAGTGGGTGCTACCTACATATCCACTACTCTGAAGAAGGCTTCAGACTAATATAATTCTCTCATAATGTGTTGAATTGTGTGTGCACAAGGGTGTAATATGTGGAAAGGAATTACAATAATGACCTATCCTATAACTTGGAAAATATGACTCATGGGTTTCTCTTTCATTTATTTAGACTTGTATATGTGTTTTCCTTATGAATGATGTGTAAATGTGAGAAAATATGAAATCTTTACTCACTTGAATGCTTGATTGAATTTTTTTGGTAAGTTGCCTTGTGATTTGTTAGGTTTGTGTTAGGTTCAAAATGAATGAGGATTGATCATGCAAATATACCATTATTTTAAGGAAATATCTCACATTAAATCACTTAAGTTGACCATAGAGATATGTTTCATTTGTAAACTTGATCATTTTAGGCCACTGAACACTTATATTATAATAGGACACTTGCATCAATGTATGCATCTGACTGGGACACAAGTGTCTAGGAAGCTAGAAAATAGGCATAGGTCCCAAACTTGAAAAGGTAGAATATAAGTAGGTTTAAAACACTCTGAGCATGATATAGGGCTTCGATCATCATAATAATATTGATTGGACTATATGAAACTTTACCCTTAGGTTTTACCCTCTTATGGTTACAAGGGATTTATGTGCATATGCTTTCAAGTTTAGTCTTCCTTGATTGGTGTATTTCAACATCCAAACAGATCCATTTAAAATTTTATCACAGTTATTTTATACTCTAGTTGGTATACTCAAAAATCTCTTTTCATTTGCCCAACTTTACTACGATTTTTTCAAGTTTTATAATTTACTAGTTTTAGTAAATATTGACATACAAGGAAAATGGTGTAATAATTTTATAATTAATTTATGGGGTTCATCAAAAATATTATTTTACTAAAAAACCTCACTCAGATATATTAAATAAATTCTTTTTGTATCATAATTATTGATTCTTTTTTGGGAATATTCTAGGATTTTATTTGTGAAGCATTCCATATTATTTGGCCTATTTTTTTTTCATAATAGATCCATTTTAAAATTCCTCAAGGTTTTTTATAATACATTTTATATAAAAAACCTCTTTTTTGTCAAAATATTGTATGTATTTTTCAAATTTTATATTTTACTATTTTTAGTAAATTTAGACCTTTAGGACATACGCTATACTTTTGTTTCCCTATTTTTCTACATTTATCTCATTTCCTACTTTTCCTAAAAAAGTTATTTTATATTCCAAAAAAATTTAGAAAATTATTTTATATTATTTTCTCTTCATTTGGCACATTATGGTGACCCTAACATTTGGTCTTAAAACCCTAATTGACCTAGGGTTTCTTGATTTACTCTTTTCTTGATTTTGATTTTAAAGTGTTCAAAATCAAAAATTAGAATTTCCCCTTTTATACAAACATTTTTAATATGGATATATCTCTTAGCTACTTCATTTTATAGTACATCATGGTAGTTATTACTTGTTACATTTTATGTATGATAAAATCAATTAAAAAGAATAACCAACTTCATCAATATAATGAGAGGGTTTCAAAAGAAAATAAGAATTTAATCCTTCTTTATAACTCTTATTTCAATAGTATTGATCCTCTTCCTCCTAACCCTAATGAGGGTGATAGCTACCATCCCTCTAACTAGTCCATGTTATCACTCCTTCAAGGAGTAAGGTAGATGGTGTATGTATGCATATTCAATTTGAGGTACCTAGGGTTTGTGATTTTGAAGCACTATAAGATCAGATCATCCTTATGAGCAAGTCAATAGAAGAATGTCAAAATAATTTAATTTCAAATATCACATTTTTGGAAAATTAGATTACATACCTAAAAAATCTAACATATGGTAGTGTTAATCATGTGTTTGTATATTCATCTACTAATGTGGTGCCAAACAAGGTTTTTTATCAAAATGTAAAGATCAATAGAATACATATAAAATGAGTGATTCAAGTATTATACCAAAGTTTTCTAAGAGACCAAGTGAAATCCTAAGAGAAATGATTTGAGATAAAGTGATCAAATTACCTCCTCCACATCCTATAAAGAGATATAAATACTATTGTGCATATCATAGAATGCATGGGCATCATACATATTGTTGTTTTACATTAAAGAGAAAAATACAAAGTCACAAAGGTAGATGTGATCATATCATTGATACATAAATCAATAAACCCTTCATAATATGAATACCTCTCCTAAACCATAAGTACCAAAACAAAAAATGTGGTTACCAAAGAAAATTCAGAGCAAAAATAATTGTAATTATAAAACATCAAGCAAGAAAAGGTTCAAAAATTAAAATAATAGATCAATAAAATTATACAAATTTACCTTTGAATAATGAAACTCAGTTTTCCAAATAGTATGTTGTTGGAAAGTAATATTTACAAAACTTTGGTTATCATGGTCAAGGACTGGGAAACATTCCAAAGACATAACTCATTGTATCTCCACATTTGATTAGAATAAGCATCAAGGTTTGAGATATATTGGAAAAACTAATGCAAATCATTCAAAGATGATTGTTTACTTTATTAATTCAAAAGAGAAAAAACCTACAAATTAAAGTGAGGTATACAAGGAACTATTCCACAAAGAATAAGAAATGCATCCAAAGGATAATGTAAAACACATGCCTTCATATGAAGTAATTAGTAATAATTCCTTAAACTATAAAATAATGAACCTTGCATAAATGCTAAGCAAGTTCAAAATATCATAGTTGATCTAACTTGTGAATTCAATATATGTACTTGGGAATTTTTTACATATATGGGATATAACATGGAACACATGAATAAAGCTACTGCATCTAATTTGTGTGTTGGATATATCCAATGTAATGTCACTCTTGGATTAGAATTATGATCCATTATGCTACATGTCAATCTATTTTTGACCAAATATAATTCCAAACTCAAAAAAAATGGTTACAAGCAATAAATAAAAATATATCTCAAGCAAAGATAATAAGTACAAACTTACCAAAAGAGCACAATACACTTTACGATTCTAATATGCACACATATGACACATTTAGTTCAAGAAATGTTATTAATTTACCACTCTTTGAATATTTTTATCCTCTAGATGAGATCACATGATACTCTTTTCTTTCCAAATAATCTAAAAATACTCAAAAAAAAATCTTCATCTTTACATGTTATATTAACTCATTGCCATCTATGTTGTTGGTTCTATGTTTGTATATGCCATACTAGTAATTTTTATATACACATGTGTTTCACACATATTTTAAATGTGATACATGTTAGAAGAGGTTCTTGGTTTCCCGGAACTTGTTAATTATGAAGACAACTATGGGAGAGGTAACGGGTCCCTAACTTGTAGAAACATAGATTCCTAAAGACATCATAGAAATACAAAAAGGCCCAGATGTTCAGGCTTGTGTGATTCTCATCTGAAGTTCATCAAGATAGTAATACAGATTCAACATTCATTACACAATTTAGAATATCCAGTTGCTCAGGAAACCTTATATATATTAAAAACATTATCATATACAATACATAAAGTATGTGGTGATGTTATAACACACATTCAATTATAACACCATAGAAACTTATCATTGCTAAATATGGATCAACCTATTACATTGCACTTTTATAAGATACATCTATTTTTTGGATCTAGTATCTAGTTCTTCAATGTATAACCTCTCTCAAATCTTTGTAGCTTACATATATACATAACTCACTATCTCTATCTTAGGCACACAGTTACAATAGATTGCATTTAGAATCTTCAGCAAATATAACCCCATTATAGGATTCCCAAGTTAGATAAACTTGAATCCATGCAATTTATTCAAAAGAGAATATGGTTGATGACTAATCCTCCCATGTATGTTGACTTGGTATACTATTGACATGTAGTTATGCTATGATGTCACCCCATATGCATACATTCTCGCTAATACTTTCTTGGACTTAATTAATTATCCTATCGTGAGACAATGTAGAATTAAAAAAACCAAAAAGTAGAAAAATTAAAAATTACATAACCCTTAACAAAATATCACAAGATAACCTACCACCCTTTGAAGTTTTTAGTAGGATAACGAGACCAATTGGCTACCCTTTTAGGTTTTCAACCAACCAAATCTCTGCAAAATAGAACAATAGAGGAAATAAAATGTGCCAAAAAGATTAAACCTATGATGTACCTAATAATGGGTAAGAGGTGGTACATAAATGGTTAAAGACTACATCACTAAAGATTCAATCTTATTCCTCTATCAAAGAATCACCAGTAGTTGAGCAGGAGGAATAAAAATAGGATCATTGACCATAAGAGCAATAGAGGCATCTAGCATATCCAAGTCTTGCTTGTATGTTTTCCATTCCAATAAAGCTTCCTAGACCACACAAACCAATGCACATAAGGGAGCTTGAGCATACAACAAGTTATGTAAATCATCATCAGTAAAGGTAGAAGTATTAGCTTTTACAGATGCAACATTTTCATCAATATCACTAGAAAGCAGGGAAGGCAGTCCACATATCTATGCACTTGAACTCCTATAAAGGCAATATGCTTAACCTAAGTCTACCACCCTAAAAGTTGATATATAACTATATATTGTGTGTTGATGAAGGTGTTAAATGCATCATCTATGGATTTTGGAGTATCTTATGGGTTTAAAAAATTTATGGAGGTTGTCTATGCAATAGCAAAATTAGGTTAAAGACTAGTCCAAATGCCTTAGAGTTTTTGGTATCAATCCAATAGGTTATGATTAACTTACCCAGCTTACTATGTAGTAACATTGTGTTTCATCTAATATTCAAGAAGTAACTCATATAAATCTAAAGTCTCAACTTTGATCATTGGGCCTTATTGAGCATATTGGGTATGCACTTTTCTACGCTGCCAATCTTGGACAAGTTAATTGAGAAGCAAGGGAAGTCAATCCGCATAAGACTATCTAGGATCAATAATGACCTACTGAACAAGGTCTAGACAAAAAGTATGTATAGAATAACATGCTTGTTATAGGGCTTGTTGTAACCCAATATTCTTTGCTTCAAACTGTGAAACCTTTTGGTCAAAGGACTAAACCTTCTATGACAAAGATTCTTAAAATGTAGCTGCACCTTCAATTTGATTACTCAACAAAAGATGAATAACATCTAGGGAAATGTCTATTAGGACAAATTCACTACCCATATAAGTAGTCAAAATAGTGGTTAGTGTACATTGAAGAGGAGTAAGTAGCAACAAAAACATCATCCTATGAGATTGGGTTAAGGACTCATCCATCATGGACATCAAAGACAACTTGTCAAAGTAGGTGGTGGTTGTGTAACTAGTTTTGTTACACTTTATGTCAAAGGATCCAAGAACATTTGAGGTGAAGCAACATCTCTTGTGTTATAATTTTGAGTCCCAATAGTGGCAAAAAATAATTGCTCTGTAGATGAGGCTAAAGGTTAAGAATTTTATGGCATTGACTAAGTGGTGGCATCAATACTCGAGACTTTGGCAACCCTTTGCATAGCTACGATATCTTTTAATTACTAGCATTGAGATTCCTTCTCTGCCTTGATGTTACATTGTCATGTTGTCTCAGTGGTAACTTGTTGACATTATTCCTCAGCCATAACTTGTTGGCCAATAATGATGGTAACTTGAATCATGGTTTCTACCTCCTGAGCATTGTGAGTGGCTAGAGCTTGATCCCATGCCTATGTTTCCTACATCTTCTATGTAACTTTAGTCTTGGCCCATTTCTTGTCTTCTTGATGGCATTGATGTACAGTAGCTCTATCAGCTTCTTTGTATGTGTCTTGTTTTTCTTCCTCAATTTGAGACTCAAGTGTAATGTCTTCATTATCTATAAGTGGTTCATCATATTGCAATAGTGAGGAAGATCTTATGGCCATCTGAATTTGTGATTAAGAAACTGAGCCCTTCCTTAAATGACCCATGGGAACATCCTATGTAGCCACCTATGGAAATTTTATCTTTATCCATCTAATAGTCAGAGTTGAAGGTTGAGAAGTAGTTTCAGTAGATTCAGGGCATCCATTTCAATGATGGTTGAGTTATCTATATCCTCCTTCTCCATATAAAACATATGCATGGACCACTTGTACCGAAGGGTAGACTTTAGGTAACTTTAAAATATTACATCTAGAGGTTATGGCAAAGGTGCACCTCCAAAGAAAATACCATGTGCAAAATCCATCTGAGCCTAATGAATCTTTGTTTCTTCACCCAAGGGGTCTAGTGTAATGGATGGTGGACAAGGTAGAAGGGAAATCCATAACTCCAATGGTAACTTGTTTCAAATCTACATAGTACACATAGCCTTCTAAAATAAAAATTCATTTTCATGTTCATCCTCATATAAATCACCCACCATGTCTTCCAACATTAGGTGGTCTACCTCTATTGCATCAGTCTGTAGCTCATTTTAGTCATACTAAGACATAAATTTTGGGACATGAAGATCATCATACCAAAAAACTTTGCTCCTTATTTTGCATCATAGTGATGATGGTGGGTTGTGTTCAGCTAGTTGTTTACCCTTTTTACATTATGGTATTTCCATCAGTACAATAGATGAACTTAGATCTATTATTTTAGGATGAACGACCTAAAGAAGAGTAGCTTGTTGTATGGCTTGAGCTTTATATAATTCCACCTCCCATTGCATAGTAGACATGTCCAAGAATAACCCCAATAGGGTGGTTTTCATTGGTGGGAGCTCATGGATCCAAATAGATGTACCCTCTGAAAGTCTTTATACCACAGCATGTTGGCCCAAAAATTTCATGACATCAGGTGGGATCTGAGGATGCATAATTACCATCTAAATGAGCTTTTTCTCTCAATTATCAAATAATAGAACTTGATCTTGATATAAATTTGTGAAAGACAAAACTAAATTGGTAAATTTCTCATTAGGCCAATAGTTAGTGTCTGGGTGGACTTACACCATCGGTGATTTCCATTGAGTGAACATAAGAAAAAATACCAAAAATTGGTATTAGAAGGTGTGCTTCACCATACCCAAGACATTGGTAATGTTCTAATCCAATTATACAAAAATGAATTCAATCCAATTTAATTCTTCCCCACCATGGATCATTTGATGTGTAATATCCACCACACCCTTGGTAGCCTCAGTCGTGGCCTTGGTAGTCTACCAAAAGCGTTGAGAAATACATTTTGCTAACAAATGCATTGGTTCATTAGGGAAATATGCCAATGGAATAACATAGTTCCCTATAATCATAGTAGCTTTGATTTTGATAGAGATTGGTGGTGCTTTAGTCTTATAATCCATTAGGTATTTACCTTAGGTAGGCATTACGACTGCACAAGCCATTGCTTTAGTGGATAGATACACCATTATATTATGCAACAAATAAATATAGTGCTAGTTATACCATGCCAACAATAATTGCATTATGTTGGCCCAATCCCTAAAAGTGGGTAACCACATTAATCACTTAGTGTCTGATCCAACCAAATAGGGTACCAATCCATTCTACACAAATAGTCTATTTTTTGCATGTTGCACCATGACACTATCATGAGGATCAAAAAAAAATATCTGCTAGAGTGAGATCCCTATCCCCAAATCATCCTTCAAAGTGGTGAATCTATTTTTGAAATTGTGATAAAAATATACAACACTAAGAGGAGTGACCATGACTACTTATTGAGAAAAAAAATTGAAGCTCATAAAGCTAAAAAATAAACATGAAATAACAATTACAAAACTCAATTTTAGCAAAGGTCAGTGGTTTATAATGCCATGAAGTGAATTATTTATACACTGTTGTTCATTTGGCCCTTAGATCTTTCATATTTAATATTGGTATCATAAAATACCTCACTTGTGCAAGCTAGCTTCAAATTTCAATTGGTTCTACACCCCCATTGTTTTGTGCATGATGAAAAATTTGGCTCAGTGGATGTGGCATTTAATGCAATCGATGTGGCACCAATCTAGCTACTAGATAATGTCTATTGAGATGTGCCATTGTATTTTCATTATCCATACTTGTTAGATAGTTGATCTTGATTGTGATGGAAAATTATGACAATGACGTTATAATTTCTTCCCTACATGCTTTAGCCCTAACTAATTTTTAGTAACCATTATTCTTAATCATGACCCAAGATCTATTCATGTATAGTTCCTAGACTTAATAGGTGACCCACACCTATCTTTATTTGAGAATTTCACTTGGAAGCTTGTCCACTTATATTGACTAGATGGCCATTATGTGTTCATCTAGATGTACCACGCCTATTTTGTATCTTTATTGATTGTGTTTGATCCTATGCTCTACTAAAAAAAAATTAATAGAATACACAACACATAGAATTCAAACCAAATTTCAAAAAAATTACATGAATGTAACTTTCCTAAACTAAGAGGGGTTTACAAAGTACACTTTATTCTATAAGTTTTATCCTAACAATGATAGACTTTGAGTCTACATTCATTAACCTTTCCTAGAAAACCATTACCTTATAGGTCCCACAATACTACAGTCCCACTCTACAAGATCTTATGAACAACATATGGACCTTTCCATTGAATGGTGAGTTTACCAAGAAATTCATGAAACCTGCTATCATATAGTAAAACCAATTGCTCATAATGAAATTCTTTTATGTAGAGAATCTTGTCATGCCATGCCTTCTATTTTATTTTTTTAAATTCTTACACTCATATAAATTTTTTCCTATCTTTATCCATGTAATTAAGGTCAAACAATTGATCTGTAATTGATTCTACATCACTGATATGCATTGCATTATCAACTCACAAGCTAGGCATGACATATTACATTGGCATAAGAACTTCCATCCCATAGACCAACTAGAATGGAGTAAAGCCTAACACGCTTAAAATGAGTATGATAAGCCTAGATTAATATAAGAATTTGATCCTCCCAATCATCTTTATTAACATCACAAACCTTTATTAGTATCTTACTAATCACTTTGTTTACAGCCTCTACTTGGCCATTCACTTGCAGATAATATGTTGTGATTTTATGATGGGAAATCATAAATTCTTATGTTAGGATCTTTATGGTTTTTTTCAAAAAATGCATACCCTTATCACTTACCAATCTCAATGGGCACCCGAATTGAGTAATGATGTTCTCATACAAAGACTTAGTAGTGTCCTTAGCTCCCTAGCTTGGCATAGTAACAGCCTCTACCCATTTGGTAAACTAATATGTCATAGTGATTATATATCTAACATTACTATGTTTGATTTCTAGATTAATAGGGCCAACACAATCAATTCCCCATTGCTTAAATGGTTGTTGTGCTAGCATGGGATAAAGAGACATCTCATCCCTCTGAGTGGGTTTACCCATACATTGGCAAACATCACACTGTTGGGAAACCCTCTATGCGTCCTCAAAAAGGTGTGGCCACAAAATACCACTTTTTATTATTTTCCTTATAGTAGCTTCACTCATAAAATATCCACCAATAATACCTTGATGTGCCTCTTATAGGAATTATGGTCATTCATGCTCTAGTGCTACTTGTCATAGAACCTCATTTTCCCCATATGATAGAGAAATCCATTTACAATGCTAAAGGGAAGCACCTTCATCAAGAGCTACTTCTTTTATCTTTTGGTGTAGTGTGTAGGTGATGTCCCCTACTCCAAGATCTATGTGATTTCTTCCAATTGTCTAAGAATCACAAAAACTCTAAATAGATGGGCATCAAGAGACTCATCAGGGATATCCTCTAGGTCCTCACTATTATGAAATATACTGAGATGGTCAGGGCCAACATTCTCCTAACCTAGCTTATAAACATTAATATGAAAGTGGAATTCCTAGAAAAGCATTAACCAATGAGATATCCATCTGCCCAACATTAGCTTATTTACCAGATATCACAGAGCTTGATGATCTGTAAATAATTCAAATGGGATAGCCAGAAAATAATGTTTAAATTTTTGTAGAACAAATATAATCACTATATCTTCCCTCTTGGTTGTGGTATAATTATTTTCAATCAAAGATAGTTTTTGGCTTCCAAAATGGATTGGATGGTCTAATCCTCCTTTGCTGGGTTATGTAAGCATGGTGCAAACTATGGTACTTAATGCATCAACATGCACATGGAAAGGTTTACGCCAATCAAGAAAATAAGGATTAGTGTAGTAACTAACCTATATTTTAAATCCACAAAATTTGTTTGGCACTCTTCTATCCATACAAAGGGAATGCCTGTACGTAGTATTTTCTCTAGTGGGGTTGAGATAGATGCATATCCTTTTATAAATTTTTGATAATACCTCATGTGTCCTAAAAAGAATCACACTTATATGGAAGAATTTAGCAATGGCATACTCACTATCATTGCAATCTTCATTTGATCCACCAAAATTCCCTTATTGCACACTACATGGCCTAATAGAACATCAAACTATGTGAAAAACAAACATTTTTTTAAGTTAAGCACAATCATGAGCGCTCTACATCTTTTGAACATTAGTCTTAATTTTGATAAGTGTTATAAAAATAATAAGAATATTTCTCAATCATCTACATATACCTCCATAAAATCATGGATGAAGTCCTTAAACGTAGTTACTACAGGCCTCAAGAAATCTACAGGTGTGGTTTTTAAACCAAATGGCATTATATTATATGCAAATAACCCCTATTCTATAGAAAATGTCATCTTAGTTCTATCCTTAGCTACAATGGGTATCTAATGATACCCACTAAATCCATCAATGAATGAATACACCTCATGTCCAACTAAATCTTCCAACACTTCATCAGTAAATGATATAGGAAAGGGGTCATTAACATAGGCATCATTTAGAATGTGGTAGTCTCCACAGATATAAAACTCACCTATTTTATTCAAATACACAACCATAGGACTCACTCAGTCCACTTTTTCCATAGGAAATATTATTCTTGCATCTTGCATATGATTTGATTTATCTTTGACTTTCATCTTCATATTAGGATTGAGATGGTAAGGCCTCTTCTTGATGGGGTGTGCACTTTCCTTAAGTTTTATATGCATTTCCCCTAAAGAAGGATCCACCCCTTTGACTTATAAAAAAGTAGTAGGATACACATATTTGTAATCTTAGAGAAGCTGCAATACTTCTAAAATATCCTATTGTTCCCAATAGTCACCAATATGCACCAATTTTGGTGTCTTCCAACCCAATGTTCACAATTTTTTCCTTTAGAGGTTCTTGATATACTTTGCGCTCTTTTTCAAAATGGAATGTTGAATGGCCTACTCACCCTCTTGCTTTGGAAATTGTATCTATCATAGCTGGTCTTATTTAGCCTCTTTATTGATGGGTTTAGGTAATATTTCGTAGTCTGGTTTAGGCTTGAAAAACTCAGTGAGTTCTAAAGAATCTTCACTAACTAAATTAGAGTCATCAACAAATTCCTCTTGAATATGATGGTAAGGTTGAATTTTGATCTTTGATTTACCTCTATGTTAGGTCTCCATAGTCATATTGTTAATAAGGTCTTGAGCATCTTGTTTACTATGATTGACTTTCATGGTGACAATATCGATAAGTTCATGAGCCTCTATCTCTTCTAGCTTCGAATCATGGTCATTGCACAAATCTTCCACTCATCCATGGCATAAGAATGTTTTAATATTTTATAATTCACTATGAACTAGTGGACTCTCACTTTAAAATATGAAATTTTGAATAAAGTCATTCTGCAACTGAATCTAACATTGCATCTCTCTACAGTGTTCTTGGTGAATGTACCAAGTAGTAGGAAAAACCCCTAATTTATAAATAAACCAATGCAGCTAATACTTTGAATTGATTTCCTCGGCCATCTATACTTCAACACACTACTAAATTTTATTCTAGGGACATTCCCCTTCTTGAAATATGGGCCATTCTTTTCATACTTTTATAGTCAATTATAATCATACAATGAGCAATTTTCAAACTTATGCCCATGTCTTACTACTGTTGTAATGTATTTACCACCAGTTAGTTGTAACTCCTTTTAATACATAATTAAGGGCACTTACCCTTTGTCTATCCTCTAGTATATGAATTTTTAAATGCACTATAAATTCACCAATGTCTTTGGTGGCAAAGTACTAAGGGATTTGTCGATCAGTCACATAAACCATGTGCAAGGGTTTAAGCTCATGATCATTTCTAACCCAATTTAGCATGTAATTATCAGAATCACCACTAACAAAAGAAGCTCAGTCCCTTGGAAGCATACCTTTGGGAGAAAGCTTAGTTTAATCATAATCCATAGAACTAACTTGATATAACATCTCTATATCAGACTATGTAGGTGAGTGTACAAAGAGATCGCACTTCATC
The DNA here is from genome assembly GCA_037957365.1 of Torreya grandis. Classification (NCBI taxonomy): domain Eukaryota; kingdom Viridiplantae; phylum Streptophyta; class Pinopsida; order Cupressales; family Taxaceae; genus Torreya; species Torreya grandis. The sequence goes on from JARHVA010000041.1 coordinate 6,740,287, forward strand.
TTCTTCATCTATAGAGATATTCAAAGGTTTGAAAGAACACTTACCCCATAATTTGGTAGTTTTTGTATCTACTAAAAGAGAGTTTTACTAGTTTATTGGCATGTTACATTGTATATTAGGTACACTTTACATTATAATTCATATCTAGTTGTTCCCTTTTGCTACATAAGGAGAATCATGTTCCCTAGGAATTATGTATGACTTAGAGTCCCTATTAAGAGGGATGATAATTATACGATCATCTTGATGTGATTCTATTTGGTTCATTACCATTTTGATGGTCATCTTACCATCATAGGCCCACTTTTTCCCCAGTAAATTTGGGTAGTGAGTTCCATCTATCTTCATATCTATTACTTTTAAATCACCATGTAGAGTTAACTCTGTGATTTTAATCTCCATGTCTTCCAAACATCCTATGGGATCTACCCTACCATAGTCTACCAAACTGAGTGTTACGAAATTGTAAATCAAATAAGGTCTACCAATCACTTCCAAGGTAGATCATGGGATTATATTCATTGTGCTCCCAAAATCAAACACAACATTTGGTATTTCATACCCTAATAACTCTATATCTACCCTAGAGTTGACATCCCATGGCTTTTTGGTCTTGATAAATCATACCATCTTCTCAGGCCTTTCCTTTCCCTTTTATGCACATTCAATCAGACTGTGTAAGATATTGGTGATATCATATGATATATCTTCATTTTGTAGAGTATTGAGTAATTTTATCAAGTCTATCAATGTTGTTACAACCCCCTCTTATTTCATGATTTGCACAATCTACCCATACATCTATGTATCAAGTGTGGCTTCATATGTTATAGTTGAACCTTACTTTTGAATACTCTATAGTATTTGCACAACTTTTATCATGAGTCCCTTCTCCTTTAACATTTATGGATAGGTGTCTACTTTAGCTTTGTGTATGCCAATTTTTTTTGGCATATATAAAGGAGGTAGTCCTTACTATGCATACTGCATTCTTGTAATTGCTTGCATAAATGCATTATAGTTGGGATTGAAACCAACTTTATTTACATTATATACTTCTCAATCTCTACGTTGTGCTTCCAAAATAGGCTAGTCATGAGTATCATTTGAAAAAAGAGAAAATAAAAAAACTACATTTGAAAAATTCTAAAAATTTAAATTTCAAGCCTAAGTAAGGCCCATCATCAGGAGGAGAGATCCATGAGAAAGTAAATCACAATTTGTATTTAATACATACAACAAAACTAGTGCAAAAATAGAAATGGTTGGCTAATACAAATGGAAAAAAGACAAAAAGACAAAAAAGAGGAGCTTTTTAATCTTTAATAAGTCAAATCACCAATGTCCATGTGTTCTAAGTTTCCAATCATCATCTCTATTCAATTTATTTTATTTATTTTCAATTTTGACTACCTCATGAACCCTTCTTTTCATGTATAAATCTTCTTTAGCAATAAATTTCACTTCATCCATACAAATATTGTGATCAGTGTTATGCGAATGCTCTGTTAAGGCTAATTTTTGGATTTAGTTGTGTGTTACATTTACACACTACTATTTAATTATGGTTTTAAATGAATGACTTATTTCACTAATGTATACTTTTCTACAGTTACAAGGTATCATGTTATTTAGATACTCAATAGCAAGTGCAGTAGGCTTTCCATTATTGATTTATAGGGTAGTTTTGCTGCATGTGATTAGGTTCCATGCATAAATAACATCTAATAAGGCCTCTAGGGTCACATCCTCATTGTACACCTCTATGGTATCCACTTATATTCCCTTGGTATCCCCAACCATATGCCTACTATGGCCCAAATTTTATTTTAGTCTATGGCATATTCCACCCCTATTAGTACTATTAGGTGTCATAATCATCATATTGGGGTTGATTTATATGTGGCACCTAGATGGCCTATTGTGCCTGGGGAAGCACAATATTCTAAGTAGATTGATAATCATATTGTATCAATTACATAGCTTAAACTCTACTAGCTAATCCTTATATTTGAAATGGTTTTGCATTCTGAGCTCATGCCAACCCAGTCTACACTATACTATCAGGAGGGGTTTCCACTCTCAAAATGTTTTGTGACATCATTGGTGCTTGTTGCATAGCTACTATGAAGACATTCTTAGTAATGTCTTCCTTCAACTCTTGTAGAGCCCTGAAATCCTTATCCTCATGATTAGTAGATTTGAAGAATTTATAGTACATATTTTGTGGATTTATAACATACTATTGTAATAAGTGATAGTGAGCTATTGAGTGTCCCACTATGTGGTAAATGTTGTAAAACTCCGTACATAATTTTGGGCATTCATTCCTATGGTGGCCTTCTTTGTCACACTCAATACACTAGAGACTGATTCTAGGTCACTCAGCAGTATTCTATAGGGCCTATAACCTCTACAAAATAGCTTAGAGTGTGTTTTCTAACTATGTTTTACTCTCTATCAGGGTACCATAATCCTCTATTTTCTCAACTCTTATTGTGGCTATTTTATCTTATGCTTTATTAGTAAATTTGGTTTACACTATCACAAACTAGATCTTAGGTCGTAGTCCTTCGATAAACCAAGTGGCTTTATCTTTATCTTCCAAGGCAAATTTGACATTATTGACCACATCAAAAAATATATGGTCATAATCATTAATAGTTTCCCTTGGACCTCGGTGGATTTCCTTCAGGTCCTATATGGTTTGCCTTATGATTTTCTTAACCTTAAACTCTAAATCAACCATTTTTTCACATCATCAAAACTTATTATTCTTGATTTCCTATATAACATGAACTCCAATGCCCTTATGGACAAAGCACCAATGAGATCATACTTATTAATATTTTCATCTATAATGCCTTTTTCTTACCATTTCATGTCACATGTAAGTAATTATTACTCTGTATCCACAATTCCATCATAGGGTTCCAATGTGATGAAGGCACCTGGATGTAAACCCATATTACCTAGATTCATTTGTAAAGGAATTTTTACCAACACTCCTCCAAATGGTGTTAATGATACTGTTACTTATGGAATTGATACCTGAGAACCTCTTGGTATTGTAAGCAGTGTAGTCACTCGGGGAGGAGTGATCACTAGTGATGTTTGTGGTAATGGTCTTGCAAACCCAGTTGGACTATTTCTAAGTACTATTGTATTTGTCAACAATGGTAAACTTTGCAAAAATAAAAAATATTACTATGATCATAGAGGTGATATAGATTGCTCAAGTGATGAAAATGCCTTTGACTCATCTTTAATATTTGTAATGGTGTTTGTCTGCATTCTTTATTCCTCAATAAAAAAATTAATCTATGACACCCAATCAACAACATGTTCAATCAACAAGTGGTCAGTCAAATTTGCTGATACTTCTCTTAAATAATTCTTCTATGATTCAATGAATCCTTGTGTTGTCCTTTCAAAATTGTAATCTACTAACTCTCTGATACTTCTTAATTCCTTGATCTCCTACTCTCTCTAAATTACAAATCTTTGTGGTTGAATATAAATAAGATTACTTATATAAAATAGGGGCTCGAGGGATATGCATTGAGGGGGTGAAAGGTTTCATTATCTAATTCTCCTTGTGTAAAAATTCTAGCTAGTATTGTGCCTGTGGTTGATCATGCCTCTAAAATTAGGTAACTCTCCTACACAAGTGAAAGATGTCTCCTTGAGTGACTATGATCTACTACCAACTATTAAACTACCTTCCTCTATGGTTTTTTTATTATCATCATCTTCTAATTGCTTCTTTACTTGATCTTTGGTCTCACTAATCATGGGACCTTCTTCTCTCTCATCAACTCTTTCCTCTCTTACCCTTTCATCAACTTATTCTTCCTTTTTTATGTCTCTTATAGCTATTCAATGTCTACTCTTAATTTTACCTCTACCTCTACTCATAGTCACTCATGAAGCCCCTAATATATTCCACCTCTTTTATTGTCATAGTTATCGCTCTATATCTGCAAGCTTCTTCTGGTCTCCTCATCCAGTTTCTACTATCTAGTTTCCTAGATTAGCTTCACACCATCTCACATCCCAACCACACACATCTCCATATCACCTTGAAACACTATTCCATTATGAATGGGTAAACACTATAGATTTTTTGATGACCAACATCTTGATAAGAATTGGCATTCACTATATAAACTTTCCTCTAGTCCCCTGCATGAATAAATATTATGTAGCATCAAAAGTAATATGACCATGAATTGTGAATTATTTTATATATCTGTCTATAGTGGTTTATGTCCAGTGATAGATCGCATGAGTCCAAGTAACCTTGAAGCTTTGTAATTGTTTAATTATATCATCAGTCCACTAAATTTTATTTGTAGATCTAGTTTTAAAATAGAAATTCTCGAATCTCACCAACCATGCAGTGAGTAGCCTCAAAAATTCACATCAAAAGATTTCATGTACATCACCATATAGATGATTCTCTATGAGTTCATTTTTAGTAAACCCTACCCTTCTTGCCTCTTTCTATGCAAACTTAGACATTTTTCAATCCCACCATTCTTCTACATCCATCTAACTTGGTAACCATTGGAGCATATCTTTTATTTAGTAATCCATAACATTTTCATGATCAGTGTACCATTATTAGTAGAGGTTCTTAGTTTCCTAAAACTTACTAATTATGAGGACAATATGGGAGAGGTAATGGGTCCCTAACTTAAAAAAACATAGATTCCTAAAGACATATCACAAAAATACAAAAAATCCTAAATGTTCAAGCTAGTGCGATTCTCATCTAAAGTTCATCAAGTTAGCAATACAAATTCAACATTAATTACACAATCTAGAATAGCCAATTGCTCAATAAACCTTAGATATATTTAAAACATTATCATATATAATACATAAAGTCTACGGTGATGTTACAACACACATTCAATTACAGAACCATAGAAACTTATCATTGCTAAATAAGAATCAACCTATTATACTACGCTTTTACAAGATGCCTCTATTTTATGGATCCAATATCTAGTTCTTCAATGTCTAACCTCTCTCAACTCTTCATAGCTTACATAAATGCATAATTCACTATCTCTATCTTAGGCACACAGTTACAATAGACTACGTTTGGAATCTTCAACAACTATAACCCCATTATAGGCTTCCCAAGTTAGAGATAAACCTAAATCCATGCAATTTGTTCAAAAGAGAATACATTTGATGACTAATCCTCCTGTGTATACAAACTTGGTAGACTACTAACATGTCCTTATGTTGAGATGGTACCCAATGTGCATACTTTCCTGCTAACAATACATAAATACACATACATGATCTATTCCAATATAGATGTTAGGCCTTCCTTATAATCATGTCATATAGACATTTGGGGCATCTTGTTCTTTGATCTTGATAAACACATGTTATATGGTTCTATGATCACCTTTTATTATCATGTTGAGATTATGTACTTACACATGCCTTTATAAATGTTTATATCTTTCACAATATACTTATTATTTTATGTACTTGACATTTTTTGGTAACACATATCTAGGGGCTAGTATGTTATGCTTATGTTGGTTGCTTATGATTTTCCTTTCTGCACTTCCTTTAGTGTCTTGTCTTACTTGTTGAACATTTGAATATTCTTCATTATTTGTGTTCATTGTGCCTTTGTTTGAATACTTTGACCTTTACATATATCGTTTCTTATTGTATAAATATTTTAATATGTCATTCCATGCTTTATGGACATTTGACTAAGTCATGTCCCATTAATTGTGTGACATTTGAACATGACCCTTATTTGAGGTCTCTTTGGACCATTGTATTTTGATTTGCTTTTGAGTACTCTTGTGTGTGTGATTAATTACTTATTGATCTTGTACTATTACTATCTAGATGTTTCCATGATCTATATCATGCATCTTAGGGCTTGATGTGATCACTATCTACCTAAACATGTTTATCTTATATGTTACATGGTTCATAATTAAATTATATAGTTATTTTATCCTTTTGAGGTAATGTAACTACCAATTTATATTTCCTCTCATCTCAAAAGTGGGGTCATATTAGTGGGGGCATGTCATAGAGACATGGATTCTACATTTTTTGTCACAATTCATAAATTCAAATATATAGTGAGGGCATGTTATGGAAACATATTATCCACATTTATCATAGTTCATAGATTTAGATATATAGTGGGGGTATGTAATGGAAGCATGTTCTCCATGTATCATTAGGAATCTAAAGATCCAAATTTTGTTAGTTTCTTGTTAGTGAAATCAAATCAAATAATACAATAGAAACTAAACTTCTCTTGCCTAAGTATTTGTGTGATATTAATGTAACGAACAAAATTATAAATAGAAGATAAAAAAAAAGACTATGTTACCTCCCTTGTTAAACTAGTGAGCATTCATTGGCATAGAGGATGTTTATTCTCGACTTGTGACTAATAGAGACCTGTGTCAATGCAATTTACATTTGGGAAACACTTTTCTAAGATCAATTGAGGCTTGGCTTGGTAAAGCTTCTCCTTAATTTATCTAACATTATAACTTTGGATTGAGAGCTTTTTTAAATAGGGGCAATGGCACTTGTATTTATAGTTTCTAAAATTAAATCTAATAAAAGTATGGTTAGGTTTAGTTTTAACCTTGGTTGTGTCTAGATTAACCCTGGGTTAGGTCAAAGCAATTATGAAGGCTTGATAACTCAGAATATATTTATGAGGTTTGACTCACCTTTTCTTTTAATTTTAGGTATTTATAAAAGATATTATTAATTCTTTTGTCTTTGACCTCATATTTATTGAAAAAATCCTTTAAAAAAAAATGTAATTCCCTAATTGAACTTGGAATTTTTATTTAAGAAACTAATTGAGGTTGCTTTTTAATTAATCATGCCTAGTGTTTTAGGAATTTAAGAATTGTTTTAGTGTTTTAAATTAATAGGCTGAAAGGCCAATTTTCTAGGTCATAATTTGACTGGGGTTGAATCCAAGATAAGTTATCATTGTGTACAGGGTAATACCCAAAATAAAGAAGCCTTGATAGAATTCTACGTAGTTATATCCCATGCACAAATGAATTTGGGTATTTCAATGATTTCTAGGCTTAATTTGCATAGTTGGTAGAAATCAATCTGAAGTCCAGTTTAGACACAAATGTAGTTGAAATGGGGTGTCTAAATTTTTCCCCTATATGAGAAGGCATTGTAAGACACTAGCACGGTGATATATTCTCAAATAATTAAATCATTAATACCTTGGTTAATGCCCTAGAGGGTGATGGATGAGCCTTGGATGCCCCCCTTGAAGGATCAAGAAAAAAATAGAGTCATTAAATGCTCCCTTGAAAATAATAAAATGACATAATATATAGGTAATAGGGGTAGAATTTCTGATTTGCCAAAGGTAGATGTAAGCACTAGTAAAGTGATTTGCTCCAGTAGGGAAAATGGAATGAAAATAATGATTTGCCCAAAGGTGGTTATAATCATTGGCATAGTGAAAATGCCCTAGTAGGGTGGATATGATTAGTGCAAGTCTAAATAATTTTCCCCATTATGTAAAATTGGTAAGGGGTGCTTACATAATGAATCTATACTCATAAATTAAAATTAAGTTGGCACAGAGAATAACATGAATTTGGGTTGTCTACCAGTATAGAGATGCACATCCTAATTAGTAGTGATTATTATTCATTTGTGATTTTATTACTTTGTGTTTGGGTGATGTTTAGGATATGTTATTTGTGAAAAAGGAGAAGTACTACCCAATAAATTGTTTGATAGATCCATTAGATTGATGTTTGTTATAGCTTATGATATTATGAATCATAGTTATAAAAAACTATAATAAAAATATGTATCTAAAACATGGAAGAACTCGACTTAAATGCAAAATACAAATCAATTATATTTAATATATGAATAATAAATCCCAAGTGAATGTAATGTAATAAACTAAGTGTAATAATGAACACAAATTCACAACTCAAGTACAAGATATGGGTGATTAAGACTCAAATGCAAATAAAGTGTAAGAATCCTATCATAATCGAAGGGAAGGGAAACACACAAACACAATCTAAATTTGAAAAGTAAACAAATCAATCCCAAGTTATGAGCAAGACTCAAGTGTAAACTAATTATCCTTAGACACACAACATGCAAAAATAAAAACCATAAATCAATAGATAAATTACTCTAAGGTGCATGAAACAAACAACTAAGTTAAATAAATGCACTAAACAAATAAGTCCAAAAAAATCAATAAATAACCTAAATTAAGACAAAAATAATGAAAAAATAATCTAAAAGTTTGTGCATGTGTAATAGAAGTGTTACACTTGGCATAAAAGGTTTCCCCTAGTCTATAAGTATCAATGACATAAGTAAAACAACACAAGATCAAATGGTACAAGGTTTCCCCTAGGATATAGGGAACAAAGACAAAGGGTACGATATTAAAATTTTGACCATAGGATATAGGTAACAATGACACAAATAGTACAACAAATATTTCCCCTAGGCTCTAGGGGCAATGACACAATAACAAATAAGGGAATAGAATAAATAGGAAGGTGATGCAGGGGCATCACCACCCTTTGTAAATATTTGTCTATTTCACATATTTAGAGTCATTAGTAATTGTTTTCAGTCATGTTAAGTCTTTAGGAGTCAATATTAGATGTTATATGGTTGTCAAATTTGAATTTTAGTTACATTGGCATTTTCCTACCAATTTCCTCAATTTGAAAATTTGAATCTTTTGTCAAGGTTTTGGGGTCATGAGTCATGTTTTGTAGGAGTCTTGATAATGTAGTATTATGGATTAGATTCTATAAGGATTAATTTTACCCTCATTACATACTTAAATAATATAGTTAGCCATTTTTATAAATGTGTTAGTGTTCTGTAGTTAACACTTCCCCAACATATATGAGGAAGTTAGGAAGTTAGTTAGGTGAGTTATGAAGAATAAAAGAAATTTTACACGTCTTTGTTTTAGGATTAAAAGAGTTAGATGGGGATTAATTAAAATAAAAATATATGTAACCCTAAAGAAGATGAATAAAGAAGTGTCTTAGTTTTTGAAACAAGTTCTGCCTACTCTCTACCTTGTGTGTTTACACTTTGTGGAGAGAGAAGACTGAGAAAGCATATGTCCCAAGAGAGGATTTTGAGAAAAGAGTTTGATACATGTTTATAAGGTTATAATATATTATTTTCATGAATTTAAGGTTATTTATATTTCCTTGTGTTCATTTTAGTACATATTTCTAAGGAGTTTCAAACAGAGCCCTGGATGTTTTCTAGTTTGTGCCCAAACAAACTTGTACATGCATCAACAATACTAAAAATTGTTAAAAGGTTGATAAATTGCACATATATAAATTTATAAACATTCAATTTTAATACTTAGAAGGTTATTGGACTTGTGTTAAGTTATTTCAACACTATTGAATGAGAAAACTAGTGAAAGGTTTGTAGGTTATTATATTTGAGCACACAGTCAAACTAAAATTTTAGTAAATAGACTGACAAAGAAATAAAAATAAGGGTCCATAAAAATAATATAAGGGTGTGATGTTGAAACAAACATTATCCATTTATGTAGACAATTTGAAACTTTCAAAAAATCTTAAAACCAAAAATTTATCCTTCTCGGGTTGTGCACAGACTGTCAAACCTTGTATTAAGATTTATGTATAAAACTTTGATTTATGAGAGACTAAATTGGTAAAAATTCTATTTTTTTTGATATTATTTGGGTTTCAAAAATATCTTAAGGATTTTAGGGTTTCACAATTGTTATAGTATGACTGTGTACAATTCAAAGTGACTGAGTGTGAAAATAGGGTAAGAGGCCTAATAGGCCTAAACAAAGGGTAAAAAATGATAATAAAAGTGGTCAAACCTTGGAAAGAAGACAATAAAATTTGAGGGATTAAATATAAGGATAGAGGGTACTGTAAAAGGTTTGTATTTTCACACTGTGAAAAGGTACTAGTCCTTACAAAGTAGATAAGCCTAAAAAAAGGCTTCTAACAAACCTTGACAAAGGAGAAGAAGAGGTATTTGGTGTAAAGATTGTATTAAAGGCCTTTTTGAATGTAATTAGTGGTCCCACAATTATTTTATGAGTATGATAGAGAGCATAATCACCTTGAGTGAATAAGTGAAGCCCTGAACCATACTTTGAAAACTAATTGGCTTTTGAACTTCTGTACAAGCATGAAAAAGTTATGGATAGACGAGTAAAAGTTGATAAGTGTGAGATTTTTTGACTATGTAACTAGTGTAATTGTGTTAAATTATGAATATTAAAAATATAGGTCAAAGGCATTAAAGGTAGAGACAAAGTGTTCTTTTGAAACCAAAGTGTAAGGACAAACAAGACAAGTAAGAAGATCAGAGCCAGGAGTTATTGGTAGAGATAAGATTATAGTTGATTTATGTTTACCATTCATAATAGGTAAGTTAGTTAATACCTATACATCAAAGGGGTATCCCAATTAACTCCAAATGAACTAGGCAAGTGGATGTTTCCTACATAGTCCCATGGACACTATGTCCATCATAAAATTCAGGCTAAATGTAGTTCTCCCAAGATATGGAATAGAAAAAAATGGTGATAATGAAAAGAAGATGATTATAGAGGAATATAGGAATGATATTGTAAAACAATGTGTGCATAGTTTAAAGAGGGGCAGACACTCAAAATCATGAAATTTTTGGTAAAAGAAACTCATGAAGCTATGAAATTATGGGTTTTGGCTAAAACCACATTGAAAGATGAAAGATGAGTATCCACTAATGAATTGAATTGATAATTCATAGTGTTCACTACATCTATGGATTGGAATGAGAATGATAATGAGATTGAAAAATGGAAAGATCATTGTCTAAGGTTACATATAAAATAATGAGAGCATTATAAAATCTAATTGTTCATTAGTGAATCAAGTTCAAATGCACAATACTCACAAAAGTGACTCGTAAAATGGTGAGAGCATACGACTAAGATTGGTAAGAGAATAATAAGGATAGGGAAAATAAAGGACAAGTGATTACTTATGAAATAGATATAAGACCTACCATATTCAGGAAAAATGAGATGAAAGTAAGTTCTAAAAGGTAATAAAATGATGAAGAAGTGGTGGTTGAGCTAACTCAAAATACCCCATGTATCCAAGTGTTTCCTACATAGTCTGTGTGGACCTCAAGATGATGTAGTTCTCCTAGAAATGGGAGTAAAATGTCAAAATATTTTAGAATTGAATTTGGATAGGTAAGATATTCCATCCCATAAAATCTATTAAGGCTTTATATCTTGTATGGAAATTCTAAGCCAATTTTCATGATTTTGTGATTTTTAGGATTTTCCTAGGTCTTTTTAAATATCTAGGGGTTTTGTGTTTATTTCAAATTGTTTGAAAATTATCAGATACAAAATGGTTATATCTTGTAAAATGGTGTGAGTGTAAATTAATGTGCTCATAAAATAATGAGAGCATTCAAATAAATTTATTGCAAAATGATGAGAGCATTTTAACTTAAATTGCTCATAAAATGGCAAGAGCATTCAAAGAAGGGTGGTCAAGCTAACCTCAAAAAACACTAAGTGTTGCCTAAATATTCCAAATGTACCTTAATCCATTATATTTCCCCCAAAATCAAAGTGTCTATTTAAGTAACAACAAGTTCATGAATAAGCAAATGGTAATGTATGGAACAATGATGTGGTAATGTGTGGTAGGGGTTGTTTCTAGGCTATAGGAAACAATGGCATAGGTAGAATGGAAAATGTTGTCCCTAGGCTATAGTGAAATACTAGCATGGGTAAAGTGATATATAATGTGACACAAATGAAGGCTGTAATTTCTAGGACCATTGTCTTATCGCTTTCATATACTACCATTGAATGAATGCCTTCAAAGGTTTAAATCTAAATAAACTATTGGAACTATATCTGAAATTAACCACTGAACGTGCCTAAAGTAAAAAATGAATCAGAACTAAGGTAAAGAGGAAAAAGGGATATGTGAAAATAACTAGCAATTAATAGGCTAAGGTATGGTGGGAAAGGGATATGGGTATGGTACAAAGAATGGTTATATTATGTCATAACCTAAACAATCCTTGTAGATAATAGTTTAAATCTCTCAAGTGTAAAAATGTTTGAGATGTATTATGTTCATCGGTTCATCAAGTTCCTCTCCTTCTAGAGTGGCTAGTTTTTATTATCCAGAACCATAGTTATTAATAACCACATAAGGCCCTGACTAGTTAGGTTAAAACTTTCCTTTCTTTTTGGTCTCGACATTGGTGCTTTTTTTATTTTATTTTAGTAAAAGATCACCAAGCTCAATTTTTCTAGCCTTTACATGCTAATTATATTTTCCACATAATCTATTCTGGTATGTTTTAAGGTTATTCAAAGTGGCCATGCACTTTCCATCTAGTAAATCTAGCTCTTGTAAATGAGCTACTCTATAGTCCTCATCATCAATGATGTGCTATAGTGAAATGCAGAGATAAGGCAACTTGACCTCGATAGGAAGAATGGCCTTAGTTCCATAAACAAGGTAATATGGTATATCTCCTATTGGAGTGTAGAAAGTGGTATGATAGACCTAGAGGGTGTTAAACAACTACAAGTGTCAATTACAAATAACATCATTGATAATCTTCTTGAGGATCTTCATGATGGTTTTATTATATACCTCAACTTGTCCATTTCCTTATGAGTAATAGGTGATGGAAAAGTGTTGTTTGATATTGTATTGGGTAAAAAGAGTTTTAACATATTTAGTTTTAAATAAATTTCTATTATCAAATATAATGTTAGATGGGATACCATAGTGGCAAATGAGATGGTTAAAGATGAATTTGTAAATATGCTTACCAGTCATGTAACTGAGGGAAATGGCTTCCAATTACTTAGTGAAATATTCTATAGCAGTAAGGACATGTTGGTGTCCATCTGAGGATGTGGGATTTACCTTGCCTATGAGGTTGAGTCCCCATGTTGAGAATGGTCATGGTGTTGTCAATGGTTTAAGAATTTTGGTTGGAGTATGGATCAAATTATCTTGCTTCTTACATTTCACACACTTATTCACATAGGCAATTGTGTCACTTTCCATAGTCATCCAATAATAACCAATACACCATAATTTCTTAGCAATGATGTTCCTATTAGTGTGGGGCCTACACACTCCTTTATAAACTTCCTTTAATGTTAATCTAGATTCTACTGAATATAAACAATGAATTAAGGTTCCATCATAGATTAGATGATATAAGGTAGGTCTAAGTAAGGTCTAATAGGATGATTTATGAATGAAGGATTTTTATCTTTTATGGGAAAGGTCTAGGGGAATGATTTGGTCATGGAGGTAATTATATATTTCAATTTAATAAGTAGACATGACACCAAAAATATTGAAAACCATCTCAATAACTTCTTGTTCATGTATCAGTGCTAGGAGATGTTTCAAAATAAATTAATAGTCTCGAGCTCTATCTATAATCTAAATCACATAGCCAAATATAGCCATGACATCAGTTATTCTTTTACTAGCACTAAGTATCTATTCACACTGAAGATTGGTAAATTTTTTCTTAAGAGTGTCAACCATACCTTTATAAGGTACCAAATTCTCATCATTCATCTAGTATTGGTCTATAAATTAATTGATTATAAATTGTGAATCATTGTGAACCAATAAATGTTGGATATTTCACTGTACTACTTGATAAAGCCTTTTAATGAGTGCTTCATACTTAGCCATATTATTAGTACATGGAAAACTAATGCAAAAGGACCTAGGAATAAGATTCCCTTTTAGCATGATAAATAGTATGTCAGAGCCTAATCCACATGTTATGAAGGAACCATCAAAGTACATTATCCATTATTCTACTTCAGGAGGTGCTTTTATTGTGGTCATGATGGATTCATCTAGAACCCCAAATATAAGAGGTTGAGTATCAAAAAGAGGAATTTTTTCAAGTTGATATGCAAGTACCTATCCCTTTAAGGATTTTTAATTGACATACTCAATCTCAAATTCACTCAAGATCATGATGCACTTTGCCATGCAGACCTATAATGTTATTTTAGATAGTAGATACTTGATCAGATCTACTTTGGCAATTATAATAGTCTTATTATTCAACATGTAGTGTCATAACTTTTAGGTTGTGAAAATCATAACTAAATAGGCCTTATCGATCAGCATATGATTATGTTCATATATGGCTAATGTTTGGGTTAGGTAGTAGACATCATGGTCTTTACCTTGTTCATCTTGTTATCCCAAAATTTGCCCCAGGGCATTCTTAGTGGCAGATAGGTAAAGAAAAAATGACTTTCCTGGTGTAAGAAGTATAAAAATAAGTGGATTGGCCAAGTATTCTTTGATATGGTCAAAATTTTTACATAAATATTCATTCCATGATAAATTGGTTCCCTTCTTCATTAAGTTCTTAAAATTATGGCATTTGTTAGCTAGTTGTGAAATGAAGCATCTAATTAATTGTATTTTACCCTACAAACTACATAGCTACTTCAAAGTTAAAGGTGGTGGTATATTGATAATGGTTCTAACCTTGGTAGGATCAACTTAGATACCTTGATGAGAGATAATAAAGCCTAAAAATTTACTAAAATTTACAACAAATATACACTTTTTAGGGTTGAGCCTAACTTTATACTCATAAAGTCTCTCAAAAAAAAAATTGAAGTATGGCTGGGTGTTTGGCTTAGGTCTTATATTTACCTAGGATGTCATAAATATAGTCCTCAACAATGCCATGCATCATATCATGGAAAATTACCATCATGGTTCATCGGTACGTTGTTCCTACATTCTTGATTTTGAATGGCATCACCTGAAAACAAAACATTCCCCATAGAATGGTGAATGTTGTATTGTGTTGGTCCTTTGGTTCAATCCTAATTTGTATCAGGATATTAACAAGAACAATTGATTACTTTTGTGCAAGCAACTAAATATGGAATTAAACTAGAATAATAAGTAACTAGAAATCAGAATCAACAAAGAACATGAGATACAAGAAACAATGAAAACTTGTATTAAACTCTTCCAAAAGGAAATACAATTGAAGAAATATCTCTTTCTTCCACACCTCTTAGATGTACAGATCTCTTTCCCTCAAGAGTTCTCTCTATCAATTACAAACACAATTCAGCTACTTGAATTGTCTACCCTTTTTCTCATCTACACAAGCTATGAAGATCTATCCATATTATATAGAATTAGGGATCATGAGCTATGCATTCTCCACCATCAGATAAACCTCTTAATCAGAGGTTCAAATCAGTCCTACCAAAAATAGAAACACAGACTTACAACTAACAGTTAAACTAATCATGCAAATAATCTGTTCATCCCACAAAAATAGACTTCTAAAACGCACAGGTGACCGACATCGGTCCTTATCTGTCTACACATGACCAACGTCAGCCAATCCATAATCAACATCGGCAGCCTCCAGTCGATCCCTGATCGATGTCGGTGACTGTGTAAATATAGCAACCTTGCAATTCACTCATTGGTGAAGCTTTTAGCTCCACACCTCAACAATCTCCCACTTGGAGATAAACAGTTGCACCTGTACTTGTACAGCAACATCCTCTAGCTTGTCTCTATCTTCAAGCTCAATCTTGAAGACCAACAAAATTTGAATGAAGATTCAACTTCTCCTTTGTTATCAGCTTTGTTAACATATCAGTAGGGTTCTTATCTGTATGGATCTTTTCTAGCTTCAACTCACCATCCTCCAATACCTGTCTAATGAATTGTTACCTAAGCTATATATGTTTGGTTCTTGAATGAAAGGCTGAATTCTTTGCCAAATGAATTGCACTTTGACTATCACTGTACAAATTGCAACTCTCTTTCTCCTTTCCCAACTCTTCCATGAATCGAGTCATCCATATCATCTCTTTGCTAGCCTCTGTGACTGCAATGTATTTTGTCTCTGTAGTAGACAAGGCAACAACCTTCTACAACTTTGAAATCTAGCTAACTATTGTTCCACCAACAGTGAAAACATAACCTGTGGTGCTTTTCCTGCCATCTAAGTCACCTGCCATATCTACATCTACATATCCATGTAGAGAAGTGTTTGACCCTCCATAGCATAAATGCCTACTGCTGGTCCCTCTCAGATATCTGAGAATCCACTAAACTGATTTTCAGTGTTCCTTCCCTAGATTGGCCATAAACTTACTGACAACTCCCACTACTTGGGTAATATCAGGTTTGGTACATACCATTGCATACATTAAGCTCCCAACTATGGAAGCATATGGAACTCTACTCATGTACTCAACCTCATCATGTGATTTAGGACACTATTATTTGCTCAACTTGAACTGTCCAGCCATAGGTGTGCTCACTGGTTTTGCATCCTGCATATTGAACCTCTCCAACACCTTGTTCACATAATCCTCTTGAGACAAAATCAAATAGTGATTTTTTCCATCTCTCTTAATACTCATGCCAAGGATTTTCTTTGCTGCTCCTAAATCCTTCATGGCAAATGTGTGAGCTAATTTTACCTTAAGCTCAGAAATATCCTGCATGTGTGAACTTGCAACTAGCATATCATCTACATACAGCAATAGGATAATATATCTACCATTATCCAATCTCTTAAAATAAACACAATGGTTAAATTGACATCTACTAAAACCATGCTCAGTCATAAACCTGTCAAACCTTAAATACCATTGTCTAGGAGCTTGCTTAAGACCATATAAGCTTTTCTTCAATCTGCACACAAGTTTCTCCTTACTTTTGACCTCAAAACCTTCCAGCTGATCCATATATATTTCTTCATCCAAATCTCCATGAAGAAATGTTTTCTTAACATCAAGCTGCTTAAGATGCAAATCCTCAATAGTAACTAAAGACAATACAGTTTGAATAGAAGTCATTTTTACTACAGGAGAAAAAATTTCACCAAAATCAATACCTAGTTTCTGTTCAAATCCCTTTACTACCAACCTGGCCTTATGTCTCATTTGTCCATTCTCACCTTCTTTTAACCTATAAACCAATTTTTTTTTAGTGCTCTCTTACTGGCTAGCAACTCAACCAAATCCCACGTTTGGTTCTCTTTCAAAGAATCAATTTCCTCTTTCATGCCAAGCTCCCACTATTTCCAGGATTCTACCTACATTGCCTCATCAAAACTCTCTGGTTCTCCACTATCAGTGAGCAATAAGTAGAATAATGAAGGGAAATAATGAATTGGAGGTTTACTTACCCTTTTTGACCTCCTCATGGGCATTTGAGACTCATTCACTGCTTGTTGTCTGCCCAATTCTCTATTAGTGACCGATCTCAGTCATCTCCAGGTCTTTACCTGATCGACGTCGATTCCATCCGATCAATGTTGGTTCTTGTGTGATCAACATCAATTACTATCTGACCGACATCAATTCCTGTATGACCAACATCGATTCTTGCTTGACTGACATCGGTGTTTGTGTTTTCTTGTCTGTGATTATTCTTTCCCACAAGCTCATTTTGGATCATCACCTCGTCCAAATCAACATTGCTCTGCTCAGTATTATTTAGCTTTTTGAGCTGATCACTGTACATCACCTTTTCATTGAAAACAACATCACGACTTCTAATAACTTTATTAGTTCCTAGATTCCACAACCGGAATCTAAAATCTCCATAGCCATAACCAATAAAAGTGCACCTCATAGACTTAGCCTCCAACTTCTTTCTATTTTCTTTATCAACGTGCACAAAATCTTCAGAACTAAAAACTCTAAGAAATGAAAGATCTACCTTTTTACCTATTTAAGCCTCTTCTGGAATTCCACCATCCAGAGTAGTAGAGGGTCCTCTATTAATCAGGTGAACTACATTATCTACATCTTTTTCCCAAAACTGTAAGGGAAAACCAACATTCAACCTCATACTCCATGCACACTCCAATATTGTTCTATTCATCCTTTCAAAAACTCCATTTTGTTGAGGTGTCCGTGGAACCATCCTTTCCCTACGTATTCCATTCATAGAACAGTTTTTGTTGAATTTATAGCTGCAGTACTCACCACTATTGTCAGATCTAAGACACTTCAATCTCAAACCTATTTCATTCTCAACCAAAGCTTTCCATTTCATAAACGTGTCAAAAACATCAGATTTTTTCTTTATGAAATAGACCCATACCTTTCTTGTAGCATCATCAATGAAAGTAACATAATATTGTGATCCTCCAATAGAAGCTACCTAAGTTGGTCCCCACACGTCTATGTGAACAAGATCCAACTTGTGCTTCTTCTTTGTTGACCTAGTTTTGAGAAATCTCACTCTCTTCTATTTTCCAAAAATACAATGCTCACAGAAATCTAGATCTATGCTTTTTAAATCTGAAAGCTTACCTTTTGACTTAAGAACTTTCATTCCCTTCTCACTCATGTGGCCAAGCCTATAGTGCCACAACTTTGCATCCACATCTAAAGTAGATAATACAAAAGGAGAATAATCAGTAATACAATTACATAAATAGAGAGTACCTACTCTCTTACCTCTGGCTAATACAAGTGCACCCTTGGTAACCTTCCACAATTCAACTGTGAGAGTTACTGTGCAACCCTCATCCCCTAACTTTCTTATAGAAATTAGATTCCTCTTCAAGATGGGTACATGCATGACATCTTTCAACACCCATGTGTTGCTATTCTGCAATTTCAGCTGCATTTTTCCTTTGCCAATAATTTTACAAGGCTTATCATCCCCTAAATAAACTATTCCAAAATCTCCTTGGACATAGTCATTGAAATATTCTCTATTTAGGGTAGCATGGAAAGAGGCACTAGAATCTAAAACCCAAGATTTTATTTTATTATCCAAAGAAAATACAAGAGCATCTTGTGCAACAATACCTGCAACTTTTGCTTCTTCTTTACCTTCATGCTGATTTTCTTCTTTAACTGGCAACTAGCAATCTTTCTTTGCATGCCCTATCTTTCCACAATTCCAGCAGGTTATTTTTCTTCCATTTCTGGAATTGGATCTACCTCTCATCTTTGACTTAGACCTTGATCTCCCTTGCTTGTGCTTCTCTTTTTGTCTTCCCCTACTTTCAATACTTAAAGCATTACCTGATGTTTTCTCTGTGTTTTTCTTGTGAATTTATTCATTCAAGATTACACTAACAACATCATCTACTTTCAAGATATTTGTAGCAGATGCAGTATTACTAACTGCCATTATCAAGCTATGCCAACTTTCAGGTAAAGAGCATAAAATTAAGAGAGCCGTAATTTCATCATCAAAAACTATTTTGACTGAATTTAACTGATTTAATATTGCATGGAAATCATTAAGATGACTAGATATAGATCCACCTTCCTGCATTTGCAAATTAAATAATTGCTTCATAAGATATACCTTATTTGAAGCTGAGGGCTTTTCATATAGATTTGCGAAAGTATCCATTAACTCTACCATTGTCTTTGCCTGTGATAAGTTGGAAATCATAGAAGATGTCAGGCTCAACCCTATGGATCCCAGAGCCTTTCTATCAAGAACATTCCATTCTTCATCTTGCATATCTGTGGGTTTGCTTGAAACCCCACCCAATAGTAAGTATAGATCTTTTTGATACAGATAATCTTCTATCTACATCCTCCATAATTGATAGTTCTTGCTGTTAAACTTCTCCATTCTTAGTTTACTTTTTTCTACCATTGCTATACTCACACTCAAATAGAAACCCCTGTGAGTGACCTGTAATCAACACACACTAAACAGATCTAAAACCACCTGTTAGTGAACCTAAGCTCTGATACCACTTGTCAGGATCTTAACAAGAACAATTGATTACTTTTGTGCAAGCAACTAAACATGAAATTAAACCAGAATAATAAGTAATTAGAAATCAAAATCAGCAAAGAACATGAGATACAAGAAACAATGAAAACTTGTATTAAACTCTTCCAGAAGGAAATACAATTAAAAAAATCTCTCTTTCTTCCACACCTCTCAGATGTACATATCTCTTTCCCTCAAGAGTTCTCTCTATCAATTATAAACACAATTTAGCTACTTGAATTGTCTACCCTTTTTCTCATCTACACAAGCTATGAAGATCTATCCCTATTATATAGAATTAGGGATCATGAGCTATGCATTCTCCACCATCAGATAAACCTCTTAATCAAAGGTTCAAATCAGTCCTACCAAAAATAGAAACGTGGACTTACAACTAATAGTTAAACTAATCATGCAAACAATCTGTTCATCCCATGAAAATAGACTTCTAGAACGCATAGGTGACCGACATCAGTCCCTGTCTGTCTGCACATGATCGACGTCAGCCGATCCATAACCGATGTCGGCAGCCTCCAGTCGATCCCTAACCAATGTCGGTGACTATGTAAATACAGCAACCTTGTAATTCGCTCATTAGTGAAGCTTTTAGCTCCACACCTCAACAATTTGGTTATATCTTTAAAAAACATCCATAAGGGAAAGCATTTCACATCTAGTTATGGAGTCAACAATCATGTCAATGTTTGACAGAGGAAATTCATCTTTTGGGCATGACTTGTTAATGCCATGGAAATCAATACACAATCTTATACCCTCTAAATTCTTGTTGACTGCTACTATACTAGAAATCCACTCTAAATAATCAATAAGTCAAATGAATCCTACATCTAAGAGTTTTTCCAACTCTTTCTTGACTAATATAACAATATGAGGATGTATTTTTCTTAGCTTTCACTTAATTAGTTTAGCATTAGGGTGTACAAAAATATGATGTACAACCAAGGTGAGGTCCAAACCTAGCATATCTGAATAGGCCCATGAAAATATATCAATAAATTCACTCAAAAAGGTTGTAAAGACTTCATGTTCCTCCTCAGTGAGGGATGCACTTAATTTAATCCATTTTGGGTCATCTAGAGTTCTAATATTGACCTTAGAAATGTCCTCCACAAGGAGTGTATAACCATATTCTAAAAGAGATGGAAAAGAGGTAAAATGGTTGGAAATGTTGTAGTCTTCTATCCTGATTAGTTCACCAATATCACTTATACAAGATGAATCCAAATATTCTAAGGGTAGCAAAGGCCGTGTAATAAATACCTCTAGGCACTCTTGTACGATATGATCAAAATCTTATCATTCTTAAGTATTTATTTTGAATTTATACATAAATCTTAAGCTAGTGGTCTCCTATAATTCATGTGAAGAGCGGTGAACATCCCCATCTAATGGTGCCTAAAATAGGTTTTCATCAAGAAACTTGCCTTTTTATTTATTGTTTCCCTATTTTTAAAGCACCTCAAAGAGGTTTTCACTTTTAGACCTCAATGTTTGATTTTATTTTTTCTTTTAGCTAAGGAAGTCCACCTACTCTACAAAATAAGTTATAGGATGCAATATGATAGATAAACCTTGTTTGTGATCTCCTAGAGTAATATGATCCCTCAAACCGAGAAAGTCACAAATGGCCTCACCATTATTGAACTCATCAAGTGGTATTCTCGACTCCTATTGGTCCTAGTCTATTAGTTGGGGTGATGAAAGGAAAGTGACAAAGGGTGAATAATAGGATTAATGGAATATATGGCATAAAGGTTAAATAGATCGGTATTATCAAGGTGATCTTAGATGTTATAATCAGAACCTATTACACTGCTAGCATCATCCTTACTAGTCGTTGGTGTAAGAACTTGAATAAGGTATGTAGGGTCACCCCCACATAGTTTAAATCCAATACCATGAGTTCCTTTATACTTGGTCATGGAAATCAAATTGAGTGTTCTTTGTTGATTTGACCCCAAGCCTCTACCTTCATAATCTTGGTTATCTATAATCTGCTTAGGGATATGATACTTGGTACTTTGGTGACAATCAACTAGATTATCATTATATATCCATGAATCATCTTTAGCTAAAGGTTACTATTCTTGGCTAGAGGCTGGTTTAAAAATAATGGGTTGAGTGAGTCGAGATTTTACCTTAGCATTTCATTCCATGTGAATAGTCTTGGCTTTGGATCTCACATAGGATTTTGGTTTTTGAGGTAATTTAGCTATATGAAAGGAGTCTTGAGTATTTAACTCTCCTAGATCTTTGTTAGATATGTAAAAATGGTTAGTTATCTTTAGTGGAGGTGCACATGAAGTTGAAGATAGGATTTTGTGGTCAATGTTATTGGATTTGGGTTTTGATTCAATGGATTTTGCTTTATCAACTTCTAATCCATTTATTTTAGGCATATTATTCAAGCCAAAATTATAATTATAACTCTTATACTCTACCTCAAGATGTTTATAAAATTGGTAAGGTTGGAGATTAGTTGGCATGATTACTTCCATCCCCAAATGAGGAAATTTAATACTTTGATGAAGCATGGAAGGTATGGCCCAAATTTTATGAATCCATGGTCATCCTAAGAGCAAGTTGTATGAAAACTCTAGGTTAATAACATGGCAAAGCGTGTCATTAGTCAAAGTCCTAATGACCACTGATAAACTAATGGTTCCTTATGATTCTTGTTCCTCATTATAATATGCTTTAATGACAATTATATTTCATTGAAGATCAATCATTATGTATCCATGATGCTTCACCAACTATAGAGACACAATGTTTATGCCCAAACCATTGTCTATAAGGACACATTTAATTGTATGTCTAGATATACTGACCTCGATGGACAAAAGGTTGTTATGCAATATGCTCAAGGATGACATATCATTTTGATCAAAGGTAATTGATTGGCTAAGGGCCAAATGTCCTACCATAGCTTGAAATTTATCAGGAACAATGTCATTAGGTACAAGGGATTGGCTTAGGTATTCATTAAGTATACTCTTGTGAATGTTAGATGTGCACAAAAAATCCATGATTGATATTTGTGCAAGTGTATTTTTTAGATATTCTTAATGTCATAGGTTTTATTTTTGGTATTGGCAATTGTCTTATTATTTATTGGTATGGAGGTTTAGACAGCTTCATTCATGGAAGAAGGTTGTGTGCCTTAGATAGTAACCTTAGCTTATTGAGTTGTGATTATGTAATCTCAATCAGGTATTGGGCCTCCATAACTATATAAAGAGGTAAAAGGGCCTAGAATGATAATTCTTGGATAGTGTTGAGCTTGGATGCTAAGATGGTCTAAAGAAAGATTACCAGCATAAGGCAATTGATATGCATTATTAGGCACTAGTCTAGATTGATTGGAATTTGGTTGAAGGTTGATGGTAATGGTGGAAATATGACTGCCTAAAACATGTCTTACAAAATTATTGTAAGTATATGCAATAGCATGATGACCTCCTTGGTTTGATTGGTCAGTTTGACCTTCATTCTGACCATTTTGTTGTTTTTGTTGGTGACATTGTTGTTGTTATAGTGGTGTTTTTTTTCTATTGTTATTATTGGTGGTGGTGGTTGTTGTGTTGAGGAAAAGGGTTTTAATAGATACCAAATTTATGATTAGATATAAGGGTGTGGTTATCCCATTTAATTCCATTCTTAATCATGTTCTCAATCAAGTGTATTAGTTGTAGTCAATGACATATAGAGTGTCCCTTAATGTAATGGTACTCACAAAACTCATGCTTTTTTTACAAGTCAATAAAAGGAATTCCTTCAAGAAAAGTCTTTAGCACAAGATAACTAATCATATTAGCTTAAAAAAACTTACAAAATAATAATTCAATGGGTTCTCTGAGGTTACTGAATGTTCTATCTATGGGTGGTCTTCACCTTGTAGAAGGTGTTACCCACTATCCAGTTCATATTTCTATGGGGGCATGTTTTGGAAACATGTTTTCCACACTTACACATTTGTAAATGGTCAAATTTTATAATTATATGATTCAAATACACATTTGTGATAAAAGTATATACATTGGTACCATTGTTATACCCAAGTTTTAGCATGAGACATATATAAGGTGCATATGTTATGCAAAGAACACCTAAATTACAAAAATCAAAATTAATTTCAAATTTCAAAATACTTATACAGACTTTAGCTAACCAGGTTGGACTATTACAAATTATTATTAATCCAATTTACTACAGTAGTTGGTTTACTTTTAGTGTGGTTAAGGTGATAAAATCATTCAATCTTGCAAATTTTATAGGTTGGACTTGATTACATCATCCAACCTCACCAAATTTATAATGTGGGTTGATTTGGATCAACTCATGCTCACCAGGTTATAAATATGATTGGGTTGTATGCTTGAGATAATATCAACTATCGAGTGGAAAATCACCTTTTCTCCAAGGTTGGGTGAAATTTTATCCTTTAACCTTTATATATACACACTTTGAGATTTAAAATTATACTAATCTCAATTTAAATGGTTCATAATGATACATTTTTTCAATTCAATTTACCAAAAGGAAAGGTAGTTACATTGATACATAAGTGTACTCCTAAACCTTACTCTTTATATTTCAATCATTTCAATGCTTTTGATTTTAGATTATATGCACTAAATATATATTGTAACATTCTCTCATTTGCATGCCAGTCACCAAGAAATCACTCAAGTGGGATCCACATAAAGGCAAGGTGTGTTACACACAATCAAGTACATATTTATTTTCCTTTAAAATAGAAATTTTATTACTTGATTAAAGGGGGAAAATGTAGACACTAAATCTAAATTATATAGCACATCAGTCTTATACACTTGGTAAATACATATCATGGATGTACCATCAGCTTCTAGACCTTCCCACTACTAAAAATCTCACATGCACTATCTCTCTGTGTTAGATTGATTATATTTTAGTTTGACCACTATTATTTTAATGATCCATGCCTTCTATCATGCTCAGAGTATTGTAAACCTAATTATCTTATATCTATGCAAGTTTAGGACAAGTGCCTTTTTTCCATCTTCTCAAACATTTGCATCTCATTCAGACACCTATGTCAATGTAAGTGTCTTATTCCAACATAAGTGTCAAGTACTCTAAATTCATCAAGTTTGAAAATGAAACATATACCTATAGTCAACCTAAGTGCTTTAATGTGAGATATTTCCCTAAATTATTGGTATATATGCATGATCAATCCTCATTCATTTTGAACCTAGCAAAAACCTAATAGTTCACCAAGAAACTTACCAAAATCATTCAATCAAGCATTTAAGTGAGCAAAACTTCCCTATTTTATCCTATTTCCATATCAGTCATAGGGGTAGTGAATTTATAAGTATGAAGTATTGAAGGTGAAACTCATGAGTCCTATTTTCCAAGTTACAAGATAAGTCACTGTTGTACTTGTTTTCCATATATTTCACCCTTGTGCACACACAATCCAACACTTTAGGGGAGAACTACATTAGTTTGAGGTCTTCTTTAGAGTAATGTCTAGGTAGGTAATACCCAATGATAGAGGGGTCTTTGATTTTAGCTTGACATAATGATCCCACTAACCCATTTTCTCTATAATCGCCATGAAGATAAAGAACTAAGGTTTTGTTATTTTTCAAGGACCAATAGTTCATGATTTAGATATGAGTACACTAAAGAGAAGGTGACATAGAACCTATAATCTCTCAGGTATTCTATATTGGACACCTGTATCCAAGCCAGACATAAGCATTGATACAACTGTTTGAGGTTGATGTAAGTGTTTGAGGCTGCAAAGGGCAAATTTCTAAAATTTGACAATTGATCCAGGGCACTAATTCAATCTATTTCTAACCTATACCATATCATATTTGAATGTGCACAGTTGACTATCTAAGTAATCTTGTTTTCATTTCATTTCTATATCAATAAATAGTTGTATTTACTATTTTATCATATCTTAGTATTTATATTCATAATATTATTTATCTAAGTTTGTAACTAATTAGATTATTATAGATTTGTTTATCACCCTTTTGTTTATTCATTTCTATATTCTTAACCCTATACTATATCAAACCATCTCAATTTTGGGTTAAACACCTACATCCAAAATCACACTCCCCACTCTATAGTGCAAAATATAACTTGTAAATAAAAATGATTTGGTGTCAAACAAGATGATTTTGATTTCTAAGTTTTTGGATGTTATGAATGGGCACACATTCCAGATGAAAAATGCAAAGCAATGAAAAGGAAGGGTCATCCTTATATCTTTTTTGGTTATTTTGAATATGTGAACATGTATCATATTATTGTTATAGGCACCACTAAAGTGATTTATTGGTGGGATATGTTATTTGATAAATAATCCCAAGCTTTCATAACAACATATCCTAATTTTCCTCCTACATTACCTTTTATCAAGTTGAACACAACTTCTAAGGTCTCTGATGAAGAATTAAAAAGCTTAGATGAATCTCATTATGAGAGTTAATACAATTGAGATGATGAGCCACTGGGGGGACAAATAACACCTTTACTAGTATAAAAAAACATTCAAAATTTTCTTACACAATTAACATCACCCATACTAAAATGGGTTCAAAAATTTCATCATGAAGTTGGTTCATTGGTAGGGGATCCAAGCAGAATGAGCTTACAACATTCATATGATGTTTCAAATTTGGCATAGTTGGAAATGACACAGGTTCCATAGACCTATTATCAATCTTATAAGCATATTGAATGGTAAGTAATTATGGTAGAAGGTATTATTTCACTATTTTAGTAAAATATTTGGAACTCATGGAAAAAAATATGTTTCACAACAGTGAAGGATACAAAAAGTCTCTCCTTTATTATGAGGGTAGGTTCCATATATTAAAAACAATAAAAACTAAGCTAAGCATATTTACACTATTTATGAGTTGAATGGGGGGGTGTTTTATAACATTCAACTAAAAAGGAAACTATAATAAAAAAGGTGAAGAGTCACACATGAACAAGCAAATGCATACTTCATTCAACCTCATGACAAGAAAGTGTTTAATGTAAATAAAATGCTTATTTGAGATCAAACATGATTACTGCTTGGAATAATGAAATATGCATTAACATAATAAAAACACATATCCATAAAATAAAACAAGACACAAAGTTTTGGATTTTCTTTGATTTTTGGTTGAAGATCGACCATAAAGTTTATTTCTCCTTCCTTAAAGATTCAATTCTAGTGGACATCAAAAATCCCAATTATAATTTCCATTTCTCCTTTTTTATAAAGATAGGAGGAAATGGGATGAACCTTCACATTACAAGTGATTGTTCATATTCAAATTTTTTATACTATTCTATTTTCACTATTTTAAAAATTACATGAGGGAAAATACAACTTTACAAAAATAGAAGGCTGACAAAAAAGGAAATAAAAACTTGCAAACTTTTTTAGGAAGTATTTTTTGGTGTAATGGCTCATGTCAAAGAACCTAGAGTAGTAGAACTTCTGACTTATTCTTTGATCTAGTTCTTTACCACCTTAGTAATGTAATTAAATTTTGGTACTACCACATGCTTTCACCATGTTATCCACCTTTTTTAAACTAGTAACACAGTATTTGAAGCTTCCATAAGTTTAGTTAAATGATTATTCATTTCCAATAGTGAAACATAAATTTCAATTAACACGGTCATGGAAGCCATAATAAAGGCATTATCTTTAAATATATCCTCATGGATCACTTTATTTAATTGATTTTTTACTTTATCCATGGTTTACAAGGTAACTGTATCTTCCTTGATTAGATCACAATGTATTTCATCTATATTGGAAGAGAGCAATTTTTGTTTCTCTTTTCCAATGTTGACTTGTTCCACCAATTCTTTGATCGCTCTGCTTAAGATTTTAATATTCTAAAGAATGAATTTGGAACACTTACAGGTGGTGTCATCTTCTACTTTGTTGAAGATTCTATCTTTGGCCATCGCATCTATTTTAACATCAATCATTACATGAACATCATCATTCACATTCTCCCATAATTTTAGCTCACTATCATGTGCTCTAATTTGTTGATTGATATTGATAATTTCATTATCAATAGCCCCACATAATTTAAACACTTCCTCAATATATTTCATCCCACTCAATAATACTTCATCTACCCAAGCTTCTAGAGTTTTTTTGTATGAGCTATATTTATTGATGGTAACAATGGCTTCTTTGTTGATACCAAGCACCTGGGAAGGGGAATCTAATTAAGGTGTTATAGGTGTGTCAACTAGATTAAGAAGATAATTGACATATCTAACAAACTATTTGATCTGATCTCTAGTGACATATCTTGATCATTATTTCATTGGTCTCTTGTAGGTTGTGAACATCATTTTCTCTTGTTGCCTCCCTAAGTGATATCTTCTTGAGAGTGTAATCACTCATAGACATTTATTCTACAATATTCTCCACATTGGGCTTAACAATTTATACAAATTGTGCTTCCAAAATGTATGCACCAAATTATAAGTAGTTTTATATTTCTTGGGAGGTTAAAAATTAAGAAGATCAGCAACTACATTAAAATTTGGAATATTGTCCTCTACTATCCTCTTTCTCTTATTGAGATTAGGTTAAATCCATTGGAATGATGTATCACTTAAGGTAGTCATTTTATATCTAGTAGGAATTTGTGTAGGTTGATTTGGAGGAAAATATTTTGGAATCAAAGGAATGTTTAATGAAATTAAAGGTGATGAAGGAATGACTGCCTCAACTTCTCTAATAGATACCTTTTGAGTTACCTCTAGGGTTGAGGTGAGGTAAAATTTGGTAGTGTTAGGAATGAAGAGAGAAGGGTCACCAAGAGATGAAAAAGGTTATATCATTATAGACTTCCTTGCCTTTAATTGATTACCCACAATAGGTCTCACTTCATAAGTTTTATTCATCTGTTCAAGATATTCATCATCACCATACTCAGAGCTTGAAGAGTTAGATGACTGAATTATCAAACTAGTAATACTATCTTTTAGAGTTACTCTAGGGGTTTCCTTTGGATGGCATGATGTCCTTAATCTCTTATATCCACTTACTCTTATAAATTATACCACTTTATTATTGAACCATTTATTAGTTTTGACTAGGACAGCCTTGGTTCATCCTTATATATCTACAGGGTCATTTATTGACAAATTGATGGTTGAAAAAGAAGTAATAAATTTCTCAACATACCGGGGTTAATGAGATATGTCATTCACCATGCCATCTAATACCCATTTATTTTTTAATGCCTTGATATGATCAATATTCATTTCACTCTGATCTTCTTTGATCACTTCATACTTATCAAAACAATCTATTCAATAATCCTCTAGGTTAGGCACATGCTCATATGAAAAACCAATGCAAGATTCCTTTTCATGAATCCATTGATATCAACATAATCCCTATATGAATATGAGTTAAGGGTGAATTGAGAGATAAAATCATCTATGTCCTGATCATTGACTATAATTTTACATGAAAAATGTCCCAAAGAGATAGGGAACAAAACTCCTAGCATGTGTTTATCTATGTAGTGTTTGTGAACTACTAGTAGTTGCCTACATAACTCTATCAAGATGATATTATTATTGGATAACCTTGGTAGTTTTAGGGGATATCCCTCAAATCCTCTGACCCTGATATAAGTGAACTTTTAAAATTGAATGAAGTAACTACCATAATAGTTGATCAAGGTAATTGCTTCATCAAATATTCTTCTCCCTAATCTTCATCAAGATCTTGCACTATCCTCATTGTGAAAACATAATTCACCCTTATGAAGTGTTTTTTTATTTGATATAGATTAAAATAAGGGAAAATTTTATATACTTGAGTTGTGGAAGAGATATATCTTTGCTGGGAGAGGCCAGGATATTTTTTTTGTAAAACCACTTAATACACGAAGTATGAAGTAATGAAGAATTTTTTCATAGAGTCTACATTTATCAATTGATAATGAAAATAATTATTGATCATCTCACCCAAGTCTATGAATTTATTTCCATTACAAATGGTATTCATTTCCATGAAAATCTAGGGTAGAAGTTTTGGGTGTTTTCATTACTGACCACATGATTCAGGAGAGTGATCATGTCTGAAATATTTTCTTTGAAATCTGATATAAGGAAGTTATTTGGTAGCTTGGAGATCTTATCCTCTTATGCTTCAATCAGGATTCATTGATCATTATGCCTGAATGGTTTTCATTATGACATAAGTATTATGCACATGGATCTTCATTGCCATTCCCATTGGCATCATATATATCTTATTCATTAGTGATCCACTACTTTATTTTAACTCCTTAGTCTTAGGGTCATAATATTTCACATAAGCAAAGACCAGGTCTGATCACTAAACATATGTTGGAAAGATGACTACTTATGGAAGACTGCTTTCAACTAGGTAAACACTAAATGTACTTGCACTTTATACATTCAATATTCTATGAAATTCCTCTAGGTAAACATGACCAAGCTATGAATCTATAATTTTGGGGATGTTGTTTAATACTAATAATGGTTTAAATCCCATATATTTTTACATCATATTTATAGGATTTATAATTTTGAGATCCACTTTAGTAAGGGCCAGCAAGTTGAATGGGTCTTGAGGGAGGAAATGTTTATGAGTTTGAAATGAATATGTTAGGGTGGTCTTGAGATAGGATCTACGTGTTGTGAAAATACCCCTAGAAAAAATATTTGAGGGAAGAAATAGAATGAGGGGAACTCTATAAAAAGGCTATGATCTTACTTATAAAAATGTTGAAGAGGGAAACACTATGAAATACTCCTACAATAAGAAAAATCTAGTAGAGTTTCAATAGTGTAGCATCTTTATGGGAAGATAAATCACTCAAAGGAAAAGATCATTGGGAAAAAAAAATTCAAATGAATCCCTAACGGGCTGACAAATCATTTTCCTAATTAGATCAGTGTGGAGTAATTGGTGACCTATCACCATGTGTATTTATATCCTACGTGGACATGTAGATGACCACATATACTCATGGGTACATTAGATGTAAAGACAAACCTACATGAGCATCCTTGTGAATTTAAGGATGAAAAAATAACCACACACATTCGAACACATGGTCGCATGGATGTAGGGCATGTGTCCACCATGTCTATAGAGATGCATGAGTAGTTTTTATGTCCATCACATCTATGGGGATGTGCATCATTAGGTTGTGAATTATGTGAGTCATGTATTTATGTGTTTTGCATAGTGTGAGGGTCATGGAGGTTTAACCTTCAAGCCGCATAGGGTGTGAAAATGTGCCCTACATGCTTGAAAAAAACTTAGCTAATTTTTTTATTTTTTCAAAATTTCCATAAATTATGTTTTTCTTGATTTTAGAAAAAAAATATTCCTTGATAATTATGAGGAAACAATTGGTTCAAGATACAAATGTGGGTTTTTTAAGAAGACATAAGATGATTTTCCATAATATTTTGGTTTTTTAGGCCATTGCCTTATCCAATGGGATATGAAGTCTACTTCTAAACAACATGAAAGAGGAAAGAAACAAGGAAAAATATAATCACAAAAGTAAAATACATAAATGAAGGGAAACATAACTAAACTAAAATCACCTACAAGGGATGGTAGATGATAGACCACCTTCACTCTTTGAAGAGATTCAGATATTTCCCATTGTATGGTAGTAGGAGGTAAGTACCATATCTGTATTTTAAGTAATATATGTTCTCACCATAAAAATGTCATATCTTGAATGGTCCCATCCATAAGGAGTCAAATTTTCCATGAATTCCTCATGGTTCTCTCTTTTTATCCCAAAGTACGACCAGATCTCCAAATTAAAAATCACATTGTCATGTTTTCTTATTAAATAGTTCTTTAACCTTTTTTTATGAGTCATAATCCTTCCAATCATTGTAACTAAATATTATTCTATTTTTTGCAAATACATAATATTTTTTTCTAATGAATCTTTGAATTGATCATCTTTGATAGCTAGTACCAATTTCAAGGCTGACAATTCCAAAGAGATAGGGATCATTCTGTATATCCCATAGATCAGATGGAAAGGAGACATCCCAATTTATCTATTGGGTGTTATCTAATCATCCCATAGGGATTCATACAACTTTGCTAATTTCATTGATTTTCATCAACCAACTCATGGATGATGCTAGTTATTTTTTTATTTTTAGATTCTGCTTGACCATTACCCTAAGTATAATAGTCTAATGAATGTGCAACTAAAATTTCACATCTATAAAAAAAACAATCAACTCAGTTGAAGATAATTTGAAAGAATTCTCCATTATTATTTTTTGAAGAACTCCAAATTTGACCAATGTGTTCTCTTTTATGAAATTGTAAATGACTTCAGAAGTGGTAGACCTTATAGGAATAGCTTCTACCCATTTAGTTAAATATTCAGTTGTTATTAGAACATGAATGTGTCTTGTATTGGAATGGAAATTCAAAGACCCAATAAAGTATAATCTTCATTATTGAAATGGTTCTTTGATGACCACAAGCTGAAGAGGTTATGTAACATGTTTAGGCTGACCAAGAATATATAGACAAGTCTCACATTTAGAAACCCTTTTTTCTGCATAATTGAAAAATAATGGACAATAATAATGTGCTTGTAAAATTTTGAAGGTTTTGATGGAAAATGAAAAATGTCCTCCACAAGATTTAACATGAAATGTATCTAAGATATTTTTCTACTGCTCTTTGTTTACACACATCAATAAGGTACCTATAGCTCCAAAAATTTAAATGAAACCACTAGTGTTTGGTAGGGTGCTAAAATAAACCACTAAGAGGATAAATGGCTTAGGGGTTCTATGGGCTATAAGAGATCTATAGTGGCTATCCAGTTTGTTAGCTTATACCAAGCTATAGATAGAATTTTAAACTAGGTTGGGGATAACACAATCAAGTGCACAAAGGATGCAAGTATCTCTAGTGAATCCAACCATAGTAAAACAAGTAGTTAAGACTAGACTGTTGATTACATACACAATGCAAAAACAATAATACCAAATGAAGAGAGCTAAAAACTAAAATGTAAATCTAAAAGCTAAGGCACTTTGAGGCCAAATTAAAGACGTTTTTAATAAATAAATATGTTTTCAAGAAAGGGTTCAAGAGCATTGATCCGGGCAACAATTCAGGTGACAATTTGGGTGACAGTTCCACCCCAATTGATGATGAAACTTTGGGGAGCCATAACTTTTGCATCGTAGCTCTAATTGACTCACCGTTTGAACCATTGGAAATATAAGAATGAAGAGAATGAAGTGATATGTCATTAAGCTCTGCTCAATTAATTTTGACCCCTAAAAACCCAATAGAATTGCCCCAAACTTACTATTTTTAGATTACACTACTAAAATTGGAATTTGGGGTACTTCCATTGGGTTTTATGGGGTCAAAATTCATTGATAATATATCCATGCCATCTCAATGTGTTCTCCTCATTCTTATATTCCTAATGGTTCAAATGGTTAGTCAATTAGAGCTGCGATGCAAAAGTTATGGCTCCCAGAAGTTCCATCATCAATTGGGGTGGAACTGTCACCTGAATTATCGCTTGAATTATTGCCCGGATCAAGCATGCCTAGTCTAGATTTGATCTATCTTTCTAAATCAACATTATTGTTTTCTAACAATGTAATGTTCTATTTTAGCAAGAAAGAGAGAATGTTTAAGAAAATTGTCTAGTTTGTCTTGAGCATGTATATTTATAATATGCAATAAAGAATGCTTCCAAAGAGAGAAATGACATGTAATAAAGGAATATTTCAAGAAATGAAAGTACTCTTTAATCATATACCAATGTAGGAAACTTAGAAACTACTCTAATCAATGAAAAAAATAACTAATTTGCTAAAACAAATCAAACCCTAACATGTATACTACAACAAATAAATAAAGAGATTCACTTTTCAAAATAAAGTGCCATCATATCAATCTCAATATAGATGTACAAAATTTCTACCAACTAATTATCCAAGATAGGAGGCAAAAGAGCAAGAAGATTAGGCTATGTGTAGGCAAAGTCCAAACCAAGAGCCAAATGTTATGGAAGAGGTGAAGGAGAAACTACCAATCTGAGAAATCTACTGCAAGGAGCACAAGAGATAGGTAATATAGAGTCTTAAAGGAGAAAGGATCAAGACACAAGATTTAGGAACACTATCAACAATAATGTGAATCACCAATGGAAGTTGTAATAGAGTAAGGCATCCCCTTTCACAAAGAAAAATATTGTGCCAAGCGAGAACCAAGAGAGATTCAAGGAGGTAGCCAATATTTAGAAGTGAATGATCAAGTGAGAAGATTAGAATAGAGATGTATGAGATAGTGAGTCAAAGGCTCAAATGAATGATTAAATGCACATATCTCTACCCTAATCTACCAACAAGCTAAAAACTAGTCATTTCTAGCTATTTAGGTCCAAACCATAGCCTTTTTCATGTGTCAATGAGTCTCTGAAAGGGCCTTAGGGGGTCCTTAAAGAGTCTGTCTAGCATGAGAAAGGAATAAGATGGATTGAGAATGTGTAAGGGATGAGAATATCATGCAAGAGAGGTCCAAGTGAGTGGAAAATGTCTCTAAGTGAGATAACTAGGGTTGATAGTTTGAATGTGAGCTGATGTGTAATCATAGGGAGGAGTAGGATCATGGGAAGTATGATTACATATGCCCTTGAGGTATAAGCAGACAGTGTTTAAATGAACAAGGAGTGTTGTGCAGTACTTAGAAGCCACACTAAAGCAAAGAAAAGTAAGAACTAAAAAGATAAAAGAAACCATTATCAGCACTTACCAAATAAGGATGGTGACAGAAGGAGTTGATGATGTGATCCATAGGTGAGAGTGTAAATGTCATAAAATACAAAATAAATCTCCAACTCTATCTCCATATCCTAAAAATAAGGGACATAAGTGATATCAAATCAAATCATACTATCCAAAATGGCATTCACTAAGGGATCAGCCTTAGTGTTCTCCCTATGAGGGATATGGGTGAACTCAATGTCCTCAAAGAAGGAGAGAAAATCACATGTTACCTCTAATATGGGAAGAAACTCAAAGCTAAATATGGCCTAGATACTGATGAGTTGAGACATGGTTAAGAGTGAGTCAAAGAATAACTACACATAGCACATGCCTAACTCATAGGCATCGATCAAGGTGCCAATAATTATGTGATATTTAGTGGAATTATTCATCTCAATAATAAGGAAGAAACCATATCCAACAAGATCATATCCCCATAGATCATCGATAACCCAAGATGTAGCTATCAGTCCTGGGTTACCTCAATTGTTACCATCTGTGTGAATCACCACTAAGAGATAAACCATGATGGGGTCAAGGACATAAAACTAGTAACTATTGAAAGTAAATCTCAAAGTAAGGTGGTATAAATGAGTTTCACAAGGGAAAAAAATAATGAAACCAAGCCACAACCATAGTGATTGACCAACAGTGACTATGAAGAGAGGTAACAAGGGAAAGTGGGGGGAAGTTCAGAGAAGACGAAGACCAATCAATAAGATTAGAGCAAGTCCTAAACCACTACAACCAACTAATGACACTACCTACAACCATAATGAAAAGAGAGAGAGAGAGGGAGTTAGAATAGATCAAATACAAAAAATTAGAGAAATGACTAACTAAAATAAATATAGTAACTTCAATCCCTAGGTGCCCATGAAATGGGCAATGGGCCAGAGTGGCCAATGAAGACCCAGAAGGGGTCCTAAAGACCAAAATGGGGCTAGATCAGGACCAAAGAAGCCTCAAATTAAAAAATAGAGGATTTTAATGTGCTTAAAATGTGCCAAACCCCTTAATATATAGGTTTCATAGTTTAGAATGCAAAAATGGGTAAAACACCCAAAAAGGGCCCATAAAAAGCAGGAAAAAGGGCTAAAAGACAAAAAAAGAGAAAAATTCATTTTCACTCTTTTTTTCATTATAAGAGAGCCAAAGGAGAGCCCACAAGCAATCAAAGCCCAAGCAGAGTGAATGAGGACATGGGAGCATGCCAAAGACATCTAGGATGGTCTGAGTAAATCTTATGAATAAATTTTTGCAAATTTATTTAGTTTTTTAGGGGTTTAGAAGGCCCTAAATGCATTTTATGAATGAATTAGATGAAATAAAGACTCAAAATGATGGGCTCAGTAAGATGGAAAAAATGAGACCAATGAGAGGCTAAATTGTGGCATGGAAGAGGTGAAACATGGAGCCCTCAGGCTTCCCAGGACATTATGGCATAGGTTACAGCCTAGTTGGGCTAGGATGCATCTTAGAGCAAGGCTAAGCCATAAAATTTATGGTTTGGATCACTTCTAGGATGTAGCTTTATGTAAAAATCCATGGCTTGGGGTAGTGAGGCCCCAGGCCAAGCCTCAAGGAGTCCAAAAGAGCTCAGGAGATCCTATAAGGGGCCAGAATAAGGAGAGAGAGGGGGAAACAAGTAGAACATATAAAAAAGAATGTTTTTTATGTAGTCTTACTCATTTCATGGCCAGTAGACTAATATAGTTACATGTTGATTGTTTGTGCAGACACATGGAGGAGTTAACCTACCAGAGGAGGGAGAGCCTTCACAAGCAAGAGAACAATCAACACAAAAAGATAGACCATGTGAGGTGGCCAATTAGGAGAGAGTCTAATCATGGCTAGCCAAGGTAGTAGATGCTCTACCTATAGAGAATCAAGAGCACCTGTAGAGTGTAGGAGTTTAGAAACTAGTACATGTGCCCTCATTATGCTACTCTAAGGACCTATTTAATGCATTAGTGACCACATGGGTATTAGAGAGACATGCATTCTAGCTAGGTCCTGAACTAGAGGTCATTCTCAACATTGAAGACATCTACTAGCTCTATGGGGTAGAGCCTATGGGTAGAGAGATAGAGCTACCATAGGTACAAGATTTAGTGGTAGTAAATCTTTATATGGTGGGACCTCACCCTCAATGGAATAACCATGGGGTTCATATCACACAATAGTCACCAGGGGTACCACCACTCAGGATAGTGATAGTAGGTACTTTGGTTAGGAGACTCTACACTAGCCAGAGTATGGGATGACTACCATTCTCATGGATAGGAGTTATCTAAAGTGTAGAGGGAGGATAGAGATATATTTGGGGCCAATATATCCTAGGTAGATTATACCAATAGTTGGATCACATAGGGTTAGGCAGATTAACACAACCTAACTTACTCATGTCTTAGGCTTACGAGAGGCTCCCACTATAATGATCAAAGACACCATGGGATAGTGATGTGTACCCTACACTAGAGGAGGGCATGCTATGGGATACAAAGTTCACAAATAGGGTTGGGCCCATTTTAACCACCTTGGATCTAAATGTAGTAGCTAGCTACATCCATGATCCTTATAGATCCATAGTGTGGCCAAAAGATGTAGGGGTAGAGCCTTACATGGGATAGGAAGAACTCATAGGTCCATAAGGGTCATACCATCATCTAAGGAGGTAGGCTCTGATGGTGAGAGAGAGATGAGCATATCCCATACCAGTTAGGGATGAGCATGGTAGGCAGCTAAGGCAGAGTGAGGGGGTAGCGGTGGATAGAGGCCACCATGGTGAGTACCACCACCACCATGAGGAGCATGACCTATAGGAAGGTTGTAAAGGCCATATACACTACCAGGTAAGACAAGTGTATTTTCTAGATATCACTTTATCTTGGTACTCATCCTTAGTGAGATCAGATATGTGGCTAATATATATGCTCTATGTGTGTGTGCAAGATACAAGCCTAGTTGGATTAGACCTTAGGTGGATCTACTACTAAGAGAGTTATTACTTGATGTGTTGGTGATACCACTGATGGAGTAAGTGTCATATTTATCGATGGGTTTAGAGCCACATACTCAATTTTGATGAGTGGGTTTATGATCCTCACTCAAGCTAGCAAGGGTATGACATAGGATACCACAGCTAGAGGCTAAATTAGC
The DNA here is from genome assembly GCA_037957365.1 of Torreya grandis. NCBI lineage: Eukaryota > Viridiplantae > Streptophyta > Pinopsida > Cupressales > Taxaceae > Torreya > Torreya grandis. Next base: position 6,778,221 of record JARHVA010000041.1, read on the forward strand.
ATGGCATAGGGCAGCCACAGTATGACTAGAGATAGTTACATCAGATCATGAGATGACTATAGTATGAGTTGAGGCATGAATGGATAGAGTATATATTGAGATAGATCAATTTTAGGCTAAACTAGCCTAAGAGCATACCAGAGGAGCTAAGGCACTTGGAGAGAGGGTAGACCAGCTAGCTACCCTGGAGGAGACTATGGCTTGACTAGTTACTAGGAAAAGATTGAGATCTCCAGTAGAGGCATGACTACTATAGATGTATCCTAGTCATAGGCTGACTAGGATAGTACTATATGTATAGCCACACATGGTAGTTTTGGGGACTACGAGCCCAGGCTCAAAGGGAACCATATGATGTACCTAGAGAATAACATGTATTTTTATGATATATATATATACATCTCTTTCTCATTATTATCACATGTGCATATATTATTTTTTGTGTGATGTGTATGCTTCATTTGATATAGACTATTAGAGACAATGTGATTAGATATTAGGCATTGCTAATAAACAACCCATGTGCACACACATTTATAAATGGCACGGAGGTTAGTGGTGATAAAAGAGAGGAAAGGCTCACCTTTCCACCATATGTAACTTTCTTAGAGGGCTACATAGGCCCTAAACATGAAATGTCTTAAGGCAGAACCCATTGGTCAAGTGTCATAGGGGCTTACCTTCGAGGGTCGAGAGATGATATACCCCATTCTCTAAAGAGGTAATGATAACAAAAGGGATAAACCACTTATACATAAGTTTGCTCTTTTTATGGTGTTTCTTATCAAAAATGAGGACCATATCACCTACCTTGAATTGATTAAGGTGCACCAACTTCTTGAATTGGTAGAACTAATGGCACTAGTAATCATGGTTGTGCTTAAGAGCAGTCAGGCATCACTCATCAAATTTCTCAAGCTCAACAAGGTGAGTGGCATGTTTTTCCTCATAAAAAAGGGAACTAAATGTCTCAACTCATAGTGAAGGGATTAATACCTCTAAGTGAATAACAAACTTGGACCCATACATGAGAGAGTCGGGGTTACCCCCATGGTCATTCGAAAGCTATTCTGATAGGCCCAAAGGGTAGGATAGAGCATGAGATGATAATCCCTCTTGGACTAGACAATGGTATGGAAAAGCATCTTTTTCAAAGTTTTAAACTCATAAGTTGGTTCAAGACAAACTTGGTGATGATCTTCTCACACATGTTGCTAAGAGGCATGGCCGTAACCCGCTTCATAAAATAGTCAATGGTAATGATGAACTAGTGATGGCCATCAAAAGAGGAAAGTTTGAACTCATTGATGAATTCAAGCACCCAAATTGAGAAGGACCAAGGGGTAGAAATAGAGTGTAAGAGGTTAACTAGGGCATTGATAGCATCCCCAATAACTTATCACATCTTACACTTTTTGGTGTATTATATTTCATTCTTAACGAGAGTGGGCCAGTAGTAGCCCATCCTAATAATATGCTAGGTAGTGAATTTCCCTATGAGACTTCCCTAATGTAAGAGGAATATCCTTGGGGGTGAGGCACTACATCAACACACCATCAAGACCCTTCTTGAATAAGATGATTAGCATAATGACATAGCAAATGGTAAGCTTATGAATCTGATAGCTTTCCTAAGATACAATATCAATGGGATAAGATTGGTCCTCAAGGTAATGTAAAATGTCTTGATACCAATCATACTCAAGGACCTAAACATGGTCAACAAGTAGACCATCTCATCAAGAAAGGCATCATCAACCAATTCTACACTAGGGTTGGGTAGTGGGCATTCAGTGATTTGGTTAACCATAGACAATCCCTTAATGGACTTTTGGTTAATGATGTGGAGGTAAAACTCCTAAATAAGCATGATCCACCTCTCAGTCCTACTAGCAAGGTGTGTCTTGTTGAGTAAGTAGCAAAGTGGATCAAACTAGACAATCACATTGGTATTCTGGCCCAACATGTAATGTCTCAACTTCTTTGTAGTGAATATGAGGGAGAGGCATTAATTCTCAACAAGAGAATAGTTGAATTCAATGCCAACTAGTGTGTGATAGATGTAGTAAATAGCTCTCTCCTTATCAGTGTTTCCCTTTTGTCATAACATGCCCCTGATGGAAAGATCAGTGACCCATGTGTATAAGATAAACTCACGCCCCTCAATGGATGCCATCAGGATGGGAGGATTATGAATCATATGCTTCAATTCCTCAAAATCCACTTAGACTTTAGTACACCACAAGAATAGTGTATTCTTATGTAGGATATGTATGAGGGGTATGGATTTATGAGCATACTCAAAGAAATGTCTAAGAAAGTTGAGTCTTCCTAGGAATGACTACAATTGAATAAGGTTGTGTGAGGGAGGAATCTCAAGGACCACCTTGATCTTCTCAAGATCCACTTCAATACCCCTCTACCAAATAAGGAAGCCAAGAAGATTTCTAGTATGAACACCAAAAATGCACTTCTTGGGGTTAAGATAGATGTGATACTCTCAAAGATGCTCAAAGATGATCCTGAGGTCTCACACATGCTCATCTTGCTTATGGGATTTACTAAGGAGATCATCAACATAGCACTCAATGATTTTATGGATAAGGTCATAAAAAATGTGGGTCATGGCACATTGATATGTGTCCCCAATGTTCTTCAGACCAAAAGGCATGATAGCGTAGTAGAAGGTACCCCAAGGGGTAGTAAACATCATCTTGGTGTTGGTATTCAAGTGTAATCCATATTTGGTTGTACCCATAGAAACTATCCATGAGGGACATGATCTCAAAGCTAGTAGTGGAATTAATAAGCTGGTCTACCAAAGGAATAGGAAAATTATCCTTTAGACAAGCCATATTGAGATCCTAAAATTTGATGTAAATTTAAATAGCTCCATTCTTCTTGAGAATGGGAAAAATATTAGAAATCCATCAAGGGTATTCAACAACTTGGATAAATCTAACTCAAATGAGTTTCTCAATCTTTGCTTTGACCAACTGGGAGACTTTAAGAACCATTGGTCATTAATTTTGGTGAATGAGCCATGTCCCATTATCCATAATGAAATTATGGAAAACTATGTCAAGATCCATACCCTTCATATTAGTGTATTCCTAAGTGAATACATCTAAAAATTCACACGAGAAGGTGACTAAAACATCCCACTCTTCTGTAGTAAGGCTAGTGTTGATCTTCAAGATCTTAGGCATTGTTGAAGTACTAAAGTTGACATCTACAGATCCTTCAACATCCATAGCATTGCCTTCCTCAAAAAACTCAAGCATGGGAGGGAGCGACTCATCTAACAATTCAAGTTCAACTACCAGGACATTCACCATAGGTATTCCTAGGGTTGGTCCATATGTGAGAGAAAAATCCAAACCAAGATGATCAAGGGGATAATGATACTTATGGCAAGCTTGCATGAGCTTAGTGTAAGCCTTTCTCTCTTTTAATAGGTTATGTTTCATAACATGGATGAAAAAACACTTAAGATTAGACTCAGAAACTCTAGTAGTCTCAATAGGAGATGCATTGAGAGATCTTAAACTCTAATGGGAAAAGCATGACATAAGGGGGAGCTCAACATCTAAGTAAACATCTTGGAAGAGGTCACTGAAAAGAGATGAGATGGCCTGACGTCATGGAGAGGAAGAGGGAGTCAATGGATGCATGTAAAACTTTGAATGACCAAACATGGATCGATATATAACCAGATCATAATGCTCATCCTTGAAAAAATGAGACTTAGTAGTAGGGGGTGTGTGAGAATCCATAAAATCCCTTGAGGAGATAGCCAAAGCCTCACCAAAGGGCTTTGTTTTTGCGTATAACAATGCCCATGGATCTAGGTCAGCCTCCATGGTGTGAACCTCACCTTCATACATGAAATACACCATGAAAAACATGGTTAACATGATGGCCTACATGGAAGTGGTCCAAGGATGACCAAGATTCATGTTGTATGAAAGATCAAGGTCTAACACACAAAACTCAATTTTGACTATCTTGGGGCCAAACTTGACCTAGATATTCATGTCTCCCACTGATGTAACTATGTCATTGTTGAAACCAACATAGTTATGGTGAGAATCAAAGAGATTTTTTTTACTAATCTTAATCTCATTGAATACATGCAAGGGCATGATATTTAACGTAGTTCTTTCATCGATAATACACCACTTAAAGTGGCAATCATCAATATAAGTCTCAATATAGAGAGGGAACCAAGCCTTCTTTACCATAATTGAAGCATCTAGAAAAGAGGTTGGGTTGAAATATAGGGAGGATGAGGGTGCTCATATACATTAGAATGGAATAACACTTTCACATCATCACGTAGTAGACCCTCATGAGAAAGACCAATCTCATCAAAGATGAGGCCACTTTGCTCAAGGCAAAGGTGAAGAAGGTCCCAAGTGGAGATCTTAGTTGTGAGGCCATGTAACTCCTCTATTATAGAATAATGATGTTTTCTAGCATGGGAAATGATGTTACAGCTAAAATCAAATCTTACTTTAGGGTTCCTTTCCCACATGGGCTAGACAGAAGGCCCAACACCACTAGTCTCTCCAATAGGGTTGATGGCCTGACTAGAGAGCATGTTGAAAAAGCACTCATACCTAGTATAGGCTATGTCAATAATATTCAATACCTTACCACTCTCATTCTTGGATTTTCCTCTTGGGTCAACCTAGGAGGAGGAGTCAGAAGAGGTGAAAGAGCAAGAAGGAAAACATTGGGCCTTAGCCTTTGATTTCTTCTTCTTCTTCTTCTTATTCTTCTTATCCTTATCATGGTCAATCAGAGGCTCCTTAAAAACATTGAACTTGTGGTTGGGTTCTGCAAGAGGATAACTCTGTGATGGAGGTGAGGCTTACCCACCACACTTTTGGGTGGCATAATTAGCATCACCATACCCCTTCAAAAGATGGTAATTGTAAAACTTGGTGGGGTCATAAAGAAACACCATCTTTTATTTTGTTGTGTTTGATTCAAAAGCCTTATTTTTAGTTGGATTTTTTCTCAAAGCATTCACTTCATGGCTAACCTTCTTGTCCTTATTCTCAAGAGGAAAATCAGTGACACCATTACCATTCACATTATTGTTGTGATCACATGAAGAGAATGACTTTTGGGAAGGTATGGATCATATACCCACACATACCTCAAATAATTTGATCTTTAGACACTCATTAGCAACTTCATCATAAGAGGTGGGTTCACACTTTAAGACCTCAAGGTGAACCTCCTACCTTAATGCTCATGTGAACATATCATAAAGTTGGTCATCCAAAAACTTAGTCTTGCATGTATAAATGGTTGAATGCCATCTACACATAAAATCAAAGTTTGACTTGCCCTTGGCCTATATCATGGAGGTGAGTGATTGGACACTAAGGTTAAAATCTCTAGAAATAAAAAAATATTAGATGAAGTCATCAAGAAGGAGATGGAAACTAGAGAGAGAATCTGGAGGTAGATTTTGAAACTAATAAGATCTTTTGGTCACAAAGAATGAGTAAAGAGATTTAACATCATGCCTTTGTCCTATTCCCAATACATACACACCATTACAAATGTTATAATATTCTCTATGGGACTGGAGTCATGAGTCCTATTAAACTTAAGCAGTTTAGGGATAGGAGTAGGAAGGGGAATAACATGCACCCAAGGGGATAGAGGATTCTGATGGAAATCCTCACAATCACAATTGATAGCAGGATAGTGATGAGCTCTAATAAGGGGATTGTGATGATAATTATGTTTCTTATGCCTATATACAACATCATAACCATGGCCATAGAAAGGATGATGTCAAGGTATCTCTTGATAGGGAGGATGCTCACGATGTAAATCATCTCTACCATGGGGTGGGGAACAACCATGAGAAGTGTGATGGTCCCCATAGGGATGATGGTAAGATGTGGTATACTCATGGAAATAATCATGATGACCAAAGTCTCCATGATTTTGGTCACATGTCATCAAATGAGGATCAACCAATGGGCACAGATGATCCTAATAGGAATCCCATGGATCTTTAGTCTATAAGTGATAATCAAAATCAGCATGCTCATTGAAAACTCTAAAGGAAGGGATAGGAGGATGGGAAGACTCCCCATGAAGGGGATACATTTTTTAGTTGGAATACCTATGACCCACAACATGGTTATGAAGGTGTTCTTTCTATAGAGTCTCCAACTAATAAAGAGGTGGGGAACTCACATGAGAATTGGTTGAGGCACTTAAAACTGAATGGGTGTGAACTTTATCTTTAGAAGAAGCACATCATCAACTCCTAGGGGAGAGGGATGCACTCCATTCACTTTAAGATGTCGAAGGAAATAATATATAATCATACATAACTCATTAGTCCCTAGTCATGCAAGAGGATCCTCATCACCTCAAATATATGAATGAGATGTAGTACACTGATGAAAAAAAACATCCTTAGATGAATGAATCTCAAATTGGTGAAAATGAGACCAAGTTCATTAGTTTAATTCCAACCAATCTTATTCCCTTTTGAATGCAAGAGGGTTTAAATTACCATGTTGGGTCGAGGGAACTTCTTGGATCCTATAGTGTCTATGATGTTCCATTGCAATCATGACTTGCTCATGAGTGAGCTCAGGGATGAGACCCTGAATCCAACAAGATTGGCATCTCAAGAGTGAGAGAATGACCATGGATGAAATGAATCAAGAGAAACATGAAATATAATAGAAAAGGCGAACTAAAGGAGAACCAATGAGGATAATAACATAAAACCAAATTAGAAGAAAATAACCAATATGAGAGCCAAAATACAACTAAAAGCAAAGCCTAACAGCTAACAGAGGGGAGTTGGATAAGAGAGATTTAAATGGGATAGAACTAGTGTGAGACCATATGTGAGGTCCTACCAGACATGATAAAATTTATCTCCAAGAATATAAATGGAATAATCAATGTTTGGTAGCGTGTTAAAGTAAAACACTAAGAGGATAGAGGTCTTAGGGGTTTTATGGGCTACAGGAGATCTACAGTGGCTATCTCATTTACCAACTTGCACCAAGATATAGATAGACTTGTAAACTAGGTTGGGGATTTCATGATAAAGTTCAAAAAGGATGCAGGTATCTCTAGTAAATCAAACCACATTAAATCAAGTAGCTAAGACTAGACTATCAATTACAAACACAATGAGAAAACATAATACCGAATGAAGAGAGCTAACAACTAAAATATAAATCTAAAATCTAAGGCACTTTGAGGCCAAATGAAAGATGTTTTAATTAGTAAAGATATTTTAAATAAAGGGTTCAAAAGCATGCCTAGTCTACATTTGAGCTATCTTTCCAAATCAACACTATTGTTTTCTAACAATGCAATGTTCTAGTTAAGCAAAAGAGAGAGAATGTTTAATCAAGTTGTCTTTGTTTTGATCATGTATATTTCTAGTATGCAATGAGGAATTATTCCAAAGAGAGAAATGACATGTAAAAAAATAATATTTCAAGAAATGAAAGTACTCTTTAATCATTTACCAATGCAATAAACTTCAAAAACTACTCTAAGTAATACACAAAACAACTAATTTACTAAAATAAATCAAACCCTATCATGTATACTATAATAAATAAACAAAGAGTTTCACTTTGAAAATTAAATTACCCTTGTATCAAGCTCAATAGAGATGTTTAGACTTTATAATAACTAATTGTCCAAGATAGGAGGCAAGAGAGGAAGAAGATTAGGTTGTGTGTAGAATAAATCCATACCAAGAGCCAAAAGCTATGGAAGAGGTAAAGGAGAAACTACCAATCTAAGAAATATAATTCAAGGAGCACAAGAGACAGGTGAAATGGAGTCTTGAGGGAGTAAGTAGAAAGCTATAATCTTTAGGAACACTATCAAAATTAATTTGAATCATCAATGGAAGTTGTAATAGACTAGGGCATCCCCTATCACAAAGAAAACTATTATGCCAAGCCAAAACTAAGAGACATTCAAGGAGGTAGCCAAAATTTGGATGTGAATGACCAAGTGAGAAGATTAGAGTAGATATGTAGTATATATTGAATATATAGGCTCAAATAAATGAGGAAAAGCATGTATATCTCAATTCTAATCTATCAACAAGCCAAAAACTAACTATTTCTAGCCATTTGGTCCAAATGAGGGCCTTTTTCATGCATTCTGCTTAGGTCATGGCCTAGGCCATGGGTTTTGTGAAGTAAATGTATAGCCTAGGCCACAATTTTCCTTCATAAAATCCATGGCCTGGGTGAAACAACTACCTAGGGTGGTCAATGAGTCTCTAAAATGGCCCCAAGGGGTCCCTAGAGAGTCTATCTGGAATGAGAACAGACTAGGATGGACTGAGGATGTATAGGGGATGAAAATATCATGCAGGAGAGGTACAATTGAGTGGAATATCTCTCTAAGAGGGATAACTAGGTTCAGTAGTATGTAATGAGCTAATGTGTAATCATAGGGAGGAGTAGGGTCATGATAAGTATGATTACAGTACCATCTAGGGATTTCTTAAAAGAAGTATTATCCCAAATTACATATCTAACTACCTTCAGCTTGAGAGTTTACTTTATTTTAGGGTTTAGATGCATTGGGAATTCTTTGTATTAGAGGAATTATGCAATGTTGAAATACCATTCTTCAAGATGGTCTACGAAGATTACCAAGATCATTTATTTATTTTCTTCTCTCTATAAATTACACCTTTGGTAATTAATTGACAAAGGCCATGTCCTTTCACCAAATTTGTGGGATTAATTTCAAATTCATATTCTTTAAATTTTGTGATCCAGCCACCTTCTTTTTATCCAAGTTCCTGCTGGGTAAGAATTGATTTGACTACTGAATCTAGAACCATTACAATGGTGTGTGAGTTTGGGATGTAGAACCTAAAATGTTTTATATCCTTAACCACTACATATGTGTGATTTTTAATAAGTAATTATTTGAGTTCACATTCTTTCAAACCATAACTCATGAAGGAAATTCATGATTAAATCCCTTCCTCATTTTTCTACACTAGGATAATAAACAATGTGTACTCAGAAGAAGAATAATATGTAATGAAGTCTTTTTGAAAATTTGGAAAGGTCAATATTGGTGCTTTAGAAATTACTTATTTGATCATGTTGAAATCCATTTTTCCATTATCATTTCACTTAAAATAGTTCTTTCCACTCACCATTTTCATAATGTGTCTAGTGATTTCAACAAAGTTAGGAACATATATTCTAAGAAAGTTAACTTTGCCAAAGAATGAATGAGTATATGGCTTGCTGGTAGGTAAATATAGTTGTTGAATTGACTTTACTCTTTATAGATCAATATTGGTTCCTTATTTAAAAACTACATGACCTAGGATTTTACCTTCAATTATTATAAAGATAGATTTTTTAGGATTCAAGGATATCTATGAGTCTAACATCTTTTAAATACCATCTTCAGGTGTTCAAAGTGATCTTCTCTCTTCTTTTATAATACCATGAGATCATCCAAGTACATCACAATGATATTTTTACTCATGTTCTTGAAGTCAAAATCCATTTCTCTTTGAAATGTCACCCCTAAATTGATGAGACCAAAGGGAAACCTCTTTTAAGCAAAAGTTACCCACAGGGTGGTGAAAATTGTTTTGTATTGATATTCAATAGACACTTCTACTTGATTATATCTTGAAAATCCATCCAACATAAACATCATTTCATATCTTGTGATAACTTTTAAGATTTGATCCATGATCAGGAAAGGGTTTTATCCTAGAGTAAGGCCTGATTGAGATTACATAAATCCACATAAATTCAAACTTCCCCATTCTTATTTATGATAGGCACGATGTTAGCTACCCAAGTTTAATGATGAATAGGAAAGATGATTATGACATATAACATCTTATTAATCTCTTCATAGATAGAACTATTAATTTTTAGATTGTAATGTTGTAACTTCTACCCTAAAGGATTTATATCAGGTTTCAACAGAATACTATGTTACATATTCTTGGATCTAAAAGACATAAGACTAGTAGAGCACTAAGAAAATATATCCCTAATATAATTTTAAAAGCATAATTAACCTTCTACATTCTTCCTTAGAATAACATTTTCCAATATTGACATATCTTGGCTCTTCTTTTGTACCGATGTTCACTTTCTTAATTTACGTAAAAATGGCACATTATTTTTAAAGTCATAATTAAACATTATAATGTGTGATCCTTGAGAAGGTGCATTAGAACTTCCTCCCTTGATTAACTTTATCAATATGTTTAATTACTGAGGATTCTCTCTAAGGTATTTATTTTGAGAGATCTGAACCTTAGTCTTGTTCATATGATCAATTATATCAAATGAAGATTTTGAAATTTCTTTGTTGATGGATACATTAGAAGAATTATAACTTACAAACATCTCTAGTTGTTTATCCTTTAATAAATTTGGCAAAAGAGTACACTTTTTAATAACAAAATTAGGATTAGTCACAACCTTAGGGTTTTCTTTAGCTTTTTATTTATCAGACTCATTTCTTTTTTTAGAAGCTTTCATCTTCTCATTTTGAGCTCAGGTGAACACTGCATATGAATTATTATTCATATATTCCATACTTTCATCATATTCATCACCTTTAGGTTCATATTTGAAATAACTCATAGTGGAATCACCATTAAGTTCCTGCATTTTAGGATCAGAAGTGCCCAAAATACCTTCTTAAGGTGGTTCTTCAATGGTACATAGTGTTAGTGCCCAAACTAAATAAATTAGGCCCTTGTCAAGAGAAAATGTCTAAGTCCAGCCCGAGTCAAGTATAGATGACTAAGTCCTTATCCCAATTTATGTCTTTAAATATTCACTCAAAGTTCAAGTTCATGTTAAATCGGCTAAGTGTAAATTGGTCTTTAATTAGTGTGAAATAGCCTTATTTGTTTTGAAATTTTTATCCACGATAAAAATTCTAAAGGTTACTTTTCCTTCGGGCATTTTTCCCACACAAAAATCCCAACAAAATTCTAATTTCTTTGGCAAAAGTGTATTCTTTTTCTCTACCAAAAATGTGAAAGTCAATTATTTCAGGGAAATTGTTTTAGACATTTTATCCGAAATAATTATCCTGATAAAAGGCCTAAAAATAGGAATGCCATGAACAAAATGTTCAAAATAATTCTTTCGATGACTAGATTATTGTGGATAAATTATGCAGAATAAAATTCCTAAAGATTAGAAAGGATAAATGAAGATAGAAATGTCAAAGATAAAGTCCTAAATAAATTTGTCCAAGTTGAACAAGCAATGTGATGGTCATACAGACATCAAAATTGAGCTTAACCATTATCCATTAGGTCTTAAATTTAATGATCACATGGAATTCATTGATGATCATGTGAACATCAAATTTAAGCCATAGTAATTATCCATTGGGGCTTAAGTTTGATGGTCATTCACCCATCAAAGATGTTAATGCAGACATCAAATGACGGGCATGTGGATTTCAAATTTAAATTGTGATGGAGATTAATAGGGGATTGAATTTGATGGTCACATGCTCATCAAATATGTTCATGTGGATGTCAAATGATGGGTGCATGAACATCAAATTTAATTTGTGGTAGAGTGAACTTTTTATCAAAGCCTAGAATGAATGTGGGACCACCACATGACATAAGGGTATTAGCCCAAGAAAATATTGACATTACAAGGTGTAGAAATCCTATGAGGCTTCCAAGTGGCATGACCTTGGGGCCAAAGATAATTAGCTGCCAATAGCACTTAGTCTTTTGGATCAAGATCGTTGGTTTGTGTTGATATGTGCACACAGATCTAATAGTGTAAACTAAGATGGATTGTTCAAAAGGCTCATGACCAATAAAGAAATGACATGTATCATAATATAAAAAATGGTCAAATTTCAAGGATTAATGAATAAATTGACCATGGTGATGTTGCATAGATATACACATCATGATCAAAGATCCTGTGCAAAGTGAGTTCATGGAAATTTCATCATTGATAGTAGAGTGACTAGAAAAATTGTAGATGAGTCATGGTAGTTGTGTAGGAAGTTTGAGGTTTTAAAATCAATTTAAAATTTGATTGAAGAGCCATGGGTCTCTTTATCTAGAAGCTCATGATTTAGCTCCCAAGGATGTTGTAAAGGGCACAGAGGTCAAACATATAGATGGCATTAGTTGTATATAGGTACATTTGAAGTTTGGGACTTATGGATGGAATGAGAATTTTGATAATTAGAAGTATAGATGAACACTTTTCAAGAAAATGGAATGATGATGAAGTACTTGCAACTTGTTGACATTATTTCTATACTTTTCACATATTAATATGAAGGAGCTTATGTTCATAAAATTGGTGACCTCTTTGTATATTTTTGGTAAATCTTATATGAGAAGAGAAGTTATAAGAATGAAAATTCTATGTTTAGTGAATTATAATTCAAAATCGCTTTACTAACCCCTTATGTGCTCATTGTAAATTGTATATTGCCAAGTGGGGTCAAAATTTCCCCAATAATTCAAGAGTGAAATAATGCATTTATGCATTAAAAAAGGGACATATATATGAAAAGGCAAATTTATAAGAAGAAAAGATACAAATTACAAAATGTGAAAAGGTAAGTTGGAGCCAAAAGGGTAAAAAAGGTAATATAACCTAAGTTTTACATTTTTCATCTACTTCACTTGTCTAAGCTCCACCATCAGAAAGATATTATAGGTTTACAAGATCCAAGTGGGCCACTCTAAGGAAGATCTCTAAGTAGCCATGAATCAATAATATTCTCAAACCATCATTGCAAGAGTAGGTTATTCGATGGTATGCATGAGGGAAAAGCAGCTATCCAAGAGGTTTTAGCTGTACAAACAAATGGTCAAAAAGCATCTTCAAGAAGTTGCACATAATGACAAAGTTTATTTGGTATCCATCATGAATATCCTCATTACAGCTCATGTGAAAGGTACTTCTAGTTGAGAGATCAAAATATATGCTCCAAATCTTCATCATTCCTTGTGGAGGTAGTTGTAACAAAGATTTTCCTTGTAGATACATGAAGATTTCAGGCGTGACAAGGGAATATTTTCCATCTGGAAGCATCTTGGTGGACTTGAAAGTTTTTTTTGTAATTTTTAAAATTATGACCCACAATCCCAGAATTGAAGTGGGTAAAAATTTATAAATAAAGGGCTTCTCCTCTATTCAAGAGGTTGGTTGGCCATTATGTTGGTCATTATGTGTTGGCTATTATTGGTATTTTTTTCTCTCCAAATCCAAGATCTTTAAATTATTTAGGATTATTAATGTGTGTGATTTTTATATTTTTCTAAGGTGGTTATAGTTGTATAGCCATTAGCAAGTTTTGAGAGCATGTTTATGTCTCCTTTGTCAAAAGAGCAAACTTGCCGTGATTGTCCCCTTGGCAGTATTTTAAAAAATTGATGTGTGTAAGATTTCTTTTCAAGTTAGTGAAAATGCTTGTGGTTCTTTGTTATTTCCTATTGATGAAGTGCAATAATATATTTTACGAGTTTTTTTTATTTGATATTTGGGTTTGTGTTCATTACTGGTTGTCATTTTAAACATGGATCTAGGTTATAAATCCATTTCTATAGTTTTACTTGGAAGTATGTTGTTAAATAACTTTTTTTGGCACCCAACATTTATGGAGTTGATATGGAAAAGCATCTGAAAGTGTAGTTTCAATGTATGTTCTAGTATTTTAAGGATCATTTGGCATTTGATTTATATTGTGTTTGAGTTTTCCCTACATCTTTGTTATGAATAATGTCATGAATGTTTTAAGATCCCTTAATAATTGAAAAATACCTAGCACACCATGATGCCCTTCCTCTTTATTATTATCAAACTATCCTACCCTACATATAACACAGCTTTTGCATATCATACATGTTATTTGCCTATAGATGCATAAGATATTGTATACTTAACATGTGTTTTTTCTTGTGATTTAAATCCTAGCATTATTGTCTTTTATTCAGCCCCTTTGCTATTGAAAATTATTTAGAATGAAGGTTTCATTCACTTTCAAATCTATCTTCAGTAGCTTGTATCTGACTTAGGGCATTTTCTCATTCCATATGATAACCATTCTCGGGTAGAGTGAGCAAGTTTAGTTATGTTTTAGTTAGATTTGTGTTCCCTTGTGCCGATAACCCCCATGGAGGTTGAATTACAATATCTCTCCATGTGATTAAGATACCCCTTAGGTCCTCTCACTTTGGTTTAGGCAGAGCTAGAACTAGTAGGGAGCTAACCATACCCTTTTTAGGTGCCTCTCAATCATTTTTTATGTCTGATCCAATCTTGATGCCAAATCCTTCCCCAGCTACAATGAAATACTAATGGGCTTTTCATCATTATTTTCCATTTTTTTCAAGTGTGAAAGGTTGAGAGAAAGAGGTGTACAATTGGGAACCAACACATAGTTGTAACATTCTATCCATTTTTTATTAGTTAAAACCATCATGATCATTGGAGGCATGAAAGATGCATGCATGATGAATAACAATGGAGGTTATTTTAATAGATAGTTGAGGACTTGGAGGAGGTAACCTATAATGAATTTTTCCATGATATGAAACAAATAGTGTTCTAGGTACATATTTGTAAGGAGCATTATGAGATTGGGGAATATATATATTTTTTTAAATCCAATATATCATTTACCAATCTGAACCAAAGGGTTTGCTAAATTATGTCCTTTACTCTTGAAAGATTCATTTTCAAGCTTCCCAATCATGTCCATATCATCTTCAATTTCTATGGCTTGGGTTTGTGTACCTTCTAGAGTTATAGGATGATTCCTCTAAAGGAAGAAGCTTACTTTAGGTGCTTATGCATTTAAAAATATACACTTCTAATTTTCTATTGTAGGCATGGAAACGACTAGGATTTTATACACTAGATTATTAAATCAGTCAATGAACTCTCTCATGGGTTTATAGGATTCTTTATTTATCTGAGACAATTGTGTCAATAGATAATGTTCATATTTATTAGGTTTAAACCTTTCTTCAAATCTAGTTCTCATTATTTTCAAATTTGGAATGAAAACAATAGGCAAATGATGAAACCATTCACAACTCATTCAACTAACATTTCCAAAAATAACCAGACTGACACATCTTCATGTTAAAAACCAAGAATACCATATAAAAATAAGAAAGTATTTGTGTTCATTAGGTGTTGTTTACCATCACTAGTAAAATTAGGGAAATTATTCCTTAAACCTTTTAAAAGTTTATGAAGTTGAGCACCTAAATCTAATGGGTTGATATGAGGACCCCATGGTACAAAAACATCCATGTTCTAAAAATTTAATTCTATTAGAACCAATATGTTTGGTAGTGATAAAGTTACACTTATGGATTGTACCTCCTTTATCTTCTCATGAGTGAGTCTAAAATTGGATTGTTCTTGAAAATAAAAAAATAGGTCAAAGATGCCTATTTATTTACTAGACCTTGAAGCCTTTTATCATCCAAGATGTCAAGATATTTTATGGAACTTGGTGTATTATTATTGTTGGGTGAATATTTTGTCAGCCAGTTAACTGGTGACCAAAATAGTTCCTATCACCACAGCATAGGGAGATGGGTCATCCTGGTGTGCAGCTTTATTGCATCACAAGGGGACAAATCTCTCCTCTCATCAAGGGGAGGTTCCCTATTAAATATGTGGAGCTACATACAACAAAAATAAGCAGAAAGTAAGACACAGGGGTGGGATAAACCATCCATCTCTCTTTTTTTAGAGATGATGCACACAGACAAAGGAGAAAATCCTCGCTATAAACACTAAAGGCACTTCTCTTCTTTCAGAAGTGTCCCTATAGAAAATAGCAAGAGTATCTTTCAGATAGTGAAATAACCAGTAACAAAAGGGCATAGTAACAGCAGGATGAAACAGAGCACAAAGTTTCCACCTCAACTGCCCAAAGAGTATATCACAAAGGATAATGAGGGCACAAAGTCACCTCAGAATCCTCAACACAAAAAGAAAAGGAAAACATAGACTGAAATCAATTGTGAAAGCACAAAATCTTCCCACAGTTGGTTTTAGGACATTTCCCTATTACCTTCACTAATTCTATGTACCAAATTAAATGAATAAGGACACCTTCAGATGACACAAGTCAGAACAGCACAAAGTCTGGAAAAACCTACTTTCTCATTCAAATAACAAGGAAAATGAAATTACAACCTGAGCTCAAACTCTCAGTCTTCTTCTTTGAAAATGCGCAGAGTTTCGCTCTTGTAAAAATGAAAGTCTCCTTTATAACAAATGAGAGATTACAATAAATAGGGGAAGAAAGGAGGCCTTTTGGCACCCCTTTCACAAATGACCCATGCACATTCCCATCATTAGGAAGAGCACGCCACTTAAACATCATATGAGAGATCGTGGGCCACACCATTTGTCGTTTACACCTCCTAATGATGAATTCACAGATACTGTATCACCTACTAGGAATAAATCTTTTGAAGATATTTCCAGTCCTTTGGTCTCACTCCTCTCTTCACTGCTTAAGCACTTCTTTGATCTTTATATCCCTTCTTGCCTATGTCTTTAGGGGGGTCCTTTCTGTGTCTTTAACAAGTGGCAAGTTCTATTTTTATGAAACTCATTAAAAACTTACAAAAAATGGGGTCCATGACACGTTTTGCCTGAGCATCTCCAAAAGGGGAACACAGATTCAAACACTCATCATGTTCCACTGAGTCATAAAAAGACACGTGACATATTCTACTTAACTTATAGAAGCTTTTAGAAACCTTTGGGGGTCATACAAAAGATGACATGTGGCGGCTTCCGCTCTACTTTGTCTTTTTTCCATCAGGCATTTTTCCGCAGGCTTTTCTCTTTAATCAGGCTTTTCCTTTGATTGAGGCTGACTTTGAGCTTTTGAACCAATGATGCCTACCCTCCACAAGGGCACTTGCCTTTTTCACTTTGGGGTAGCCCCTTGAACCTTTCGATTGAACCAACTTTGGTTCAACAGTACAACGGTTCATTCTTCGTTATTTGGCTAAGTCCTTTGTTCTTTTGCACCAAGCGCATTGAACCAACTTGGTCATTGAACCCATTAAACCTTTGAACCAAAGTGGTTCAAAGTTCAATGGTTCAAGCCTAAGTCCTTTATCATTTTCTGATTGAAATCCTTTGATTGAACTGAGGCGCTGAACCAATCCTAGAAATGACTAAGTGCTAGAAACTTGTTCTTTTGAGAGCTTGCTTCTTTCTTGCAGAGTCCATAGAAATCAACCTGTGAAGCCCATAGAACTTGGCCTACAGAGTCCATAGATTCAAGCCTATAGAATCCGTAGATTTCTAAAAAGCTTGAAAAAAAGGAATTTGAAAGCTCAGAACAAATTTTGAGAATGGAAGAGAGAAGTTTTGGTCCTGTAGGACCAAGATAGCTCATATGTTGTTCCAAAAATGAGTGACATTTTTGGGGACCAATAGCTAGCTCTAGTTGGGGAACTTCCTTCTATTTCAAAAATTGATTGAAGGGAGTAGAATCTAGAATCTCTAGTGCCTTAGAAGCATGCCATTGGGCTATGGAGTCATGCTACCCAAAAAAAAAGGCTCCAAAAATGAAAATGAAAAGCACAAAATAGAACTAAAGACTATACAAATATACATATGACTGATGATCTTATCTGATGCCTCAAGATTTGAAGTGCTTTAGATGCTACCCACTATGAGACAGTGAAAATGGTGTGCCATCCTGATAAACTAGTAGGAAACCATTTTGTCCCCAGAAACAGTGACAGGCGAATGGAACTCTCCACTAGGAAACCACTTTTTTGTGTCTTCCCCTTGGTTTTCTTCTCTTCTTTCCCCAAAGCAAGACTTGACTTTTGGTCTAAAAACCATGAATCTTTGCTCTCCTGGCAAAGAGTTCCTTTTCTTGATTTTGATGGGCAGCAGCATGGCCTAGTACCATAATTTGCTATTTTGATAGCTCATCCCAGCACATGTCTTGATTGTCCCCCTCAGATATCTCATATTCTTCTTTGTTTGGAGGGGAGGGTTCTTCTACACTTATGCCACACTCCACCAATTCCTCTACTATTTCATCTCTGCTTGAAGACTCAAACAAAATTTAGGCTGTAGGGGCCACTATTTGGGTCTTGACACATTTGACATGATCAATTATGTCAGATGGTTGGGTTGGACTAGGCACAGGGGATGGAAGTTCTTTCTTTTGGTTTATGGGAGGGGTGGGAGGACTGGCCTATGAATTTGAATTAGAAAGTGCATAAATGTTTGGGATACTTACTTTCTTAGCAATCACTGGGTCCTTTGGCTGGATAGGTAGAGTGTCCCCACACTTAGCAATCAAAATTGTAGGTTGAGGTCACTCCTCTATTTCTCCTTTATCAGCTTGTTGAGATGACTAATTCTGGGACTAGGTGACCACAGCATATGATCCCTCAGATGCTTCACCTTTACTTTTGGGTTCATCCTGGTAATCTAGGAAAATGATGTGGGAGTCATCAGCTGACTCTTCTTGATCCTCCGTGAAGAGACCAGTGTCATTTTCTTGATTAAACTCAAGTTGGAAAGAGAAATCATGCTTTGTTTCCAAATACCCAACTGCTGAGTTGGTTGTAGGTGCTTTAATGGCAAGGTTCCTTTGTGGGGGAAGAAGATGATTAGGTTGCCCTTGATGTGCCTGATTAGGGAATGTCCTACTTGGTACATCTCTGTATGAAGGATCAAATGACATCCCTTGTGCCATTTATCTTTTGAGGGCTAGCACTTCATTTTCTAGCTTCTGCACCATTGGATCAGTGATGGCTACAGGTGAGTTATCAGAAGATGAGGAAGATGTGCCTCTATTTTAATCCCTTCTTATCTTTCTAGCCAAGATAAGGTCATCTTCTAACTCAGTGGCTAAGTCTTGAGCAGCTTCAAGATCTATGTGGCCAGCATGTCTTAGCATAAAACTCACTTCATGCAACTGTGAGTTTATGACGAATCATTTGAGGTTCTCGGGTGTGGGCTAAGCAATTGTGGGAATCTTGTTTCTTAGCTTGTTGAATTTTGCAATAAAATCCCTCATGGGCTCATGAGGTTCCTTCTTCATTTGCATAAGTTGGGCTAGCAAAGCATGAGCATCTTCTTCAGGCTTGAACCTTGCTTCAAACTTGGCTCTGATAGTGTCCCAGCTAGTCACTGATCTAGTCTACAGATGGTAAAACCAGTCTGTAGCAGCACCTTGTAGTGTCTCCACAAAAATCTTGACTATCACGTCTTCAAATTCCACCTCTATCACACTACAGGCTATGGTGAAGGCTGCCATGTGTTCATTAGGGTGGACTCTTCCATCACCAAAGAATTTGGGGAAATTCTTCCTTAAACTAAGTGGTAGCTCATGTAGAGGTGGAGTCAAGTTGAGTGGGCCAAAAGAGTTACCCTAGGGGCCTCAAACTGCCATGATTTAATTATGAAAAATAGGGATAACAAATCTAAGTGGAGTGGCCAAATTGTAGAACAAAAAATGGAAAAGAACTGGCCCTGCTTCAGCTTGAGGCTTGAGGCTTCAAACTGTGCACTCTTTTCTAGCAGCTCTGGTTTTGCAGACCAGATAAAATAATAAAGATGGAGGAAGATGGTAAGGCTATAATGATAATGGGTAAGACATGGAATGGAGTCGCTACACTATGAAATGGATAAGGGTAGGGACTGCTTCAATCTAAAACTTGAGGCTTCAGACTGCACGTTCATCCCTAGCAGAGTTGCCAAAAACTACTGGGTGAATATTTTGTCAGCCAGCTAATTGGTGACCAAAATAGTTCCTATCACCATAGCATAGGGAGATGGGTCATCCTGGTGTGCATCTTTACTGCATCACAAGGTGAAAAATCTCTCCTCTCATCAAGGGGAAGTTCCCTATTAAATATGTGGAGCTATATACAACATAAATAAGCAGAAAGTAAGGCACAGGGGTGGGATAAACCATCCATCTCTCATCTTTCAGAGATGATTCACACAGACAAAGGAGAAAATCCTAGCTATAAACACTAAAGGCACTTCTCTTCTTTCATAAGTGTCCTTACAAGAAATAGCATGAGTTTCTTTGAGATAGTGAAATAACCATTAACAAAAGGGCATAGTAATAGCAAGATGAAACAGAACACAAAGTCTCTACCTCAACTGCCCAAAGAGTATATCACAAAGGATAATGGGTGCACAAAGTCACCCCAGAATCCTCAACACAAAAATAAAAGGAAAACACATACTAAAATCAATTGTGAAAGCACAAAGTCTTCCCACAGTTGGTTTCAAGACACTTCTCTATTACCTTCACTAATTCTATGTACCAAATTAAATGAATAAGGACACCTTTAGATGACACAAGTCAGAACAGCACAAAGTCTAGAAAAACTTGCTTTCTCATTCAAATAACAAGGAAAATGAAATTACAACCTGAGCTCAAAGTCTCAGTCTTCTTCTTTCAAAATGGGAAAAGTTTCGCTCTTGTAAAAATGAAAGTCTGCTTTACAACAAATGAAAGATTACAATAAATAGGGGAAGAAAGGAGGCCTTTTGGCACCCCTTTCACAAATGATCAATGCACATTCCCATCATTGGGAAGAGCATGCCGCTTAAACATCATATGAGAGATCATGGGCTGCACCATTTGTCGTTTGCACCTCTTAATGATGAATTCACAGATACTGTATCACCTACTAGGAATAAATCTTTTGAAGATATTTCTAGTCCTTTGGTCTCACTCCTGTCTTCACTGCTTAAGCACTTTTTTTCTCTTTATAGCCCTTCTTGCCTATGTCTTTGGGGGGGTCCTTTCTGTGTCTTTGACAAGTGGCAAGTTCTGTTGTTATGAAACTCATTAGAAACTTACAAAAAATGGGATCCACGACACATTTTGCCTGAGAAACTCCAAAAGGGGAACACGAATGCAAACACTCGTCACGTTCCATTGAGTCATAACAGGACATGTGACATATTCTGCTTAACTTATAGAAGCTTTTAGAAACCTTTGGGGGTCCTACAGAAGATGACATGTGGCGGCTTCTGCTCTACTTTGTCTTTTTTCCATCGGGCATTTTTCCATAGGCTTTTCTCTTCAGTCAGGCTTTTCTTTTAATTGAGGCTACCTTTGAGCTTTTGAACCAATGTTGCCTACCCTCCGCAAGGGCACTTGCCTTTTTTGCTTTGGGGCATCCCCTTGAACCTTTCGATTGAACCAACCGATTGAACCAACTTTGGTTCAACGGTTTAATGGTTCATTCTTCATTATTTGGCTAAGTCCTTTGTTCTTTTGCACCAAGCGCGTTGAACCAACTTGGTCGTTGAACCCATTGAACCTTTGAACCAAAGTGGTTCAAAGTTCAATGGTTCAAGCCTAAGTCCTTTATCATTTGTCGATTGAAATCCTTTGATTGAACCGAGGCACTGAACCAATCCTGGAAATGACTAAGTGCTAGAAACTTGTTCTTTTGAGAGCTTGCATCTTTCCTACAGAGTCTGTAGAAATCAACCTGTGAAGCCCATAGAACTTGGCCTGTAGAGTCTGTAGATTCAAGCCTGTAGGTCTGTACATTTTTGGAAAGCTTGAAAAAAGGAATTTGAAAGCTCAAAACAAATTTTGAGAAGGGAAGAGAGAAGTTTTGGTCCTGTAGGACCAAGATAGCTCATATGTTGTTCCAAAAATGAGTGACATTTTTGGGGACCAACAATTATGATCATTATTATTCCAATAATAATTTTAACAATTCTCTGATAAAAATCAACATGTTTTTGTTATTCATCTAACACAATTTTAACTCTTTATAAATGGGGATTATTCACTCTACTATCCCAGGTGAGCTATCAGAGATTAGAAGAGATACCCACTTACACAACTTGTGTCTACTATAGGTTTGGTTGGAGAGCTTAGTTGTTATTCATATAAGTGACTACAATAAGTAACTATGGGTTGCACAAAAAACATAGAATGTGCCCCATGGTGGGTACCAAAAATAGTTGGTGAAATATTTGGTACTCATGGCAAAACAAAATTCATAATATTGAAGGAGATAAAAATTCTCTCCTCTATTAAGAGGGGAGGTTCCCTTTATTGAAAGTACTAAAAAACTAAGATAAGCATATTTACACTATTTATGAGTTTAATGGGAGAGTGTTTTGTAACATTTAAATGAAAAATAAACTAGAAAAAGAGAAGGTAAAGAGTTACATATGAATAAGCAAATGCATATTTCATTCAACCTTATGACAAGAAAATGATTAATGGAAATAACATGCTTATTTTTGATCAAACATGATTTTTGCTTGGAATAATGAAATATGCATTAACATAAGAAAAACATGTATCTATAAAGGAAAACAAGACACAAAGTTTATAAATTTATTGGGTTATTGGTTGAAGATCAAACACAAAGTTTCTTTCTCCTTCATTCAACATTCAATTCTCTTGGACATCAAAATTTCCATTTATAATTGTCATTTCTCTTATTTATAAAGATAGTAAAAGAGTTTCAACTAGGATCACAAGATCAACGAATCCATATGATGGAGTTATTTCACAAGTCAAGCAAGTGCACATCATAATGAAGCTGTTAGTAAATGAAATCATGCATGGAAGAATATTGCAAAGGAATGAGAGCAAATAATGAAATATTCCATATCATCCTGAATTAAGAATACAAAGGGAGAGAGGTGCATATATATGTTAGAGTGAGAAAGATACCACACATTCTGGTGAATATGGGACTAATCTTCCTAAATAACCTAAATGACCTCTAGAGCCTTAAGCAAGCCAATACAACTATGTAGGCAAAACCCAGTGAGAAAAAGGCCTACACCAACACCCCCCATAAGCATAGTTTAGGTGGGTGATGATACAAAAATTTGGTCCTAGTAACAAGGCCTGATAAGGTACCCATGTACAAATCAATCTCTCATAAAGTAGAGAAAAGGAGAAAATCTATAGGAAAAACTCCCCCTAAAAAGAGAGATGTAGAAGTGAAGAGGATAGAAGGCCCCACTGAAGATGATGAAGCTACTAAAATAGACCGCACCCCAGGAAGATATCATAGATGAATGAACTTGCTCTTAGTGAAAGGTTTGGTGAAGATATCAGCAACCTACTCTAAAGATTGGAAAAATACTAAGTTGATGACCTGCTCATGAATTAGTTTCTGAATGAAGTGCATGTGAATCTCGATGTGTTTGGTCCTCTAATGAAAGACTAGATTCATGCTAATCTGAATGGTGTTATAGTTATCATAAAATATGATTGTAGGTCACCTAATCTAGATACCAAGTTTAAAAATAATCCCCTAAATTAAATAGCCTTAATAGTTACATTAATACCTCCCTTATACTCTACCTTTATGGAAGATAGAACAATAGCATTCTGCTTCTTGCTTGACCAATTGATGGGGCTAGAACCTAATGAGAAACTATAACCTAAAATGGACTTACGACTCTTAGTGTCAACAACCTAATATGATTTTGTGTAACTTACCAAGTCAAAATTTGAACCAACCCTATAGTGTATCCCATACCTATGTGAACCTTGAATGTAGTGAAATATCCTCTTAGCTGCTTTCTAGTGTAGCTCACGGGGTTCTTACATGAATCTTGAAATAATGCCAACATCATAAGAGATGTTGGGTCTGGTGTGAGTCAAGTAAATAAGGTTGCCAATAAGTTATTGATACAAGGTATCATTAACCAATGTAGTGGAACAATCTGCCTCAAGCTTGACTCTAGGTAGGAATGGAGTCGAAGATGGATTATAGTCCTCCATATGAAACTATGATAATAGATTAAGAGAGCACGTTGGCTACAAAAGTGAAATCCCTAAATCTATTTGAGTGATCTCAATGCTAAGGAAGTAGTGTAGTGGGCCCAAGTCATTCATGGTGAATATATCCTAAAGAGTTTTATTCAGTAGTGAGATAGTCAAAGAAGAACTCCCTATGATCAAAAGGTCATCAACATACAAAAATAATATCAATAATGAATCATCCTACCATAAGAAGTACACATTGGGGTCTAAGTGGCATCTAGTGAAACCTGAAGTAAGAAGTAAGGAATTCATTTTGGCATATCGGGCTTGAGGGCCCTGTTTGAGGCCACAAATGTATTTCCTAAGTTTGTACACTAAAGAATAATTCCAAACAAAACCAAGTGGTTTCTCTATGTAAATATCCTCCTCAAATTCTCTATAAATAAATGCACTCTTCATGTCCATCTGATGTACACCCCATCTATGTGTTGTGGCTATAGTAAGTGTGAGTTTGATCAAATTCATCTTGGCCACAAGTGTAAATGTCTCTAAGTAGTTGATCTCAGCTACCTATAAAAACCCTTTGCCTACCAATCTAGCCTTGTACTTGTCAACAAACCCATCTACAACATACTTGGCCTGATATACCCAATGACATTGAACCATCTTCCTTCCCAAGTCAAATCCCAAGAGTGATTGTTAATCAAAGAATTATATTCCTCATCCATGGCTCTATCCAACTCAGATATGCCTAAAGCCTCTCTAAAATTCTATGGATCCATTAAAAAATTAAAAAATACATGTGGCCCACTTTGAAAGTATGACCGAGTATGTATGTCATCAGTTAGATCCCCTGCCTAAGTGCCTGCACTCTCAAGTGTCTGCCTAGCCCAAAGAGGGCCTGAAATAGGTGACTCAAGTGTTGAATCCTCATCTTTTGATCTATGCCTAGAAGTGGAAGATTATGACTCCCCATCACTCTTCTTTATGTTAGAATTATAATAATAAGAAGTGACCTCTACCTCAAGAACCTATTCTAAATTATCTAAATCCTTGAACTATTCATCCAAACTAAGTGAAACCAGTGTAGAGGGAGAAGTGTCAAGTAAAGAGTCAGTGAGACTCTTCCAAAACCTAACACTCCTCTTGATGAATAAATGATGAGTTTTAGGATGAATAATTCTATAACCCTTGACCCCATCTGGATATCTAACAAAGATGCAAGGTTTGGATTGAGCCTCCATAACCTTATGTTTCTTTTTAGGAATGCATGTCATCATTGGTGATTCAAAGACCCTAAAATGTTGCACCTTTGGTTTCCTATTATGATAATATTTATAAAGACTGGTGCCCTTTAAAGCTTTATGAAAAACCTAGTTTTGAATGTAAAATACACAATTGATGGCTTCTTTCTATAACCGTGGAGCCAATGATCTAGAGTGAATCATACAGTTGGCCATATCCTTCAAGGACTGATTCTTGTGTTCTAATACACCATTTTATGGAGGTAAATATGATACTATCCACTTAATATCAATCCCCTCAATGGTAAAAAACTTCTCAAATATATGGTTGATGTACTCCCCCCATTGTTTTCTCAAATAATTTTGATGTGCTTTCTAGATTGCATCTCAACTAGAGCCTTGAAGTCTAAAAAATTATCAAAAACTTCAAACTTTTATCTAAGAAAGTAGACCCATGTGTATCTATAAAATTCATCAATGAAGGTACATATTTGGCCCTGATAAAATAAGGATGGGGAAACTATCCCATGACATCATTGTGAATCAACTCAAGAGGTATTAAAGCTCTCCTAGCTTTGCCTTTATCAAATTTCTCTTCAAGATGTTTACCAAGGGCACAACCCTCACAAAGTCCCTTAGATAATTTAACTCTAGGCAAACTTGTAACCATATCCTACTGACTCAAATACTCAAGATAGTGGTAGTTAAGATGGCCAAACCACTCATGTTATATCCTACTAACTCCATATGAATGGGTAAGCATTGCAGTAAAAGGAACATCTAGAATAAAATGGGAGAAGGTGTATAGCCTAGAATGGTGATTAACCATCCCCAATACAAATATAGAGTCATTATGTATCTCTTTGATGTCAACTAAATTTAGTGTGAACTCAACTTTCATGCCCTACTCTATATGGGTAATCTAATACATTAAAAGAAGATTAGTTGATAGTGAAAGTACACTTAGAACATTTGTGAACTTTCCACCTTTGACTTCAATAGTCCCTCTTTCTTTAAATTCTATTGGAGTGTCATCACCCAAAGTGATAGAGGACATGTTATAGGGTTCTAAATCAAGAAATTCAACCTCTCACAAACCCATATGGTGTGAAGCACCAAAGTCGATAACCCAAGATAAAGCAAATGTGGAAGCCACTGTAACTAAAGCTTTTCCCTTAGGTATCTCCTTCCCTTTTTCTTTTGCCTTAGAAGATTCTTTGGCTGATGATGGCTATTTAACAAACTCAAGGACCCTATATTATTTTTCTCTAAGAGATGTGTAAGGTGGTCTATCTATTTCTTCATACACTTTTTCTCATCATGCCCATTCTTCTTATAATAGGAGCACTTAACCTTTTCTCTCTTAGGTTTCCTTTAAAAGGAAAAGGTTTCAATGTTATTTTCATATTGGTTTTCTGTTCTTTCTTCTTCTTAGGATTCTTACTCTTCTGTTTCTTATCTTTATTGTTAGAGGCTTTCTATTTCCCATTCTTGACACTGAGGGCTAAAGGTTTGGAAGACTTGAGGGTTCCCATCTGGATCAATTTATCATGTTCCTTAGTTAAATCTATAATGAATTCATCTAAGGATGGCATTTTCTAGTTGTCTCATATAGCTCTCTTGGTTGCATAAAAGGTAGAAACAAATATAGAGTAATCAAGTCCTAGTTTTGTAAGCACAGAAAGAACTAACTACTCGTCGTTCTTCTCAGTTACACACTCTTTTAGTTGCAATTTAAGTGGCTTAAGTTTGGTGAATAATTCTTCCAATTTTTCAAATTTTCTAGGGTTTAAACTAATTATCTCAATCTCAAGTTCATGACATTTCATGGTGTCAATTTTTCCAAATAAGCTAGCTAGGGTGTCATATACTTCTTTGGAAGATTTGGCCAACTCGATATGAAATAGAAATTTTGATGACACTAAAAGACACAATATCGAAAAAGCTTCATCACATTTATTAAACCATTTTATCTTATCTACTTTAGTTATGGGCTCAACTTCTACCCCCATAGTTATGTGAAACAACCCTTTACTTCTAAGAACCATTATAATCTTACTTTTCCATTCTTGGTAATTGAAAGGTGTGAGTGAATTAACAATATTAAGATCTATTTTAAAATTAATATTAATATGTTTGTTGTTATTTTTTCAAAAATCAAATGTGCAAAAAAAGAGAGAATTATAAAATAAAATCACAACCACAATACAACCCCCCTGAAACTATGTCTAGTAGCTCCCCCAAATTTTGGCACTTTGTAAACTAGTGCATTTTACAAGGAAAATTATCCAAATGCATGGGAAATAAAAAAATAAAAAAATTTACAAAAGATGGTACTCAATTTTGAGTTACTGCTTGCAAGATATTAACAATACAATTTCTCATAAATAGGCCTATTGACTAAAAACTTGCACTTGAAACTTAAAAAATACCCTTGGGTAAGATAAAATATGCTTTAAAACCACTCATTGGAATTTT
The DNA here is from genome assembly GCA_037957365.1 of Torreya grandis. Classification (NCBI taxonomy): domain Eukaryota; kingdom Viridiplantae; phylum Streptophyta; class Pinopsida; order Cupressales; family Taxaceae; genus Torreya; species Torreya grandis. The sequence continues at coordinate 6,805,754 of JARHVA010000041.1, forward strand.
AATTTCATCACAGACTTAATAAAGTTGACACAAGTGAAAAAAAGTGTTCCCAATTACCTTGGTTTACGTGCAAGCAAGTTTGACTTTCTCTTTTGGAAAAAATACAGCTAGTAAGGTGAAAAAAGAATTCCTACAGTATAAAAAAGAAAAGGAAGGTTTTATTGTGGTGTTTTAGCTCAGATCTAAATAAGGACTCCAACATAGTAGAGAATTTAGATCTGAAAAAGAAAAATGGAGCATAGGTTTTCAAAAAGTCAAAAAATCATGGCAGAATGTAGATCTTTCTGTGATGCCACATAAATAGCATAATCCCTCCATCAATGTAGGTTAGATCCCTTAGATGATGCTAATGTACGTATAATATTTATCCAACATAGCAACAACAAGCTCTATAGGTTTGAAAATAAATGGTTGATGTCAATCTTGAGAGGATGATCCTTTTCACTGTTTGCAACACACAAAAATAGAGAATACAACCCAAAACACCTTTATTCTCCCAATGCAAAGCACCACTTCAAAACTACAATGTAGATTTGAAAAATCAAACCAATGTAGCATCAAAACATGGATTATTCGTGTGCTAATGATGAAAAATGCCATAAGTTGGATGGATCTATTTGAGGAAGGATCATATAATGATGTCAAATAGATATTTAAAATGCCACATTATAGATTTTGATGCTTCAAAAGATGACACCAAGCTGCATAATTTAGTGCCTGGCCACAAAATTTTTTTTCATAGATCTCTTTCTTCTCCACATTATGATCAAATTTTCTCCAAACAGGCCTTCTCCTTCTCTAGTGCTATAATCAGATTTGTAGAAGGCTTTCAATGTAGCACTAAGATCTGAAACAAGAAATGGACAAAAAAGAATTCCAACGCCTTTGCTTGGAAAAGAAATGATGGAAAAACACCAAATTATGACAAGCAATATATTTTAAATTCAACACAACTATTCAGAGATCTAAATATTTCTCTCAATAATTCTTATGATAATACAATATCAAATCTCAGGATTTCATAAAAAACAATAGCAAATAACCAACCAGATAATCATGAACATAGATTGGCGCTATGATACCATAAAAGAGTTACAACCATGATCACCAGATCAATGAATGCATATGATGGAATGATCTCATGAGTTGAGCAAGTGCACATCACAATGAAATTGCTAGTAAATGAAATCATACATGGAAGAATATTGCAAAATAATGAGATCAAATAATGAAATACTCTATATCATTCTAAATTAAGAATATAAAGGGATAGAGGTGTATATATAGGTTGGAGAGAGAATGATACCACACATTCTAGTGAATGTGGGACTGATCTTCCAAGGTAACCCAAATGACCTCTAAATCCCTAAGCAAGCTAATACAATGATGTAGGTAAAACCCATTGGAAAAAAACCTACACCAATAGATAGGAGGGAATGGGTTGACCTTGCACATTACAACTGACTGTTCATATTCAAATTTTTTGTTCTATTATATTTTCACTATCTTCCAAATTACATAAGGGAAAATACAACTTTCCCAAAATAGAAGGCCAAAAAAAATGGAAATAAAAAATTGATTTTTTTTTAGAAAGTATTTTTCGAGGTAATGGCTAGTGTCGAAGAACCTAGAACAGCAATAGAACTTTTGACATATTCTTTACTCTAGATAACTTTAAACTTTCTAAACTTTTTTACTACCTCAGTAATATCATTCCTTTTTGGTACTACCAAATTCTTACAATGTGTTAGCCAACTTTATGAAATTAACACCATAGTATTTGAAGCTTCCATAAGTTTAATTAATTGATTATTCATTTCCACCAGTGAAACATGAATTTCATTGAGTACAGTCATGGAAGCCATGTTAAAGACATTCACTTTGAATAACTCCTTGTGGATCACTTTATTGAACTAATATTTTACATCATTCATGGTGTACATGGTGTGATAGTATCTTCCTTGATTATATCATAATGTATTTCATCTATATTAGAAGAGATCAATTTCTTTTTCTCTTTTGAAATGCTGACATGTTCCCATAATTATTCAATTACTCTACTCAATATTTTGATCTTTTGAATAATGTATTTGGACCACTTACAGGTGGTGTGATCTTTTATTTTGTTGAATATTCTAGTTTTGACCATCATATATATTTCAACATTAATCATTCGATAGGCATGATCTTCACATTATCCCATACTTTTAGTTCATTATCATGGATTTTGAGTTGTTGATTGATATTGATAATTTCATTATCAATAACCCCATATAATTTCATCACTTCCTCAGTATATTTCATCCCACTCAATAATACTTCATCTACCCAAGCATTTAGAGTTTTTTGTATGAGCTATATTTATTGGTGGTAACAATTCCTTGTTTGTTGATACCAAAAACTTGGGAAGGGGAATCTAATTGAGGTGTTACAAGTGTGTCAACTAGATTGAGAATATAATTGACATATCTAACTAACTATTTTAACTGATCTCTAATTTAATCTTGGGTGAGCTCATACTACTCCAATATCTTAATCATTCTCTCAGTGGTCTCTTGTAGGTTTTGAATGTCATTTTCTCTATTTTCCTCCCTAAGTGGTATCCTCTTGAGAGTGTAATCACTCATATCCGTTTATTCTACATTATTCTCCATATTGGGCTTAACAATGTATACAAATTATGCTCCCAAAGTATATACACCAAACTATAAGTCATTTTAGATTTCTTAGGAGGTTAAAACTTAAGAAGATCAATAACTACATCAAAATTTGGAATGTCTTCCTCTACTATCCTTTCTTATCTTATTGAGCATGGGTTGCAGCCATTGGAATGACATATCACTGAAGGTAGTCATTTGATATCTAGTAGAAGGTTATGTAGGTTGATTTGGAGGAAAATATTGTGGAAGCAAAGGAATGTTTGGGGAAACTGAAGGTGATGAAGGAATGACTACCTCAACCTCTCTAATAGATGCCTTTTGAGTTACCTCCAGGGTTGAGATGATGTACAATTGGGTAGTGTTAGGAATGAGGAGAGAAGGGTCACTAAGAGATGAATAAGGTTGTAGCATAATATAATTCATTTCATTTAATTTATTACCCATAATAGGGCTCACTTCATAAGTTTTATACATCTATTTAGGATCTTCATCATAACCATACTTAGAGCTTGAAGATTCAAATGACTGAATTATCAAACATGACCAACATGACCAAGCTATGAATCTATAATTTTGGGGATGTTGTTGTCTAATACTAATAATGGTTTGAATCCCAAATATTTTTACATAATATTTTTAGGCTTTAGAATTTTAAGAGCCACTTTAGTAAGGGATAGTAAGTTGAACGGGTCTTGAGGGAGGAAATGTTGATGAGGTTGAAATCAATACATTATGGTGGTCATGAGATAGGATCTACATGTTGTGAAAATATCCCTAGAAAAAATATTTCAATGAGGAAATAGAATGAGGGGAACTCTATAAAAAGGCTATGATCTTACTTATAAAAATGCTAAAGAGGGAAACACTATGAAGTAGTCCTAAGACAGGAAAAATTTGGTAGAGTTTCAATAGTGTAGCATCTTTATGGGAAGAGAAATCACTCTAAGGAAAAGATCATTGGGAAAAAAATGGATCAAATAAATCCCTAAAGGCCTTATAATTCATTTTCCTTAGTGGATCAGTGTGCAGTAATTGTTGCCCTATCACCATATGCAGTTGTGTCCTAAATGGACACGTAGATGACCACATGTACTCATGGGTACATTGGATGCAAAGACAAACCTACAAGAGCATCTTTGTGCATTTAGGGATGAAAGGATAACCACACACATTGGAACACATGGTTGCATAGCTATAGGGCATGTGTCCACCATGTCTATAGAGATTTATGAGTAGTGTTTATGTCCATTGCATCTATGGGGATGTGCACCATTAGGTGTTGAATTATGTGAGTCATGTATTTATGTGTCTTACACAATCTGAGGGTCATTGAGGTTCAACCTTCAAGCTACACAGGGTGTGAAAATGTGCCCTATGTGCTTGAAAAAAACTTGGCTAATTTATTCATTTTTCTAGTTTTTTGACATTTCTAAAAATTGTGTTATTCTTGATTTTATAAAATAAATAGTCCTCTATAATTTTGAGGAAATAATTGGTTCATGCTACAGATGTGGGTTTTTTAAGAAGACACAAGATGAACTTCCATAATATTATGGTTTTTTAGGATAGTGCCTTATCCATTAGGATATGAAGTCTGCTACCAAACAACATGAAAGAGGAAGGAAACAAGGAAAATTATAATCATAAAAGGAAAATACATAAATGGAGGGAAACATAACTAAACTAAAATCACCTACAGTGGATGGTAGGTGATAGTGTACCTTCACTCTTTGAAGAGATTCAGATATTTATCATTATATGGTAGCAAGAGGTGAGTACCACATCTATATGTTAATTAATATATGTTCTCACCATAAAAATTTCATATCTTGAATGGTCCCATCCACAAGGATTTAAGTTTTTCATGACTTTCTCATGGTTCTCTTCTTTTATCCCAAAGTAGGACCAGATCTCCAACTTGAAAATCACATTATCATGTTTTCTTATTAAATAGTTCTTTAACATTTATTTGAGGATTCATAATCCTATCAATCACCATAACTTACTCTTCTTCTATTTTGTCCAAATATATAATCCTTTTTTCCAATGAATCTTTGAATTGATCATCTTGGATAGCATGTGTTAATTTCAAGGCTAACAATTCCAAAGAGATAGGGGTCATTCTATATATCCCATAGATCAGATGTAAAGGAGACATCCCAGTTTCTCTCTTGGGTGTTATCTAATCAGCCCATAGGGCATCATACAAATTTGCTAATTTCACTTATTTTCATCAGCCAACTCATGGATGATGCTAGTTACATTTTTATTTATGGATTATGCTTGACCATTACCCTAAGTATAATAGTCTAATGAATGTGAAACTAAAATTTCACATCTATAAAAAAATCAATCAGCTTAGTTGAAGATAATTTTTAAGCATTATCTGTGATGATTTATTGAGGAATGCCAAATCTAACCAATATGTTCTCTTTTATGAAATTCTAAATGACTTCAAAAGTGGTAGACCTTATAGGAATAGTTTCTACACACTTAGTGAAATAATCAGTTGTTGTTAAAATGTGAATGTGTCCCATATTGGAATGGGGATTTAAATACCCAATGAAGTATAATCCCCATTATTGAAATGGTTCTTCGATGACCACAATCTGAAGAGGCAATGTAACATGCTTAGGCTGCCCAAGAAAATATTGATAAGCCTCACATTTGGAAATATATTTTTGTGCATAATTGAAAAACATTGGATAATGATAATTTGCTTGAAAAAATTTAAAGGTTTTGATGGAAAATGAAAAGTGTCCTCCATAGGATTTATCATGAAATGTCTCCAAGATCTTTTTCTACTACTCTTTATTTACACACCTCAATAAAGTACCATCTAGGGATTTATTAAAAAAAGTATTATCCCAAATTACATATCTGACTACCTTCAACTTGAGAGTTTACTTTTGTTTGGGGTTTATATGCATTGGGCATTCTTTATACTAGAGGAAGTATGAGTGTCAAAATACCATTCTTCAAGAGGGTCTACGAAGATTACCAACAACCTTTATTTATTTTATTCTCTCTATAAATTACACCTTTGGTAATCAATTAAAAAAGGCCATGTCCTTTCAAAAAATTGGAGGGATAATTTCAAAATCATATTCTTTAACTTTTGTGATATATCCACCTTTTTTCGATCCAAGTTCCTATAAGGTATGAATTGATTTGACTATTGAATCTGGAACCATTACGATGGTGTGTGAGTTCAGGATGTAGAACCTAAAATGTTTTATAGCCTTAACCAACACATATATGTGATTTTTAATAAGTGAGTATTTGAGTTCTATTCTTTCAAAACACAACTCATGAAGGCAATTAGAGATTGAATCCCTTCCTCACTTTTCTACACTAGGATAACAAACAATGTATTCTCATAAGAATAATAATATGCAATGAAGTCTTTTTGAAAATTTGGATAGGTCAATATTTGTGCTTTAGCAATTACTTATTTAATCATGTTGAAATCAATGTTTCCATCATAATTCCACTTAAAATAGTTCCTTCCACTCATCATATTCATAATATGTTTGGTGATTTCAACAAAGTTGGGAACATATATTTTAAGAAAGTTGACTTTACCAAAGAATTAATGAGTACATGGTTTTTTGGTAGGTAAAGATAGTTGTTGAATTACCTTTACTCTCTCTAGATCAATCTTGGTTCCTTCTTTAAAAACTTCATGACCTAGGAGTTTGCCTTTGATTACTACAAAGATATATTTTTTGGGATTCAAGGATATCCTATGAGTCCAACATCTTTAAAATACCATCTTTAGGTGTTCAAAGTGATCTTCTATTTTCTTTTATAATACCATGAGATCATCTAAGTAGATCACAATTATCTTGTTCCTTATGTCATTGAAGGCAAAATCCATTGCTCTTTGAAATGTTACCCCTACATGGATGAGACCAAATGGAATCCTCTTTTAAGCAAAAGTTAACCATAGGGTGGTGAACATTATTTTGTATCGATCTTTCATAGACACTTCTAATTGATTGTATCTTGAAAATCCATCCAACATAACCATCATTTCATATCTTGTGACAACTTTTAGGATTTGATCCATGATCAGGAAAGGGTTTTATCCTTGAGTAAGGCCTGATTGAGATTACATAAATCCACATAAATTCAAACTTTCCCATTCTTATTTATGACAAGAATGATGTTAGCTACCTAAATTGAATTATGAATAGGAAATATGATTATGACATCTAACATCTTATTAATCTCTTCATAGATAGCACCAGAAATTTTGGGATTATAATGTCGTAACTTCTACCTGAGAGGATTTATATCAAGTTTCAATGGAATACGATGTTGCATACTCTTGAATATAAAATATATAAGATTAGTAGAGCACCAATAAAACATATCCCTATATATTTTTAAAAGAGTGATGAACCTTCTACATTATTCCTTAGAATAACATTTTCTAATATTGGCTCTTCTTTTGTACCGATGTTCACTTTCTCATACTCCGGTGATCCTTGAGGATCTTCTTAGATTTTTTTATTTATATACCTATCACATTTGTAAAACATTTCTTCTAGAGAGATAATACCTTTTGGGATATTTTTTCCTTTTAACTGGATGACCTTATCATCCAGTTGATTGGTAGATGATTCCAAGATTTATGCATCCTTTTCTTCTATGATAGAAGACTCTCTATAGGGTGTTGGATTTCCTTCAAAATACAAATTTCTAAATTTGTCATATATTCCAAGAAAGAGATAATTTTTTCATCATTATTGAACACTTGCCAGTGTTCAAAATTATCAAGAACACTAGGATGATACACCATCTCAATGATATATCAATTATTAATAATTTCTAGATGAGGTATTAATTAAAGACATAGATACAACTAGGGCATAATCTTTAGATTTTTCTAATCTTGGGAAAACATAAAAGGTGAAAGTTTTAAATTTTTTGATGCAGTCATAGACCCTATTTATATAATGTTTCAATTTATCATTATTTACCTAATACTGGCCTCATATCTATTTGATAATTAGTTCAACATCTCCTTAAGTTTGAAGATTCTAGATTCCCATTTCCTCTGCCAACTATAATTCTAGGATCAATGCTTCACATTAAAAATTATTATTGGTGCATTCAAATAGTAACTTATAGGGAAATAAATAGTTCCCTTTTTAGAGAAATCAAAACCATGCCAACACCCAAACTTATGGTTGAGAAAATTATATAAAATTCCAAGGTCTAAATGTTATTGGGATCACCTTCCACAACTTTAGGAAGTTTAAGATATTTTTATATCATCATCATATGGGTGTTAGGGCCTATTTCCTCATACAAAATGTATGCCCGATGATCATTTAATTTCTACACCAAATGCTTGGATTTTAGTTCTAGGTGTAATTTTGCATTAACTCATTTTACAAAGATTATATCTTATGTCCAATATAATTTGATTTCTCCTCTAATACATTTTTAAAAAGATCAAATCAAAATCATTCCATAGCTGGGAGGAATGTCTTCCACTAGTATGGTCATATTGACTCTCTTTTGAGTGAAGGTAGATAGAGCAACCTGTACATTATTTATTTATCCAATCAATTAAAAAAAAATCTTCCATGTTGAAAAAGTGATTTAAGGTTTTAGTGAAATTCAATCCTAGGGTGTGTACAACTTAGGGCAACATGACATTATCTGAGGCTCTTGAATTAATTATGTAATTGTTTAGCCTAAAATTGCTAACAAATAAAGACAAATAGAAAGGTTCAAGACTTTCATTACTTTAAGCATAAATGGTACATTATTTTTAAAATCATAAATAGTCATTCTAATGTGTTTTCCTTGATAAGGTTCATTATAACTTCCTCACTTGATGAAATTTATCAATATGTCCAATTACTCAGGATTCGCCCTAAGGTATTTAGTTTAAGATATTTGAAACTTAATCTTGTTCATATGATCAATTATATCAAATGAAGAATTTGTAATTTCTTTTTTGATGGATACATTAGAAGAATTATAACTTACAAACCTCTTTGGTTTTTTATCCTTTAATAAATTTGGTAAAGGAGTACATTTTTTAATAATAAAATTAGGATTAATCGCAACCTTAGGGTTTTCTTTAGATTTTTATTGTTTAGACTCCTTTCTTTTTTTAGAAGCTTTCATCTTCTCATTCTAATCTTGGGTGAACACTACATATGAATTACTATTCATTTATTACATGCTTTCATCATATTCATCACCTTTAGGTTTATATTTAAAATAACTCATAGTGGAGTCACCATCAAGTTCTTGCATTTTAGGATCAGAGGTGCCCAAAACACCTTCCTTATGTGGTTCTTTAATGGTACATAGTTGTAACATTCTAGCCCTTTTTCAGTAGTTAAAACCATCATGATTGTTGGTGATATGAAAGATGCATGCATGATGAATAACAATGGAGGTTGATTTAATAGATTGTTGAGAACTTGGAGGAGGTAACCTATGACAAATTTTGCCATGATATGGAACAAATAGTGTCCTAGGTACATCTTTGTAAGGAGTATTATGAGATTGGGGGAATCTATTTTTTTAAATCCAAGATGTCATTTTCCAATTTAAACCAAAGGGTTTGTTGAATTATGTTCTTTACTCTTGAAAGATTCATTTTTAAGCTTCCCAACCATGTCCATATCATCTTTAATTTCTATGGCTTGGGTTTGTGTAGCTAATAGAGTTACAAGATGATTCTTTTAAAGGAAGAAGCTTACTTCAGGTGCTTATGCATTTAAAAATATAAACTTTTGATTTTTTATTGTTGGCATGGCAATGAGTGGGATTTTATGCACTAGCTTATGAATCAGTCAATGAACTCTCTCATGGGTTCATAGTATTCTTTATTTATCTAAGAAAATTGTGTCAATAGAGAATGTTCATCTTCAATAGGTTTAAACCTTTATTCAATTCTGGTTCTCATTATTTGCCAATCTAGAATGGAAATAATAGGAAAAAAATGAAACCATTCACAACGCATTCGGCTAATGTTTCCACAAATAACTAAACTGACACATCTTCATGTTGAACACCAAGAATACCATAGACAAATAAGAAATTTTTTATGTGTTCATTAGGTGTTGTTTACCATCACTAGTAAACTTGGGGAAATTCTTCCTTAAACCTTTTAAAAGTTCATGAAGTTGATCACCTAAAGCCAATGGGCTGATATGAGGACCCCATGGTACAAAAACAATCATGCTCTAAAAATTTAATTCTCTTGGAACCGGTATGTTTGGTAGTGACAAAGTTATGCTTATGGGTTGTACCTTCTTTATCTACTCATGAGCGAGTCTAAAATTGGACTGTTCTTGTAAATCAAAAAATAAGTCAAGGATGCCTATTTGTTTACTAGACCTTGTATGCCTTTTATCATCTAGGATGTCAAAATATTTTATGGAACTTGGTGTATTATTATGATCATTATTATTCCAACAAGTGTAATAATTCTCTAATAAAAATCCACATGTTGTTATTCATCTAGCATAATTTTAACTCTTTAGAAATGGGGATTATTCACTCTATTATCCCAGGTGAACTATCAGAGATCAGAAGAGATGTCCACTTACACAACTTATGTCTAATATAGGTTTGGTTGGAGAGCTTAGTTTCTAGTCATATAAGTGACTAAAATTTATAACTATGGGTTGTTCAAAAAGCATAGAATGTGCCCCACAGTGGATGCCAAAAATAATTGGTGAAATATTTGGTACTCGTGGCAAAAAATATTCATAATAGTGAAGGAGACAAAAATTATATCCTATGTTAGGAGGGGAGGTTCCCTTTATTGAAAATAGTAAAAAACTAAGTTAATCATATTTACATTATTTACAAGTTTAATGGGAGGGTGTTTTGTACCATTCAAATGAAAAGGAAACTAGAAAAAGAGAAGGTGAAGATTCACATATGAACAAGCAAATGCATATTTCATTCAACCTTGTGACAAGAAAATGATTAATGGAAATAACATGCTTACTTGATATCAAACATGATTTCTACTTAGAATAATGAAATATGCATTAACATAATAAAAACACATATCTATAAAGGAAAATAAGACAAAGTTTAGAATTTTCTTGGGTTATTAGTTGAAGATCGAACACAATTTAGTTCTCCTTCCTTCAACATTAAATTATATTGGACATCAAAAATTCCATTTACAATTTCCATTTCTCTTATTTATAAAAGATAGGAGGGAATGGGATAACCCTTCACATTACAAGTGATTGTTCATATTCAACTTTTTTATCCTTTTACATTTTCACTATCTTCTAAATTACATAAGGGAAAATACAACTTTCCCAAAATAGAAAGCCAAAAAAATGGAAATAAAAACATGATTTTTTTTATAAATTAGTTTTTGAAGCAATGGCTAGTGTCGAAGAATCTGGAGTAGCAATAGAACTTTTGACCTATTCTTTACTCTAGACAACTTTAAACTTTTTGAACTTCTTTACTGCCTCAGTAATGTCATTATTTTTTGGTACTACCACATTTTTGAAATGTGTTAGCCACTTTATCAAACTAGCACCATAGTATTTGAAGCTTTCATAATTTCAATTAACTGATTAGTCATTTCCACCAGTGAAACATGAATTTCAATGAGTATGGTCATGGAAGCCACGTTGAAGACATTTTATTTGAATAGCTCCTTGTGGATCACTTTCTTGAACTAATATTTTACATCATTCAGTGTGTACATGGTGCGATAGTATCTTCCTTGATTAGATCATAATGTATTTCATTTATATTAGAAGAGAGAAATTTCTACTTCTCTCTTGAAATGCTGACATGTTTCCATAATTATTCAATTGCTATACTCAATATTTTGATCTTCTGAAGAATGCATTTGGATAACTTGTAGGTGGTGTGATCTTCTACTTTGTTGAATATTCTAGTTTTTACATCACATATGTTTCAACATTAATCATTCAATGGACATGATCTTCACATTATCCCATACTTTTAGTTCATTATCATGGATTTTGAGTTGTTGATTAATATTGATAATTTCATTATCAATAACCCCATATAATTTCAACACTTCCTCAATATATTTCATCCCACTTAATTATACTTCATCTAACAAAGATTATAGATTTTTTCCATATGAGTTGTATTTATTGATGGTATCAATGGATTCTTTGTTGATACCAAGCACCTGGGAAAGGTCATCTACTTAATTTGTTACAAGTGTGTTAACTAGATTGAGAAGATAGTTGACGTATCTTTCCAACTGCTTGATCTGATCTCTAAACTACTCCTAAGTGATCTCATCCTACTTCAATATCTTGATCATTATCTCAATGGTCTCTCATAGGTTGTGAATGTCACTTTCTATAGTTTCCTCCCTGAATGATATCCTATTGTGAGTGTAATCACTCTCAATCATTTATTCTACATTCTTCTTCCCATTGGGCTCAATAATTTATACAAAGTATGCTCCCAAAGTTTCTCATAATAATATATAAGTAGTTTTATATTTATTAGGAGGGGATACTTAAGAAGATTAATTCCTACATCAAAATCTAGAATGTCTTCCTCTACTATCTTATTTCTCTTATTTAGCATGGCCTGCATCTGGTGGAATAACATATCACTAAAGATAGTCATTTGAGATCTAGTAAGAGGTGGTGTAGGTTGCTTTGGAGGAAAATATTATGGAAATGGAGGAATTTTTAAAGAAACTAAAGGTGATGAAGGAATGACTACCTCAACTTCTCTAAAAGATACCTTTTAAGCTACCTCTGGGGCTGAGGTGAGGTTTTATTGGGTAGTGTTGAGAATGAGGAGAGAAGGGTCACCAAGAGATGAATAAGGATACAATATAATAGACTTATTTACATTGAATTATTAACCATAATAGGGCTCATTTCACAATTTTTACCAACTAGTTTCATCTGTTTAGGATCTTTGTCACCCTTATCCTCAAATCTTGAAGAGCTAGATGATAGAATTATCAAATTAGTATTGATCTTATTTGGATTTTATGTAGGTGTTTTCTTTGATGGTTTGATTTCCTTAACTCTTATATCCACCCACTCCTATAAGTTTTTACACTTTATTGTCAAACCATTTCTTCGTTATGACTAGGGTGGCCTTAATTCATCCTTGTGTATTTCTAAGCTCTATTATTGACCAATTGATGGTTGGCAAAGGAGTTGTAACTTTCTCAGCATACATAGGGTCAATGAGATTTTTCATGTCATCCACCATGCCATCTAGTTTCCATTCATTTTTGAATGCCTTGATTTGATCAATATTCATTTTGCTCCAATATCATCTGATCACTTCATACTCACCAGAGTAATTTGTTTATAAATCCTCTAGGTTAGGCACATGTTTGTATGAAGAACCAATGTTAAGATTCATTTTCATGAATCCATTTCTATCAATATAATATATATAGGAATATGAGTCAAGGGTGAATTGAGAGATATCTGACTTGATGTCCTAAACATTGACTATAGTTTTAATTGAAAAATGTGCTAAAGAGGCTAAGAATGAAACTCCTGGCATATGTCTATCTCTGTAACATTTATGAACTGCTGCCAATTGCTTGCATAACTCAATCAATATGATCTTATTATTGCCTAACCTTGGTAGCTATAGGGGATATCCATCAAATCTTATAATCCTAATATAGGTGAAATTTTGGAATTGAATGATGTAACTAACACAATGGTTAATCAAGGTAGATGCTTCATCAAAGATTCTTCTACTTGAGTCTTCATCAATATTTTGCACTATCCTCATCATGAAAGCATCATTCACCCTTCTTAAGTGTTTTTTACTCTAATCTAGAGTAAATTGAGGGAAATAATATTATAATTTAGTTGTGGGAAAGATATCTCCATGTTGAGGGAGGCCAAGATAAATTCTTTGTGAAGCTAATGAATACACCAAGTATGAAGTCATGAATAATTACTTCATAGAGTCTACATTTATTAGCTAATGATAAAGAGAATCATTGATCATTTCACTCTAGTATATGAATTTCCTTCCATTATAAATTATATTCATTTACATGAACATTTAGAAGTACAAGTTTTGGGTGTTTTCATTAACAACCACATGATTTAGGAGAGTGATCATGTCTAAAAGCTTTTCTTTGAAATATGATCTAAAGAATTTCTTGAGTATCTTAGAGATCCTATTCATCTTATGCTTCAACCATGACTCATTGATCACTATCAAATACTTATCATGATTTTTTATCAGTATTTTTATCCCTGAATGATGCTCATTCTGGCATAAGTATCATGTATAAGGATCCTCATTATCATTCTCATTGATGTCCCATCTATATTAGCCATTAGTGATCTACTACTTGATTTTATTTCCCTAGTCTTAGGGTCATAATGTTTCACATAGGAGAAGATCGGTTTTATCACTACAAAATTTTAAAAATTTGGTTGCTTGTGTAAGATAGCTTTTGACCAAGTAGACAGTGAATGTACTCACATTTTCTACATTCAATCTACCATGAAATTCCTCTAGGTCAACATGCCCAATCTATGAATCTATAATTTTTTAGATGTTGTTATCTAATAATAATAATGGTTTAAAATACATATATTTTTATTTCATATTTTTAGGCTTTATAATTTTGATAGCTACTTCAGCAAGGGTTAGTAGGTTGAGTAGGTCTAGAGGGAGGAAATGTTGATGAGGTTGAAATGAATAGGCTACGGTGGTCATGAGATAAGATATATACACTATGAAAATAACCCTATAATATATATCTTAGGGAGGAAATATAATGAGGGTTAAATCTATGAAAAATGTTATGATCTTATTCAAAAAATACTAAAGAGGGCAACATTGTGAAATGCTCAAGAAATAGGAAAAATTTGGTAGAGATTCGACAACCTGGCATCTTTAGGGGAAGATAAATCAGTATAGGGAAAATAAAATTAGGTGAAATAATGGTTAAAATTAATCCCCATATTATAAATCATTTTCTTTAGTGGCTCATCCCACAACGGTTGATGCCCTGATACTTTGCATGGTTGCATCTTGCATAAACATCATATGACTATGCATACTGATGGGCTTGTCAAATGCATGGATATAAATTTAGGTACATATTCATGTTCATAAAATCTATAGGGATGTGAGGGGTGTTTAGGTATGTGTGGGACATGTGGTTACATGATAGTGTGTCACATATCCATCATATCTTGAGGAGATGCATGGGATGTGCATTGCGTGGGAGGTGCATGTGTCCACCACATCTACAGAGATGTGTGGGTGGTGCATTTGTCCATTGCATCCCTATATGATGTACATCACATGGGTGTAAATTTACATGGGTCTCACATTTATACATCTTACATGGTTTAAGGGTCAATAAGGTCTAGCCTTTGGGCCATGCGGTGCCCAAAAATGTACCCTACATGCTTGAAAAAAAACTTATCCAATTTCTTCATTTTCCATTTTTTTACATTTCCACAAATTGTGTTGTTCTTAATTTTATAAAAAATCTATCTTTAAAAATTTTGAGGAACAACACACTTAATAATAACAAAACTTGAGACTTGTTTCCACTTCTAAAAAGAAGAAACCTAGTGAAGTACAAATGGGTGTACCTCACTAATATGTAGCAGATGGGTCTATTGACAAATATAAATCCAAACTTGTATAAAAATGTTTTTCACAAGTTGAATATGTTGATTACCATAAAACCTTTACTCTAGTTACTAAGATGAATTCCATCATGCTAGTACTCTCCTTGGCTACAACACAAGGATGAGAAGTCCATCAAATGGACATCACAAGTGCCTTCTTTCATGGAGACTTTAATGAATAAATCTAAATGTCCCAACCTCATGGTTCCATAAGAAGTGAGAAATCTAGATTTGTGTATAGATTGAAAAAGTCCCTGTATACTTTGGAACAATCTTCTCAATTTTGTTATGAAAATATCGACATGTTCTTAATCAATTATAATTTTACGTGGAGTCCCTCTGAATCAGAAATATACACCAATAAATTATATGGGAAACTCTTGATTTTGGTCCTCTATGTTGATGACTTAATCATCATAGGGAGTTCCACCAAGTAGATTCACAATTTAAAAGATCAGATAATGAAGTCTTTTGAGATGACTGACTTATACTTATTACATTTTTTCCCTAGTCTTCAAATTTCATATTCTAGGAAAGGAATATTTATTAATCAATCTAATTATGTTCAAGACGTACTCAACTACTTTAACATGAAAGGCTACAAGTCCACACTAACTCTTGATCAATTTAGATTTAAGATTTCTACCAAGTTTTCTTATCTTTTAGTTGATGGCACACTCTAGAGGAAATTGGTGGTAAGTCTTATGTACTTGACTCATACTCATCATGATATTTCATTTGTTATGAACTTGGTATCATGATACTATTAATACCCCAATGAAACCCATTGGAAAGTTATATAATGCATTCTAAGGTATCTTTGTAGTACTACTAACTATGGGATTAAGTATAAGTCAGGTAAAAAATCCTCAAATTTTGGTTACCCTTATAGTGAGAATAGAATAGTTGTAAACTACATAGATAGTGATTGGACATAAAATACAAACAATCTCAAGTCAACCGTAGGGTACATTTATAATCTTGGGTCAAGTCCCATGACTTGGTATTGTAATAAAAAAATAATTATTGCTTTATATTTTATGGAAGTTGAGTATAGTGGAGTTATCATTGTCAGCCATGAGTTAGTTTGTATTTGATGCTTTCTTTCCAAATTTAAATTTCCATAGACCCAACCCACTCCACTTTGGTGTGATAATTAGAGCGTTATCCACATTTCTTGTAACCCAGTGGAGCACCAATTCACAAAACACATTGAGATCCACATGCATTATATTCATAAATATATAGGATAAGGTTGTTGATCTTAATTTTTACCAAACATATGATCAAGTTGTATACATATTCATGAAACCCTTACTTGAGGCCCATTTGTTTAGCTTAGGAAACTTTTGGGAGTGAAGGAAGGTGTTGTCAAGGGGGGATAGTTCAATGATTCCTTTGTCTTTCAATTCATTGAATTACATCTTAAGGGGGATGTTAGTGTATTTAATTACTAATACACTAATGTGTGGTTTTAAGATGCACTTATATTATATATTTGTAATATAATTCATTGATAATCACTAGTTGGTGCACAATTATCCATAAACCATTATTAAAGAAGAGTATCAATCAATTTATTGAATTGATTGAATTTCATTATTAATAGTAAATTCTTATCTTATGAATACTTTTTATATAAGTTAACTACTCTCCAAAACCTATCCCTAACCTCTTTATTATATATATAAGAGCATAGAGAGCTAGTGATTGAGGTAATTCACTATGGAAGAGATTTATTTTTATTCTTACAATCTAGGCTAGAGCCATTTAATCTGAAGAGGTAATTATGCTACCTATGGTGAATATATGTATTGTTTTTATTTAAATATTTAATTGATTTATATTATTATATGAATTATGGGTGTATGTATTATGGTTGACAACACAATTATAGACCCTATCTAGACATTTTAATAACGTGCCCTTGTTTCTTGATCAGTCTTGGAAGTCTAGTTGAACTTTATACTTGTGTGGTTATGTCATGTAAGTTGACATTGAATATATAGGTCCTAGACTTGTGTCTACTCTTATTACAATAATAAATAACTATGAATGGGCCAATTATTATATTTGAACATTATATCAAAGAATTAATCGTGAGAGATAACTTTACGAGGTTGTGTTTGTGAGGTTGTGTTAAGGATAAACACACATGCACACACCAATTGACCTATATCTAGACATAATTTTTGTTATACAGGTACACATAAGCTGATATGTAGGTAACCTAGGGAGTGGACATGGGAATTAGATACCAACATTTATGGAGTGTCATTCAAACACTTGCCATGTTTCTAATCCTTAAACATGTCTTAGTGATCATGAAAGAATGTTGCTAACACTAATGGAAGAGTTAACCGATAACCATGGTATGAAAAATGTGTTAAGTGGATAGTGAATAGCTTGAGCTACATAGATTATGGCTTATTATAAAAATATATTCCATTGATTGTTGAATCATATCTAGATGTTAGATGTATCCTTCTAGCCCTATGTGTAAGTGCACTAGGCTAGTGAAACACCAAAGCTATATAGGACCTTGATTTTACACTTGGATATGTAGGTAACTCATTAGATTGAGCATAGATATAGGGAATAGGTCTTTAGGGTCTATCACCTTAGTTACCTCCTATAGAATTGAAGACTCATATTTTTATGCATTGGATTTGATGGACATGTATCATCATAAGTAGGGCTTGAATTGGAAACCTTTGAAATAGATTATTCTATCTTTTGTGATAACCCTTTCATGCTCGTAGAATGTTCATTTGAAAATTTCTAGTTAGAAATGTTATATATCTGGGTTGTGTGAAGAATATATAAAACTTATCCATGAAAAAATCCTACTTATTTATGAATAAAATATAATGTGTATTTTAAGCTTGTTCTCATATCTATTATTTTCAAGTGAAACTAAGACTTATTTTGACATGCATAATTATGATGTGGATTGTGACTATGATGCATTGTTGGGTTACAAGTATTATAACAATGTTAATTTAGGAATGAGAATGAAGTTTTACAAAATCTTGGATATATGTGTTGTCTCTCTTTATCTCTTTCTCTCTACTTCCCTCTTGAAAAATGGAAATGATATGACCTTAATATTATAATTTGGGTGTTGGAATTTTTTTTAATTTTGTTTAAGTATATGTGTCATAATTTATTTATTTAGATGCATTTCATGAAAGTGAATATCATTGCAACAAGTTCCTCCTTACCCTCCCCTCTAATGTGAATTGAATTGGAAAATGAATCTTGTAATGAAATATGTTAATTGTTAATGTCTCCCTTTCCTTCCCCTATATGGATCTTGTTAAATAGTGTTAAAAGCTTGCCTTCAGATATTACTTGTCTAACAATATTCATTGATATTGAAAATTTAAAGAATTAGAGTTAAATATAATTGCTAATGTCAATTGTAGTTATAGGAGTTATATAACTAGCTATAGACAATAGATAACCATGTATGCAGTGTTATCCTATTTTTAACTAATTAGAAGTTGTGTTTCAAAAAAAATGAACTATTTTTACTTGGGATTTTGGGAAAAATAATTATGGGCATGAAACTTGTTATCATAAAAAAGGTTCAAGCTTTGTAACCTATTGGACAAAACTTTTATCTCTAAAATGGTTATATGTAATGTATGAATGGGTTGTATATTTCATGGTGCATACTTCCAATTATGTTATGTGATGAACTTATAACTGTGTGATAGTATAAATACTTGTGATGTCATCATATCCCTGTCAGATTATACCCCATGTGGATGACACCATTTCAATTTTTTTTGTAATTAAAACATCACATTTGTGATGGGAACTCCTATGTTGAGCCATGTGAAAACCTTTTGGTGGTCTAACTATTACCTATGGGAGGTAATTAAAATTTATTATCAGATATAATTGTTACATTCTTATCTCCAGTGATACTCCTAGAGCATTATTATGATTATGGTTCTTGTACAATCCTCATATATATGCATATATTCTTTCTCACCCTTGGTGGCTTCTCAAACCACATAATATGAGTACTATGTAGTAAAATTTTGAATTTTATTTATATGGTATATTGAAATTGTTTTATTTATTGATTGGACTAATGATCCTTGTTAAATTTTGAAACCAAAATTGTTCGATTTCCTTCAATTTGATTTATTGAGGCTAATTAGTTGTTATTTTCAAAATTATGAAGGATTTCAATTAGTTTCATTTTTTCAAATTAGTATTATATGAAATTACTTGGCCATTTATCTTAGAAATTAAAAATAATTTTACTTGATTTCTTTATTTCCTTTTGGTATTTAATAGGCCATTTGGCCATTTACTATCACTTGATTAGATTTTTCTTTGAAAGTTTCATTTTCACTATTGGTTGAACTGATAGTTTTTTTTGTAATGTTATTATTGTTACTTATGTGTTAGTATGAGGGATAAATATGTTTGGATTGTGAAAAAAACTAGGGATAGGGTGGGAATTTGAATGGACATATTCTTAAGGCTACCCTGCCATTTTATTTTGGTAAGCTGGGGTGGACTTAAAGTGACTTTGGAAATCCGCTTCTCCCCATGCCTTTTTTGGGTTTGAAGTGTAGCATGAACATCACTTATCCCCACTTTTAAAATATGTTTGAAAGGTCTAAGGAGGTTTTTTGGATGTCTAATAAGTGTTTATGAGGTCTAAAGAGGAATTTTGGAAGTTTAAGAAGTGTTTTTGAGGTCTAAGAAGGATTACATGAGGTCTAAACAGGTTTGTGAGATAATTTTATGACTATAGTTACCTTTATTATGATATTTTGATATCAAAATATGACACACTATTCACATTTTATGGATTAATTCTCTTCTTGGTGAATTTAACCTATATCTTTATGATTCCCCATATTTCATTTATATTTCATCATACCAACACTTCATGACTATATCTTTCTCTACAACGTTGTTATTCCTTCCAAACCCTAAAATATCTACTCTACATGTAACCATGCACCTATGCATTAATAAATCAAATTTCCTTTTCAAAAATCTCAAAATAATAAATAAATAAAATAAAGACAATCAAATTCATAATTCAATCGTCTATTTATGACATTCTTGGCACCTTTTCTACCTATCAACCTTGTTATCTTTAAAATTGACATTCTCCTTAGTGAAAGTGACATTGATTATAATTTTTATCTTACTCTAAGGTACATTAATCAATGTGCTTAATGTTATTGTGTTCCTACGATGGTGATTATGTTGATACTCTTTCTCTCAAGGAGAGTTATGTAGATGTATTGGTTGTGACCTTGGCACTACTCTTATGGACTTGCATTCTTGGAGTTATGTGTTTCCCCTTTTATACCATTGGGTGATTAATGGTGCTATTGATAAGCTACCTTCTATTTTTTTGATATGTTTTATGCCATCAATTGACATTTATCCTTATTATGTGTTGCTACAGTCACTTGCAGTACTTGTTACTTATGTGCATCTTTTTTTTCATTATATGGGTGACCAATTTGAGAAAAAATGTTTCATTAAATGTAAAAAATGGTTTTTGTATAGATTACTCCCCATTGGTGTGTTATTTTGTGTGAATTAATATTCTTACGCTATTGAATCTCTTGATGAATTATAAACTACGCTGTGAAAAATGTTTTAAAAAAATATTTTATTCATTGACAATAATTGATGAGAAGTATGATAATTCTTATAACACTATTGATATTCAAATAAAATCAAATAGTCTACTTAAAATAAACTTTATAACATTTGCATATGTGATGTTTCCTCTGTTAACACTAGTTAAAAGTGTCTTGATTGGTGTTGAATGTGTATTTATTAAAATCAATGTGTGAGTTTGTAGGATAGTCTATAAATGAAAGTAAATAAAAACTCTAAAAAAAGATCATAAAATCCAAAAAAATTGGCAAGCTAAGCAAGATAAAGCTAATATAGAACTAAAATATCTGAGGAAGTAGATAATAACAAGGGGAAATTGGTAAGCCATCATGATGGGGCTAAAATAGAACCAAAGAACCCAAAAAAAACAAAGGAAAATTGGCAAGTCATCATGATGAGGCTAAAACAAATCCAAATAACCCAAGAAAAAGAAAATAACAAAGGAAAATTAACAAGCATTCATTTTAGGGCTGAAACAAAACTGAAGAACCCAAGAATATAGAAAATATCAAGGGATAATTGGCAGTCATCATGCTAGGACTAAAACAGAACCAAAGAACCCAAGGGAACATATAATGAATGTATGAAAAGTATAAATGGGACCAAATGGCTTGAAAATAGGTAAAACATGAAAGCATGAAAGAGAGAAACAAGATTGGATGGCTCACAAAACTAAATATAAAAATTCAAGGTCCTAAACATAACTAGGAGAAATCTTAGAAATTGAGGGCAATGACCAAGAAAACATCTCACAACAACTCAAATATGAAGTTTCTATTCAAAAATGGAAAGTTTAAAGAGTAACATCTAAACATTAAAATTGTCATAATGTTATCATGTCTGAAGGAGAAGAAGAGTTGAAATTATATAAGATGGGATAGATTTAGAAATAAAATTACTTGTCAATGTGGAATAATGGAGGGAGGGAAAAGAGGGAGTCGCCAAGGCAAAAACATGGTCTTTACTAGAAACAAGACACTCTGATCAATTTGGCAAAACTATGAGTTTTTAACATCAGTGGATCGTAAAGTACCCAACCTAACAAGCATAAATATTGGGCTAACTATTGAATTATAAAAATAGTCCCATAAAGGCTAAAATCCATGAAAAATTAAATGGACCTACCTTCCCATGATGTGTTCCCCATTTCACAAGATCCATTACATAGTCGTCAGTCTACTGTGAGGATTAGGTATTGTTGTTACTCATACAACACACCCCATTTTCACCAAAAATGGGGACCCTATTTTTTGCTTAACCCTTCCATTTGGAATTTTTATGGTCTACCTATTTAAACTTTGCTCAGTTTAATCATTTTCTAGATGATAATTTTTAAGTGACTAAAGGTTCTTATTTTTAGTGGTTTTTCCATGTTAAATACTCAGTCCAAGCTTTACATATGGAGTCATTAAGATGAGTTTTCTTAAGTCCAAATGCATTGCCCCTTTTAAAATCTAATTTGACTTATGCAGTTTATTTAGCTTCTATAGAGCCTTTTTTGGTTTCCCCTTAGCAATCTCATTCATTTCTATTCTAATTCAAGAGAATTGACTGTGTTCTTGATTGATTCAATTTGAACTTAGCCACTTTATTCAAAATGGTTCAGAGTTTTCTAAGGTTCATTTAAAAAGGGTTGTATTATCTAAGTAATTTTCTCCTCTTTTCAATCTATTTCCACTTTAAATTGCTATAAATTGATTGAAATTTACTTATGTTCACTCTTTTCTTTGGTTTCTTGGAAATAGTCAAAATTTACTTTAAAAATGCTTTTGTTTTCATTTGATTGGTTTTCTATTACTAAGTCTCTATGTTATTTTGTTCAAATTTTAAAAGACTTAGTTGTTTTTATTTTCAAAATAATTATCCATTTAAATTTGAATTTTCTTAATCATTGCTTTCATTTTAAAAGGTTGCTAACTATGTGTTTTCATGTTATGCCCATAGGTACCTATCTTGGAATTGGTTCCACATGTCATTATTTCATGTGTCCCAATGACTCCAACCTATTCAAAGGCCTTTTGAAACTTAGTCAATTTTCAAGTTCTACCTACAGCCATGTGGCACTTTTCATTCATCCAATCAGCAAAGCCCTAGGCAAGTAGATCATTGAGATGTTACCAAGTGTTAAGATCCTAATGACCCATTGATCATAACTGATTCTATATAAAACAAAGGCTATAGGCAAGTAGGTTAGTGGGATGCTAACATGTGGCATCATTCTAGTGATCCATTATACCAAAAATATCTATACAAAAATTAATGACATCAGTAAGCCCCAAGAAAGTGGGTTAGTGGGATACTACCATGTGTCATCATCTCGATGATCCGCTAGCCTTGATGAGTCTATACCCAAATAGTGATGTCATCAAGATCTAGGAAAATGGGTTAGTGGGATGCTACCACATGGAATCATCCTAACAATCCATTAGCCTAGATCAGTTTGTATAAGAGCATAGCTCATGAGCAAGCAAGTGAATGGGATGGCACCATGTGGTGAGTTCTTGTTACTCTATAACCCCAAGGTGGTTTGTACATCCTGGTAGAGTAGTTGAGTGTCAAGTGAGTGAGATGACATTTCATGTTGAAATCTTGCCTCACCACAGTGATGCACAGTCAATGTAATATCAAAGTCTTAGCTGAGTAGTGGAAGAGCATAAAGAAGACACGTGGTAATGACTTGATGAACCAAATATAGGCTAGTTATGAATCCAACAAGGTAAGGTATAGGCTTAAGTTTGATGGTCTATCTAGCCTTTAAATCCCAAGAATGGACTATGTGTCTAATATGACCATCAAAGCCAATTTTAGGTATGCCTTAAGGGCAAATTAATCAAGAAAATATAAAATTAAAAGGCAACTTGGGTGGTAACATTGAATTGGAGTATGGTGTGTATATTTGAGAATGCACAAATAACGATGCTAAGGATAAAATCAGTGATGGAAAGAAGTGTCTTTGCTATGAGATCAAATATGAAAAATCTAAATTTCAATCCAAATGCATTTTCAACCACTTCCAGACACACTTAGCCAACAAAATTTACTTCCATGGTTTACAATAGCATGGCCTAGCTAAAAGTTTCAAATGCATTCTTGATTCCACATTAAATTCTTAACTAATTATACATGTGGACCTATTTTACCTATTTTTGAGTTTTTTAGACCTATCTTGTTCCTATTTATAAGACTTTAAAAGCCTTGTTAAAGGTTGACAGTTTTATAATTAGAGTTTATTATGTATGTTTAGCTTTTTATGAATTGTAACAGAGACAGAGAATTAGATATTTTCCTTATGTATTTCATTACTTTCTAAGATAATTTTCCTTGTTCCTATTTTAATCTTGTTACTTCAGAGGTGTTTTCTTCCTTTAGATGATGGTATGAGTCTAAGACGTTGTTAATCAAAAGAAAAATCTTGATACTTTGAAGGATGTTGAGACTATGTAGTCATTTTTTGTGCATGTTTTATGATAGTTATGCCTTTCCTTCTCATAGTGAACCTCCCCAGACTCTTACACCATCTTTAATTGGATTTGTGCTAGGTGTGGCTCAACTAAAGTTTAGTTATATTGGATTCACTCAATTAGATGGTTTCAAATTCATTTGTGTTGGCAGTAGGATTTTATCTCTTTATTCCTACTCTTTTACACTTTATTTATAATTAGTTAATCTAGGAACAAAAGCAATCTAAACTTAATTATTATTTTGATTGTTGCTTTCAAGTTTTATTTATCACTGTTATAGCATTGTTGCATTTATATGTGTGGTAAACTAGTGAAGAAATCAACTATTTTAATTTTAATAAAATCTCGAAGATTTTAATTCCTAATAGAGGTTGAACCCTATAAGTATTTAAGAAAGTGCGCAGTCTCATAATGAGTGTGTAGTATTTCCATGAGTGCACAGTCTCTCAATAAGTATGCAACCTCTTGATGAATGCCTTAGCTAAAGCTAAATGCACCTCAACTTGTTAAAATAGGTCCCTTACATGGAATATTCTACATCAAATAACTGAGTGAAGATTAGCATACCAAGACTTGGTACATTTAGATCTTGGGGAGGTATTTTCCTCATGGGGTCTCCCTCCTTTTAGGAGAGGTAGGGCCTAACCACCCCTTCACCTAATTATTGTATTGTGTCAAGTGACACATCAACATGTACTTGCACGAGAAAGAAGGTGGCACTAATGATATATACGAGACCTCCTACCTCAATTTATAGGACTACCACACCTTAATGGAATTTTGCTCTATCATGAGGCCAAGTGTGGTGTTTGAACTTCTACTAAGATAGGGGAACATGCCAAATGATATTATCGCATCTTTTAGTATGATTTAACTTATGATATTTTATTTATTTACTTTTTTCTTATGATTTTCTGATTTTTGAATCTTTTGTATTTTTATATTTTCCTCCATACATATTTTAAATATTGACAATGGGTGCTAAATATGACTAACACAAGAGAGCTTACACATAGTCTCTAAAGAGGAGAAACTAGATATCAAGATGCCTAAATAATATTATACTTGAACATTACAAAAGAGTGTAATATTGAAACTAACCTTGGAGTACCCATAAATAAGGTGGTAAATAAGAAATATATAGGTGAGCATAAAATTATTTGGTTGAGTTAATTGTAAAAAAATGTTTAAAGGATGATGATATAATGACAAGCATGTTTAAGATTGCATCATAAGAGAGGGTGAATTATGGATGAGAGAAATGTATAAAGATTGAAATAATTTTACCATAAGTGATTATAACTTATTCTAAGTGAAAAAACACTATTCTCAACCATTGACTTCTCTTTCTAAGAAGACACCTAGCTAAGGTTGGGAAGGAGTAGGAGAGAGAGGTAATGATAGGATAGGCACTTGTTAGGAGGGTTTGGTTGTATTACCCAAGGATGAAACTCACAAAATAAAAATCCAAGAGGTGAAAGAAGAAGTAGGATAAAACTAGGAAGCATGGAAAGGGTATAAAATATATATCAAGACCCAAATGGTGAAAAAATGCTAACACATACCAAGGAACTTCAAGGGAAGAAATCGCTCAAAAAACAAAAGAAGAAGTTGACTATAAAAAGATGCCAAAGAACCACAATGGAAACAATGGATAAATAAAAATCATAGGTGTAATAAAAATGTACCAAAGAACCAATAACAGGTGATAAATCAAATGATAAGATACCCAAAGGTGTGTAGAGGGCAAGGATAAGGTGCAACATTTAAAGGTTAGAAACAAACTTGCAAGAAATTGTTAGCATGAAATGTGAATAAAATGTCTCAGTAAGTGAAAGAATAAGGAATGTTCCCTTAACAAGTTAGATTTATGAAAATAGAGGATGTGTCTCACAAGATTTCTTGAAATTGAATTTTTATGTCTTTAATGTGTGCAAGATTGCTGATAATTTATTCATTGTGAAGGTGAGATATTCACAAGGTTAAGTAAGGATGAGGATGGGCATCATAAGATGCCTCCAAAGCGTCAATAAAGGTGAGGATGGGCATATAAATATGCCCCAAAGTGTAGAAGAAGAGAAACATTTGTATCATAATATGCCCCAACATGTGAATGAAGAGAAGGGTGGACATCGCAAGATGCCCCAACATGTAAGGGATGGCAGTAGTAGTTTTATTATCCACCTCAAGATTGATGCAATGATTAATTTTATTGTCATATTCTATGTAAATCAGTCTCACAATAGGAATTATGGAATTTAGGGTAATTCCTAGACCTTTGGGAGGTGTTTCAAAAATTTATTGTGTGGTATTGGTCATGTTGATATAGTTTACTTTGACTACATTGGTTTTGATTCTATTGAATTTATCAATATAGTTGGACGGATATGAGCTGAATATGATTGTATCAGCACTATAAATACAATTGGAATGGTTTAAATTAAAAATGAATGTATCAATGCTAGCAATATTGTTAGGACTATCTAAGTTGAATATGACTACATAGATACCATCAATATAGTTGGGATGATCTAAGTTATACATAACTATATTGGAATTTAAAAGATAGTTAAGACTATTGTAACTGAATATGATTGTATTAGCATTGGCGATACAATGATGTTTAATAGGCATACGTTTTAAGACTATTGGTACTTTTTGTGTTTAGGACAATACACTTGGTTGTTATAAGAAGTATATTTATAATTATATAGGAACATTCTTGGTTATGGCTGATGTGATTGTTTTTTATAGGAAAGTGATGGATAACTGTATCAAAACATTATGTCATGGTTGATGTAGTTGTTTTGGATAAGAAGGTGAGTTATAACTATGTAGACACTACCGATATAGATGTCCTTATCTGGTTTTATATATTTTAATGTTTTGAAGGGGGTTGAAATTAAAATTGGACCTATAAGACAAGACTAGATAGTCCTATAAGCTATGGGATCATCACTTATGATTTTTTTTGTGTAAGGCATGTGAATTATGTGCTCTTCATGAGTAGATGAGTTGACAAAAATTTGGTGGTAGAGGGTAGGTTTAAATGTGAGTTGAGGTTTGATGACCCATGCATATAAAGCCTTATAAGGATGGGGTAGAGGGTACATAATAATTAATGAAATTATCCTCATCATAGCTTAAGTTAAGGAGAGGGTTGAAAAATGGGAAAACAGTCATAGGGATTTTCATTTATGTCATAAATGTCATCCATGGAAAAATATTCTTATTCAACCCTACCATAAGTTTCATTATAGATGGGAAATTGTTATATTGATTTTTTATCATGTTAGAAATGTAAGAAAGGGGATCCTCTATCATGATAGGATCATCATAAATGGGAATATCTTCTTCAGTGGGGTATTAAACCATGCTATATGTGTCAAAGATGGGAGAGTTTTCATCTTTTCCCATGCTATAGGGATCATGATGAATGGGAAGACCATCATGGGGATTGTCGGCCATGGGAAATGAAGTGGAATAGTTGTATCATGAAGAGTTTACATCAATTGTGGTCATAGAAGGTAGAAATAAGTGACTCATGCAAAATCATAATGGGTTGAGGCTTGCTAGAAAAATCCTAAGAGGGGAGATCATTAAAAAATGATGGAAAGATTAAAAATCTTTCCAAAATGTATTGTGATAGCGAAGTTGTTGTGGGAAATGAAATAGGATTTGACAAGAGATACTTGTTAAATTGAAAGCTCTAAGAATATAGATATGGAAACATGAAGGTAGTTCAACCAGGGGTGGGATAGGATTCACATTGGGCTCGCCAAAATGTAATGCAAATAAAGATGATCTAGGTAACAATCTTCTTTCTCTACAGACTAGAAACAAGAGACCAAACTAGAGCATGCATACATGCAAATATAACAATCTAATCGATAATTTTAGATCTAGTAGGTGGTAATCCATACTTACTATTGAGGGTATGGGTTCCAAAGCCTATGCCTAAAATATGACATACAAGATCTAACTACATCTTAAGTTAAAATCGATTATGTAAAGGCAATGATTTTAAACATGGGGTATCAAGGATACAATAACAAAACCACATGTAAGGAACTAATGAGTAAGGTTAACCTAGATCCAAGATGGCAAATAAACTATACAAAATAAGATATAAATTCCCAAGGGTTGATTGTAGTGGTAGTCTAAGAAAATGTGGCCTAGACAAGGTCCTAAACTATGATTGTAATGGCAAGCCTAAGCACCCTATAATATATCACCTTATTCACCATAAAGGTAACTTAGGCAAGGATAATGACATGTACATACTATTCTAACAATAAGTAGAACATATTTATCTACTACGTAAATGAAAATAAAAAGATTGGCGATAAATATACCTACCTTATATTGACTTTTTGGTACAAGAATCCCCCCCTTGGCACTAGTGGCACTTTGCAAGAGATGTTGTAGATGAAGACCTTAAATGGAAAGGATGAAGACCTAAATTTACCTAGTTTGGGATTACAAATACTAGATGGCACCTCCTTGGTTCAAAGCCTCCTATTAAGCTTCAATGAACTTCAGTAAGACTTGACCCCATGATAATAACCTTCTATTCTCTAAATACTTAGAGGTAAAAATGTGAGTACAAGTAGAGCAGATGAGTGTTATGTGTGTTGGGAATGATAGTTATGACCCCTATATTATGAATGCAAACCTAGAAATCAAATGTAACTCCAAGTTAATGGTATCTATCTTGATTGATATAATATAATGGTATCAAATATCTTAGTATTGTATTAATAGTCATGACACAATACATAAGACACATGTAGACTTAAAACTATATTGTCAATGATGTTATAGTACATGGATAAATAGGTAGCAAATAATTATATGAATAGTGATAGAGAATGAAGAGACTCAGTGAAGACCAAACTAATGATGATGTAGGTATGAATGGATAGTATGCAAATATACTTTGCAAAGTATCATGATTTGACCACACCCCTTTCTCGGTGCACTCCATACGACATGCACTTAGGGAGATTGATATGCTAGCAAGTCCTACATGAGAGATCATCAATAAAATATCAAGATGAAAAATAATAGTTTATACATCTTGTATTATTTTGATGTGTTTTTTCCCATCAACTAACCTCTATCCTTACTGTGTGTTACTATGGTCGTTTGTAATACTAGTTGGTTATGTCTATTTCTTCTCTTTTCATTACACGGGTGCCAAATTTGTGAAATTTTGTTTCATTAAATGTAAGAGATGGTGTTATGTGAAGTACTCCTCGTCAGTGTGTTGTTGGGTGTGAATTGATATTCTTGCACTCTTGAGTCTCTTGATGAAATATAAACTGAGTAGTGAAATATGTTTAAAAAAACATTTTGGTCATTGAAAATCTTTGATGAAAAGTGTGTTAATATTAAAGTATGATTGAGATTCAAATAAAATCAATTACTCTACTTAAAATGAACTCTTTATCACATGAATATGTGAAGCTTCCTCATGTGACACTAGTTAATTGTGTCTTGGTTGGTGTTGAATGCGTATTTATTAATTGAGGAAATATGTTGATTTTTATATCATCTAGTTGTTTAGTGATTTTTAAAGAAATTGCTTGTACCTTGACACTATTTTGTTTGAATCTTAATTGGCATGAGATGTAATTTATAAAATGGAAGGTATTCTTAAATGATTTCACAATTTCCTAAAACTTCTAATCTTGCTTGGCCTCTTTTATTTCTTAAAGTGGTGATGGATTTGTTGTAAAAAGAAAATTTCTATGCATCAAAGTATAAATCCTTTCGTGAGCATTGAAATTTGACATGTTCTTGTGAAAACTATGTGTGAAATGTAAGAAGTTATGGATGTTTTAAAATTTAGTCCTCCTTGTGACGATTTGGGTTCTTGCCTTGAGAGGCAATTTTATGCATTAGAGTATAAAGCCTTGCTTGAGCTTTGAAATGAGTTATGTTCCTCATGAAAATTGTATGAAAATGATTTGTCGTTATGAAATTTCTTAAAATTTGTAATCTATTGTAAAAAATGGTGTTAACTTTGATTGAAGCCTTTGTTGCTAGAAATCATGAATCTTAACTCCCCTCCATTCTCTATTCAGATAATAAGATTGATACCATTGAACATAGAATTTCATAAGAATAAATATTATAGATTCAATTGACATTCTCCTTGTTTCAATAACACTTACTCTTCTTGTACAAAGCACACTTTCCTTTCTTATTAAAATTATCAACTTGATGTTGGTTAACATATAGACATAGATTTTGAATTCCCTTCTTATTGTTGACTTTTGGAAACTATAGTACCTTGTTGCCTAATGTATCAAGGACGATACTTCTATAAGAGGGATAGAATCTAACACCTTATCCATAACGATAATATACTTGCTTTATTTTGAAGACTAGCAATGACCAATGATAGAAAAACATTGCATTCAATTTCACCCTCAAGGTTGTTTTAACATCCTAGTGGAAAGGTTTTTTTGGAAATATTGTTGTAAAGTTGTATAATAGTCAATAGATAGATATTATTAAGCTTGATGTTTACAAAATAATAATATTATGCAATATTAAAAAGATTGCACTCCAATATTATAAGTTAGATTTAATTCTAATCTATTGTAAATAAAATAAAAAGCCGAAGTTATATTATAAAGTGGAGGTTTATATTAAAGAATATATATACATGTGTTACCATCTAATATAACCTTTTCTAAGCTACTAGTCACCTTTGTATATGTGGTAAAAGGGCTTGAGTTTCCTTCACAACTTAAAATAATGATTTCTATTTAAATAAAAAACATAAGAGAAAAAATGAGATGAAACATAAAATACATAAGCTAACTTATTGAGATCATCTCCTATCAACTCATGATTATTGAGCAGAAAAGTAAAGCAATAGAAATGAGTCTTAAGTTAAACCATGAAACAAGAATCAAAGATCAATTAAATACCTTATATTATTTAATTATATATAATTATAAATTTCATTGTAAAAAATATAATTGAATAAATTATATTGATATAGTGGTTTATTATATTCCATAAAGTATTTTTATACAAAAACTATATCTTAATACTGAATGAATACAAAATAATTAAAAATAAATAAATAAAACTTTCTATATTAAAACATATTAATAATAAATATATATATATATATATATATATATATATATATATATATATATATGTATATTAAATGAAAAATAAAGGTTGTAGCAATATCCTTAAAGATAGACCAGAACGCAAAAACAACTGCTAAAATCTAAATGGTGGGCAGAGCGGTATGGAAAAATCGTTTTAGGCGGGATAACTCCGGAGGGGATGAGGAGGATGAAGATCCAGATGATCCCCACGATTCTGACGAAGCGAAATATGAGCAGAACGCATACAAGGCGCTCCCAGTGTGGATCAGGGGAAGCAACTTGAGGACAGTCTTGGAACCACCTATGCCGTATCTCAGCCAATAACCGGCTGGAAGAGAATGCCGCCAAAATAACTGTTTGTAG
The DNA here is from genome assembly GCA_037957365.1 of Torreya grandis. Lineage (NCBI taxonomy): Eukaryota > Viridiplantae > Streptophyta > Pinopsida > Cupressales > Taxaceae > Torreya > Torreya grandis. Next base: position 6,837,694 of record JARHVA010000041.1, read on the forward strand.
ACCCCCAAACAGAGCTCGGTCACTCATAGATAGAAGGCTTCGAGGTAAGTACATTTCAGAATCTGGATTATCAGTGTTAGGAAACTAGACACTTCACAGCAACAAACAATACAAGCTTGTGATAATAGAGGTGATTCAAATAGATAAAATACTAAATATGCATGAGGCAAAATACCAGATTTATGTGGTAAAATTTAAATAGAATTAAGGAAACATTTACAATGTAAGATATCAAGTTTTTATTAATTCAAGATGAACACATTATATGCGAAGTTATTATTAGTCACTTTGGCTCTCCACAAAGATAAACACACTTAGTTGACAAATCACGGTTAGGATTCTTCCTCCTAAAAATAGAGTGAAAAAATGCCATAAGACTTTTCTTCATAAAAATAGAATCCGGTAGATTTCATCTTCCTAGAAATAGGTGTTTGACTCGTTTATTTTTGGCCCCTTGAACCCCCGCAACAATAGTGGGGGAACGTTGTCCTCCGCACCCTTGCCCCCTTCAAGAAGTGGACTACAAACTGTGCCACAAAGGGATCCAACATTTAACTTTGTTGTTAGATATCCAACATCTAGTCCCAAGGTTTTCCAAACATTTTTATGGGAGTGAAACTTTGTGGGCAATGGAGAAACCAAAGTCGGTCTTGTGGGTTGAGTCCCCAACCAAGGAAAAAATGGACAACTCTATTACTACTGTAGAAAGTAAGCAGTGTGTTTCCTGTCTTTGTTCCTTACTCTTGCATAGACAAAGTGACCGGTTGTTACACAACAAATGTTACTAAAGTCAATGGTTTAAAGCCCATAGTGGGGGAAGGGATCGCTTGCCTCAAAATCCCTGACATGCTCCTTGACAGAGCTCAACACAAAGGGTCGGATGCTTTGATAGGGAAGTTTCAAGGGAAAAAAACCAAATATCGACACTGTTATAGAACGGGCCAATAGGAAGTGGAAGCCCAAAGGGTCGCTGGAGATTTTAGCTCGAAGCAATTGTTTTTTACTTTTTTCCTTCTCAAATCAAGGGGATTGTTCTAAAACTCTTTTAGAAGGATCCTAGTTTCTAGGGGAATCCAACGCTTCCCTAGAAAAATGGACTCTAGGTATGGATCTCGAGAAGGAAAATTCTAACCAAACCCCTATTTTGGTGAACTTACTTGGATTATCGATGAATTTTGGGATGAGGAGGACCTGAAAGGTATCACTAAATTTGTTGCTAGTTTCTCTCCGTTGACCCAATCACCAAATCTAGGAGAAGACTTATCTCTCTAAGATTCCACGTCTACATATTTACAAGTGAATAGCTCCCAACGTTAGTCAAGTTCAAAATTTGGGGAATGGACCCAGGGTATAGTTTATGAAAATCTTATTTACTTGTGCTAGAGATTCGAACATGTTTGTCCTACCAAACTATAGGAACGATCAGAGTGGAGGAGAAAGGAGGCCCTTGGTAAATCCAATGTCTCCTAGGAAGAGGGGTTAGAAAAGCTCCAAGAATTTAAAGAAGTAAAGGACCTAGTCTTAGAGCAACGATTAGAACTGAAATCAACAACTAAAGAAAAAGTCATATGTTGTTATGGAACAATTGTATGTTACTTTGATTTCATGATTTAATTGCTATGAGTTTTTTATATTTTGAATTTTGTACATTATGATTGTGTCAATTACTATTACAACATTGTTTTATGATATATATCATAACATATCGGGGTAACTACCTTCTTGTCATGAATTGAATGCAAGAGAATTCATCCCTCAGAACATGACAAAGGGAGAGCATTATTGAAAAGGGTGATGTAAATGGAGATGTTAAGGGATGGTAGAGGAACTACTAAAACTCATGCACAGACCATATTAGATAATACATGTTATATGCATTGTGTGGATTATTAGAGTTAGTACATTTTTTATGTTATTTGCATTAGATGTTAGATTTTACGTATTAATGAGTGTTAGTTCAATGTAGTACTTATATATGGAATAAATCATGTGTGTGATTGCATTGTGTATATTTTACGTAGACTTAGTACATAATGTTGTAGTATGATTATATTATGTTACTGTACTTATGTTTGTTTATGATTACGAGAACATAAATCTATGTGGATAATATCTAGTTACTATTATATATAGACTAACAAAGATGTATTTGCAATGTTTTGAAACATTAACTTGTTATCATTGATATTCGAGAATATCAATATACGCTTTAAGTTTTAAAGATAACAAAGGATGTAGATAGTCTATATAAAATAGTAATAATGTGACAATTATGTTACTATAATACTATTATGATTAGAATAATAATTATCCGATTTACATTTTGGATAAGAGAATATCGACTTTATTGTTAATCACAATATTATTTAAAAGTCATGATATTGTTTATTTTTTCAAAACTATAACAAAGATTGCACTATAACCTAAGACTATCTTATGATCTAAGCCTAGTCTTGTTAACATGCATAGACTACGTTGACATAGAAGTAATAGTTATCATTGTTAATAATGTTTAAAGTGGACTTTTTTTAGTAGGACACTCAAGCATGTAACGTAGTTGGTCATGCAAAGTTTTGAAATGAATAAAATAATGATTAATGAATTGAGGAAAGTTCGAGTAAGAGAGAAATTAGGGATTTTATGGTATGGTTAATAAAAGTTAACTGTTATATTAGTTGAGTTTGAAAAATAATAAGTATTATGCATGGATTACGAGCTAGGGGTGAACAGAGGCATGCAAATTTTGAATGGTAAGAGTTTGACAAGGATAATAAGATAAGAGGCAAGTTATGGAGGAGAAAGGGAGAAATGAAGAGGAGAAAGAAAGTGTAGAGGAAGGAGGAGAAAGAATTTTGGTCCATTATGTTTCAAATAGGAAGTGATATTAAGGTTGGTGAAGTAATTATTTTCATTTGCTTAAAGAATTATGTGTATGGTTTGGATTCCTAAGGTTTAGAAAATATGTTGAATTTTGTATTAAGATACAAGCATAGCCATGTGGATGGCTCGGCCATCCACATAACTAAGCCAAATAACTTCTAAATCCCTAAAACTATAAACTAGATTGTTTTGAGTGTAAAGTCATTAGGGTTAATTGGGTTTAATTTCTTGACAATACAATGCCCTGCCTCAAGATAAAACTCTGAGCGGAAAATATTGCCATATACATATACAAACTGATTTTTTTGAAACTCCAAGCATATATACATGTGTGTAATACACTCAAAAGAAAAATATATTTATATACTCATATTAAAAAAAGGACTTTGTGTGTGTGTGTGTGTGTGTGTGTGTGTAATGTATAAGGATATTATATAGGTCTTGAATGTTTTATACAAATAAGGTATGAGTCGACAAGATTTCAAATGGATTAAATTGGAATTTTGTATACTATTGTTTCATTTAGTATATATACATAATGACTATCGATGTAAGAGATTGTCGATTTGATTAAGATGAATGTATATCGACTGTGTAATTTTGATATTTAAAACAATGAACATAATTATACAAGAAATGAAGTCATTCCTTATTCAAATCCATGTATATAGACTACACTTGAGATTATCAGAGATACTAGAGTTCGAGTGACTCGTGCTCCATGGAGCATTGTATCTATTTATTAGGAACATATGTTCTACTCTTCTATTTACATTATTAGCATAGTAGTTGCTTTGGATGCATATGCTTTGTAAGTCATCCCTGGAGCATATTTGTTTTATCCCACATGCATGAGATGAAATAGTTGTTAGAATAGAATTAGTATTTAAGTCAGTGTTAAGGCCCAATGAAGACATCCATGAATGGTATTGAATTGAGCTTGCTAAAAGGAGGTTGCCCCCTTGAAGAGGCCAACGATTCTGTAATTCTGCTATTGTAATTCAATTTTATTGATTTTATTTAATATATTATTGATTTTTCATAGTTTATTTTGTGTATTTACAATTATATGTTAATTTGCTCAAGAAGGATCCTTTCAATTTGTATCAGAGCACTTTCTAGGGAGAATTTTTTTTCGCTACCCACCATATGCTCTCACCTTGTCGTAATTGGACCCTGGTAATCAGAAAGTGGTAACATATCCATTCTCAGCCCTTCCATGCGACAGTCCAAATTTGTAGTTTCATTTTGGCAACAAGACGTCACCAAAGATCGTGATTTTCTGTCAACTACATTGTGTTTGTGTTTTGCTCCAGATTTTATCTTCTATTTTAGATCAGGGTAAAACCTACCCGCTTAACTATGGGAAGTGATTGGGTAAAAGCCCTAAAACTCATTGTGAGGAGTACCACAGAAACCCCAAAATAACTAGCTCATTGAGAGGACCTGCCAATGAAACTGGCAATGACTCCTTCCTGATTGACTTGTTCCCACTTATGAGGAAAACCAAAAGCTGTTGCTAAGAGGTAAATTCGTGGCCAGAAAATTTTTGGAGTGGTACTCGCTCAGATACCATTGGTGGCTAGAGTGATTTATAAAAAAACCTTTAGGCAATCATTCAAACTTGGGGTCCATTTTCGTTAGGCAAATCAGAAAGCAAAATGATTTATAAAACCATATAAGTTTCAGAAGACTATCAACAGAGCAACAAAAAACTAGAAATCAGGGGTTGGAAATTTTCTTTTTTTTGTAATATCTTCTTGTTTGTAGCCCTGTTGCTTCTCAAAATTTACCAAGACACCTAAAATTCTATTCTCCACATTTTCTTCCTTGAGGTCCCATATCCCAATTCCACTCTGAATTCCCACAAATCTCATTTTTATATTTTTTTGAGTTCTATCATAACTTTTTTAGTTTCTGTCCATTTGCCTCAAAAAATTTACATAGTGTTCATCTCCCTTTTTTGCTTCTTCATCCCTCTTTGATAAATTTTTTAGTTTTTCCATTTTCCCCTCTAAAACTTCCCTCATCTTCGTCAATTATACTCCTGTGCAAAAAATTTAGTAAAGTACCTTTACCCCTCTGATTTCGTCCACATTAAAAAAAATCCTTTACTAAACGTGTCTTAACTTTAGATTTCCCACCCATTGCCAAAAAAAAAAAAAGGTTATGTGTCACACTTGCAGGCACCAAGATCATGGAGGAATAAATTGTAGCTTTGATGACCCAGGTCACTGACTTAGTTGATATGGTGCATGGATTGAATGAACAAAATGGCCTTTTGCTTAGCAGATTATAGAAGATGGAGTCTTCTTTTGAGAATACTTTTTCATCCACCCACCCACCACATGGGACCAAATTAGGCTTTCCACGATTCAATGGTATAGACTCGACAGGTTGGATTTATCGTGCAGAGCAATACTTCAACCTTCATAACACTTATCATCTCAATAAAGTTCCAATTGCTTCCTTCCACTTGGAACTAGAGGCACTCCAATAGTACCGTTGGTATCTCAAATCTAATGATGAACCTGATTGGACAACTTTTGCATCCCTACTTTTGGGTAGGTTCAGTCCATCAGCATTCAAGGATTTTACGAGAGCTCTCACCAAACTTTGTTAGACAGGCACCATTCATGATTATCAAATTGAATTTGAAAAGCTGGCTAATCACAATGAAGGGTTATCAGATGACTTCTTCAAGAGTTTTTTTATTAGTGGCCTCAAAGAGCCCATTCGCTCTAAGGTCAAGATGTTTCAACCTCAGACCATGATGGCAGCCTTGGGTCTTACAAAACTCATTGAAGACAAAATCATCGCTCAACCTCACACTTTTAATTAGGCACCCTCCAAGCCCTCTTTCTAACAACCCACTGCCAGGACAACCCCCATCAAACGTCTCATAGGAGCTGAAATGTGTACACGTCACGAGAAAGGGCTTTGTTACAATTGTGATGATAAATGGGTTCTAAGGCACAAATGCATCGAGCAAAAATCATACCTACTAGATGTTGATTCTCCACCAGATATTGAAGACTATGAGGATATTATCGAGGAGATCACACAGGAAGTTGATGATTCTATGCACCCAGATTTCCCTCTGGAAATCTCCATGCATGCTTTGGCGGGAGTCACTGCCCCCCAAACGATGTGTATCCAGGGTTATTTTAAGAAGCAACTCCTCACCATCCTTATTGATTTCAACAACACTCACAACTTCATCGACCCTTGGGTCCCAAAGTAAGCAGATTATTTTATCCATCCATGTTCCAATTTTGAGGTCATGATTGCCAATGAAGGCACATTACCTTGCAAGGGCAAGTGTCATAATATTTGTATTTCAGTGGGTGACTATAACCTTCAGGCTGACATGTTTGCTTTATCTCTAGGGGGATATGATGTTCTTGGTGCCCAATGGTTACGAACACTTTGACCCATCCTTTGGGACTTTTTAGAGCTTTGGATGCATTTCTCAGAAAATGGACAGAATAACACCCTACAAGGCCTTCTTCCAGGCTCCACCAGTATTGTCAGCTCTCACCGCATGGAGAAACTTCTCAAACATGGATCCCACAACATCTTGCCCAATTCTTTTCTCTTCATAGTACTTCACCACTAGACTCTCACCCACCTTTCAACTTGCACAACCTTTTGGTCAAGCATGCCTCAATTTTTGAGGAACCTATTAGATTGCCACCTCATCGACCTCAGGACCATTGCATCCCACTACTTCCTGGTAGTGCACCTCCCAACATTCGACCCTACCAGTACCCATTTCATCAAAAGATTGAGATCGAAAGATTGTCCATAAACTCCTGCAGGCTGGGGTTATTCGACCCAGCACTAGTCCGTATTCTTCACCAGTATTGCTTGTTCGTAAGAAGGATGGTTCTTGGTGTCTCTACATTGATTATCAGGATTTGAACAAACTAACCATCAAGGACAAGTTTCCAATCCATGTCATCGATGAACTCCTTGATGAACTTCATGGTACACAATTTTTCTCCAAATTGGACCTATGCTCGGGGTATCACCAAATTCATCTTCATGATGCCGACATTCTTAAGATAGCCTTTCACACACATGATGGCCATTATGAGTTTCTTGTCATGCCATTTGGGCTTACTAATGCCCCCTCCACCTTCCAAAGTTTGATGAACTAAGTATTATGTCCCTTCTTGCAGAAGTTTCTCTTGGTCTTCTTTGATGACATTCTTATCTATAGTCCCACATGAGGGGATCACTTCCACCACCTCGACACTACCTTGGGTGTTCTTGCTGCTAACCACCTATGTGTCAAACATTCAAAGTGTTCTTTTGGGCGAACAGTAGTGGAGTATTTGGGACATATTGTCGCATCTGATGGTGTTCGTGTCGACCCCACCAAAATTGCAGCTATGACAAATTGGCCCCAACCAAAGACCCTCAAAAGCTTACATGGATTTCTTGGTCTAACAGGATACTATAGAAAATTTGTCAAGGATTATGGCATAATTGCAGCTCCATTGACAGCTATGCTCAAAAAAGATGCATTTGCATGGTCACTTGCATCTTTTCAAGCACTTGACAACCTTAAACATGCCATGTGCGCCACGCCAGTCTTGGTCATGCACGATTTCTCTAAGCCCTTTGTGCTTGAGTGTGATGTGTGTGGAACAAGTCTTGGTGTTGTACTTATGCAGGAGGGTTGTCCCATCACCTTCACCAATAAGACCCTAACTAGATGTAATTTGGTATGTTCCACATATGAAAAAGAGATGATGGCTATTATCCACACAGTTCAAAAATGGTGTCCCTATTTGATTGGCTGACACTTCTGACTTAAAATGGACCATCAAAGCCTCAAATATTTTCTAGAACAACGAGTATCTTCTCTAGAGCAACAAAAATGGGTTTCTAAACTCAAGGGATACAATTATGAAATTACCTACAAAAAAGGTACGGAAAACTTAGTGGTTGATGCTCTCTCTCACCAGTTTGACGATATGGTGCACCGCTATGTAGTCTCTCTTCCCATTTCCACTTGGCTCCATGATCTTCAAAATGAGTGGCATAATGATATCCCAACCCAATAACTCATTCTTCAACTATCTGTTGATCCATCTGCTAAATCTCATTATACTTAGGATGGGCACACATTGCGATATAAAGGTCACCTAATGTTACCAATAGGTTCCAAGTTCAAACAACCAATTTTACAGGAGATGCATGCTTCCCCTTATGTTGGTCATTCAGGGTTCTTGAAAATGTACGAGAGAGTTCATCATAATTTCTTTTGGCACGAACTCGAGAAGGATATCAAAACATTTATTGCTGAATGTGATATCTACCAACATACTAAAGGCGAAACAATTTCCCCACCTGGTCTACTCCAACCACTTCACATTCCCACACGTATTTGGATCTATATTTCCATGGATTTCATTGAAGGCCTCTCAAAATATGGCAGTAAATCAGTGATTCTTGTCTTAGTGGATCGTCTCTCTAAATATGCTCATTTTTGCACTTTGGCCCATCCCTACACTGCTTCCACCATTGCTCAGACATTTATTGATCACATATTCTGACTCCATGGTGTTCTTACTTCTATTATTTTAGATCGTGATTCCACTTTCACCAGTCATTTTTGGTAAGAACTCTTCAAGCATCTGGGTACACAATTAAAAATGAGTTTGAGATATCCACAAACCAATGGCCAGACTGAAATCATCAATAAATGTCTAGAAACCTATCTTCATTGTTTTATCACAGAGCAGCAACATCAGTGGGTCAAATGGTTACCTCTTGCAGAATGGTGGTATAATACATCCTACCACACATCTACTAAAATGACCCCATATGAAGTAGTTTATGGGCAAGTGCCCCCACCACTTCTCCTGTATACACTTGGTAGTTCACCGGTTTAGACAGTCGACACTACTCTTCACCATCGAGATCAAATTCTCCACATCTTATAGGACAATCTTCATTTAACACAAAATCGTATGAAGCAATAGGCCGATCAACACCGCTCTAAGCACACCTTTCAAGCAGGTGATATGGTTTTTCTTTGCCTACAACCATAAACAATCATCCTTGAAACAAAAGGGGTGTCAAAAGATTGCCCCTAAGTTTTATGGTCCGTATAAGGTTCTCCAGTAGATTGAGTTTGTTGCTTAAAATTTGGAGCTTCCACCTTCCTCCCGCATTCACCCAATATTTCATGTCTCATGTCTGAAGAAAGTTCTTGGCACCAACATTAAAGCATAAACAGTCTTACCAAAACCTGATAATGAAGGCTCCCTCCTTATCAAACTAGAAGCAGTCTTGGCTCAATGCACCTGCCAACTTCTCTCTCGCACCATCATTGAAGTTTTAATTCAGTGGAAAGGATTGCAACCCGAAGATGCCACATGGGAACCAATATTCTAGATTCAACAACATTTTCCACAATTGACGCCTTGAGGACAAAGATTTTTCCAAGAGGGAGGGGATGTTAGGAACCCGTGTTCTACTCTTCTATTTGCATTATTAGCATAGTAGTTGCTTTAGACGCATATGCTTTGTAAGTCATCCCTGGAGCATATTTGTTTTATCCCACATGCATGAGATGAAATAGTTGTTAGAATAAAATTTGTATTTAAGTCAGTGTTAAGGCCCAATGAAGACATCCACAAATGGTATTGAATTGAGCTTGCTCAAAGGAGGTTTCCCCCTCAAAGAGGCCAATGATTCTACAATTTTGCTATTGTAATTCAGTTCTGTTGGTTTCATTTAATATATTGCTGATTTTTTGTAGTTTATTTTGTGTATTTGCAATGCTATGTTGGTTTCACTATTATTGTATTGATTAATGACAAATTATGCTTGATGGATATTGTAATTATTGTTCAAGTACATTGACACAGTGGTTGTATTATTATACCAACCATGGTTGGATTATATGTAATTACTTTCCTTATGCAGTTATGTTTTGTTTCATGTTATGCTAGTGATCGGTAACTGTTAAATGTTACATGTTTACTTTATGTTTATCATACTTAGTTAGTATACTAAGATCACTAATTAGATTTTTGTGGTGTAATCTAATGAAATAATATGTGTTCAAAAAAATTATTACATTATTCTAGTAAATCCTTATGGGAATGTTACATTGTGGTATCAGAATTGTGGCTTGAACTCTAGGACGTAATGAGTCCGCTAACATTTGTGTATTATTCTATTATCAAAAAGAAGAATGGTGCGACTAAGAGCACTAGAGAGGGTCATTTAAATGTCAATGACAATACCCCTCCGTTTGATCCTAACCAATTTGCCGCTGAGCAAGTAGCAAAGTTGGATCAGATTCTTATAACCATGATTGAAACTAGGTATAAAATTGTAGCCTTGGAATAGGAAATCATGGACACGAGGAGGAAGCCCATTAGGATGAGCTTGAAGAGCATCCTGCTGAGTAGGAAATCCCTTAAGAGCAAAGACACGAGGAAGTGCCTCAGGATGCAAGAGCACGTGTAGCCACAGAATTGGCAAGGGATATGAAAAAGGTAAATCCACTTAATTTTGACAGAACCGTTACAGGAGACGAAGCTGAAGCATGGTTGATTGAAATGGATAAGTATTTCAAGATTTAAAAGTACTCTGAGGTCACCAAAGCCATTTAGGGAGCATAACAGTTAGCTGAAGAAACAACTACATGGTGTCGTATGCAGACCTATTTTTGCCTTGTTTTTTTTTTTTTTTTTTTTTTTTTTTTTTTTTTTGAGGAATGATTTGCTTATGTTTTGATAATGATTTTGAATGCTTAGAAAAGAAATAAAGTGCTAAAATAACAAAACTTGCAGCAATGAGAAAACTCAAAAAAATCACTTTTTCCAAATAATGCAACTAGCAAAAAATTCTAGATTTGGATTACAATCAAAATATCAAGAATTTATCAAATGTTACAACAACCTAGATCATAAAATATCGACTATTATCTAAATCCAACATACCCATAAAATGTTAGCCACTTTGACAGGGTGTTGTAATAGAAACCAGCCAACTAGAAGCCATGAAAATGATGGATTTGTCCTTCACCAAATGATGTCTATGTTGTCCTCAAGGTAGTTAAGTGTTCCTCAACCCTAAGCACCTCAAAACCACCAAATCGCTGCACCAAACCCTAGGCAACCAACATGTAAAACTCTACGCCCCTCCTTGAAGTGGTACGACCAGCAAAGGCAATGGTACAACCCCAAAAAGGAGTTATCACAACTGATAAACCTCAAAAAATCTCCTTCAATCCATCTCGAAGTATGAACTCTACAAATTGAAGTCCAATCGTCTGAAGGAAAAGATGAATCGAACACCACTGAAGCTCAGATGTGATCTCTGTGTGAAACCACCCAATATTCTCCAGACTGTATCTCTCAACAACATAGAGAATGTTGCTTGCAAGGAATTTTGTCCTCACAAACCCTGAGAAGAAAGCTCTCCTCCAAAACCAAAACCAATTCTAAAATCTTCATCCAACATAATGAAAAATGAGCTCCAAACACCCTTATATAACCCCCCAAAAACCCACAACCTCCTTTTGGGGAATAAAATGTTTTAAATTTTAAATTATAAAGTCCCCTTATGTCTCCCTAGGCACCCAACTTAAATTATAACACTTTAATGTTATAATTTTCACTTATGTCTCCCAAGGTCCTTTTTATAAATTAACTTTATAAAATAACAAATAATTGCATTAGACTAAATAAACATTGAAAAATAGGTAACAACTGCTCCCACTGAGACTACTAAAAATAGTATGATTGACAATTGGCTTCCTCGACGCCCAAAACTAACTTACTAAAAATAGTATGGGATAAAATACCAAAAACACTCCAAAAAAGGGCAATATGCAACTCCTAACTACACCATGTTAGATAAACGATCACTAGAGTTCCCTAACCACACTCTATTAGCCTACGAGAATGACTAAATAGGCTAACTCAGACAATCTCATGTAAAGGCTAGGAAGGGGATATTATAGTCCACCCTTCCCAAGATTGCTTGTCCTCAAACAATCTCAACTTTGGATGCTATAAAATCTACTCATTCTCCCACGTCGCATCCTCCACTATTAAGTTCCTCTACTTGACCAAGTACTCCTTAATTACCCTCCTCTGAAGAGTTCGCTCTCTGGAATCTATGATGGCCTCTAGAACCAAAATCAATTTACCCTTCTCATCCAAGGGTGGCAACTCTGATGAAGGAATCACAACCACATTGTGTCCTAACTCCTTAATCCTAGATACATGAAAAACATTATGGACTCTACTGTCAGCTGGCAATTCAAGCTCGTAGGTGACCTCCCCAACTCTCCTAGACACCCTAAAAGGACCATAAAACCTGAGCTTTCAGTTTCTCGACACCGTTTTTCTTGAGAGAAGACTGTCTATAAGGCTGAAGCCTCAAATACACCATGTCCCCAACCTCAAAATTGCGGTTTGTATGGTGTTGATTAGCATAAAGCTTCTATTGATTTTATGGCTACTACAAATTTTTCTTCAAATATTTCATCATATCTTGGCTCTCCTATAATAAATATCTTGCCTTAGGCACTCTACTATCTCCAAATTAAAAATCCAAGAAGTTTGGTGCCTCGTACCCGTATAAAGCCATAAATGGAGACATCCTGATAAACATGTGATAGGTAGTATTGTAACAATACTCACCATGGTACAACCATTTGATCCAAGCCCTTTGTTATCTTAAAACATAATTTTTGAGATACCTCTCCACCCATTTGTTCACTATCTCCACCTGCCCATCCGTCTGTGGGTGGTAGCTAGTGCTCGGAGTAAGCTCAGTCCCACTCAATCTGAAGAGCTCCTACCAAAAGAGATTGAGGAACTTATTATCCCTATCACTGACTATACTCTTAGGCATCCCATGTAACCTGAATACCTCTCTAAAAAAGAGATCATCCACCTGTGCTACAGTATATGTCACTAAAATAGCATAAAAATGGGCAAATTTGGTCAACTTGTCAACCACAACATATATGCAGTCCTTGCTATATACCTTGGGTAACCCGGTAATGAAGTCCATAGAAATACATTCCCATTCTTGATTAGGAATGGGTAAGGGCTGAAGTAAACCAACTGGATAGGTATGCTCATTCTTGTTCTACTGGCAAGTAGGGCACTCTTTGACATACTTAAGGACTTCATTTTTAAGCCCTTTCCACATGAATCTCTTTCGAATCTACCTTTATGTCTTGAAAAACCCTGGGTGACCAGCCATAGGTGCATCATGAAATACCCTAAATAACTTCACCTTAAGCTGAGATGAAGGCACCAAATAAATTTTATCCTTATAAATAATCAACTCATTAAGCATTGTATACCTGCCATCATGAATTGTACCTTCTACAATACCTACTACCCAATAATCCTTAGCATACTATGTTGTAATTAATTCTCTCCAATCAGCATAAATCTCTACCAGAGAACATAAGTGAGGCCTCTTAGAAAGTGCATCAGTAACTACATTCTTTTTTCCCTTGACATATACAATGTCAAAATCATATGCTTGTAGTCGATTTACCCACTTTTGTTACATGTCATTGATGTTCTTCTAGTTCATGAAATATTTGAAACTATTGTGGTCAGTTTTAATAACAAATTTACCCCCAACTAGGTATGGTCTAAACTTGGCCAAGGCATGCATGATGGTCAACATCTCTTTGTCATAAACAGAATAGATTTTCTTCACACCTCTCAATTTTCTACTCTCAAATGCAATGGGGTGCTTCTCCTAAATCAAAATAGCACCAATCCCCTCTCCTGATGCATCATACTCCACCTCAAAAGGTTTGGAGAAATCAGGTATGGCTAACATTGGACATGATGACATCACCTATTTGAAGTGCTCAAAACACCTCTTAACTGAATTTGACCACTCAAATGCTCCCTTTTAGTTAAATCTATAAGTGGGGCTACAGTCTGAGAAAAACCCTTAACAAACCTCTTATAAAAACCACACAAACCAAAGAACCCTTTAAGCTAAGTGAGGTTTGTTGGTAGAGGCTAGTCAACAATAGCCTTGATCTTCTCAGGGTCAACTCTCACCCCCTCTGCACTGATGATGTGACCAAGGTACAAAAGCTCTGTCATATCAAAGTCACATTTTGACCCCTTTGCATAGAGAGACTCACACTCCAAGATGCTCAAAACCTCCTCAAGATGTTGCACGCATTCCTCCCAGGTTTTGCTAAAAATCAGAATATCATTAAAAAATATCAAAATGAATTTTCTCAACTGATTCTTGAAAACTCGATTCATATAACTCTATAAAGTGGTTGGGCATCCATCAAACCAAAAGGCATCACCATGAACTCAAAATGCCCACAATGGTACCTGAAATCCATCTTCTCTATATCCTCTTCCCTCATCCAAATCTAATGGTGTCTTGACCTCAAATCTATTTTGGAGAAGTACCGAGCACTATGTAACTCATCAATCAACTCATCTATTCTAGGGATGGGATACCTATTCTTTATTGTCTTCTTATTTAGGGCTTTGTAATCAATGCACATTCACATAGTCCCATCTTTTTTCTTTACCAAAACAACTACTTATGCAAATGGGCTTTTGCTAGGTCTTATGTGCCCCATCTCCAATAACTCCTTAATTGCTTTTTCTAATTCATCTTTGTGTTTCTTAGGATGACGGTAAGGAGTGATAATCATAGGTTTAGTACCTTCTTCCAACTCTATGATGTGCTTTATCCCTCTATCTGGTGGCACTCCAGGAGGAATACTAACAAATACCATGTTATGTTGTGATATTAGCTTCTAGATGTCCGAATGGTAATTATTCTTTTGTTGCTCTGAAACGGTAGGCACGATGAGACACTCAACTGCCCACTCAACCTGTTCATGTCTGATTAACCGCTCCATCCTTTTGAAAGACACCACCCTAGGCCCCCCATTTGATAGGCCTCTAAGTACTATCTTCTTCCCATTGGCCTCGAACTTCATCTCCATCTTTTGACGATTGAATGAGAACTCCACAAGGGACTTCATCCAACGCATTCCCAACACCATATCAGTATCCCCGATGTTGACCACATAGAATTCATCTATCAATTCATATTCACCTAATTGAAGTTTCAGATTTGAAACCTTTCGAGTATAATAAAGTTTGTACCCATTAGTTACCATTACCTTAAAACCATCATGCTCTTATGTCTTTAGACCTCTCCTAGACACAAACTTCTCATCAATGAATTTATGTGTGGCACATGTGTCAATTAGAGCTATGATTCATTGCCCTTGTAAAGTCCCTCTAACCTTAAATGTGACTACCCTTTGAATGCTCTAGAATTGGGAAATGGTTCCATCACTCTTCAGCTCCTCCTCTGATGTATTCTCCTCATCACTACTCTCCATATCAAACTGTTGATCTAATTTTTTTGATGCTATTTCATCAGTAGAAAAGCAATCTATTTGCTTTACCTTTGCCTTCACACTGCACTTATGCGATGGGTCCCAAGGCTCTCTACAATGCAAGCATAATTTATTCCTTCAGAGCTCATTCAACTGATCATTATCCAGTTTATTTGAGTCTTGTTTGGGCTAATGGGAATCACAGTGAAAATGCTTCATCTTTATCTTTCTTATGCATAAATCCCTTGGAATGGAATTTACTTCTAGAAGTAGAAGACTCCATATCCCTCACCCTCTTGATGGCTTCCTGCAAAGTGGATGGATTGAGTCCCTTAACCCAACCACGTAAAGGGTCTGAAATCCCACCAATAAAAAGAACAATCAACCTCCTTTTTGAGATATCTGTAACAAGCACCAAAAGTCTCTGGAACTCCGCAACAAAGTTGTCCACAGTACCCCATTGTTTAAGTTGAGCCACTTCCTTAAAGTGCAATTCAAGATCTTTCATATCAAATCTATCTATCAACCTCTCAATGAACCCAACATATGTATCAATCTAATCATGTCCCAAGGTAATCATCCCATGATGCCACCACTTGTGAGCAACACCATCCAAGTGAATAACGGCATATTTGATGGCCTCATCTTCTGGCATAGGATTTAGCTAAAAAAAGGTGTCTAACTTCTACACCCAAGCCCTTGTAGTAGTCTTCCCTGTGCCATCCTAAAATGGAATTGTGAGCTTCCCAACTTTCCTCTGTAAATCATGGTTATGTGCTCTTTCACCCCTGTGTGGTATGTGTTTCATTCTAAGGTCACAATAGTCTCTGAAAGACATCTCTGCACGAATCTTTGAATCTGAATCCCTCCAATCTTGTAAGAACTCATCCTATAAATCATTGAAGGTGGGTTCATAACCAACTTGGGGTTGGACTCTAGGTGGAAAGGTAGGCATAAGAGGCCTAGAAAAAGTTGCCCTAGTATGTTGATCGGCAGTTCTGTTGTTCACAGAATGTCCAATATTCCCATTGTTATTGTTTCCTCCATTGTTACCATTATTATTGTTGTTCACTGCCATATGGTGTGTCAATAGGGCTATCATTTGTGCCAAGGTCTGTTGTAACCCTTGCTAAAACTCTCGCTGCCCTCTCACATATCATTAAACATATAACGGGTGCTTGGTTCCTCATTTCCCTTGTTATCCCTGTCTCTGTCACCCATTTCTACCTCTTCTTCATAACCTAAATCAAACAAATTCCTAGCTCCCATGTATCTTCCTCTCCTGTAAGTGATGCATTCAATGTTTCTTTGACTCATGAAAAGTTATGTCATCAATCCCCTTCAGGGTGGCAGGATACTCTGCTCTGATACCACTATAGTATGCAGCCCTGTTTTTGCCTCTTTTTTTTTTGAGAAATTATTTGATTATGTTTTGATAATGATTTTGAATGCTTAGAATAGAAATAAAGTGCAGAAATAACAGAACTTGTAGCAATGAGTAAACTCAAAAATTTCACTTTTTCCAAATAATGCAACTAGCAAAAAATTTCAGATTTGGATTACAATCAAAATATCAATAATTTCTCAAATGTGACAACAACCCAGATCATAAAATATCAACTATTATATAAATCCAACATACCCATAAAATGTTAGCCACTTTGATAGGATGTTGTAGTCGAAACTAGCCAACTGGAAGCCATGAAAATGATGGATTTGTCCTTCACCAGATGATGTCTCTATTGTTCTCAAGGTAGCTGAGTGTTCCTCAGCCCTAGGCACCTCAAAACCACCAAATAGCTTCACCAAACCCTAGGCAACCAACATGTAAAACCCTATGCCCCTCCTTAAAGTGGCACGGCCAACAAAGGCAATGGTATGGCCCCAAAAAGGAGTTATCACAATTGATAACCCTCAGAAAATCTCTTTCAATCTGTCTCAAAGTATGAACTCTGCAAATTGAAGCCCAATCATCTGAAGAAAAAGATGAATCGAACACCAGTGAAGCTCAAATGTGATCTTTGTGTGAAACCACCCAATATTCTTCAGAATGTATCTCTCAACAGTGTAGAGAACACTTCTTGCAAGAGATTTCTTCCTTACAAACCTTGAGAAGAAAGCTCTCCTCCAAAACCCAAAAAAAATCCAAAATCTTCATCCAACATAATGAAAAATGAGCTCCAAACACCCTTATATAACCCCTCAAAACACTTTAACGTTATAATTTTCACTTATGTCTCCCAAGGTCCTTTTTATAAAGTAACTTTATAAAATAACATAAGTTAAATATTTAATTTAACTTTAATAACATTACGTTATTTTAAATAATTGCATTAGACCAAATAAACATTGAAAAATAGGTAACAACTGCTCCCACCAACACTACTAAAAATGGTATGATTGACAATTAGCTTCCTCGATGCCCAAAACTGACTTACTAAAAATAGTATGGGAGAAAACACCAAAAACACTCTAGAAAAGGGAAATACGCAACTCCCAACTACACCATGCTAGATAAATGATCACCAGAGTTTCCTAACCACACTCTATGAATGACTGAATAGGCTAATTCAAACAATCTCATGTAAAGGCTAGCAAGGGGACATTACACATGGTAGGCCAACAAGAAGTTGAAAATGAATCTTAACTTGACCACCACTACTTGAGAACAGTTTATGATACTATTCAAATCACAGTGGCTTCCATAGTTATATTTTGATCAAAAGCTTACAAATTTTTAGAATCTGAAGCAAGGAGACTTATCGATGAATAAGTATTGGGAATAGTTCACCAAGCTTCTAAAATATGTACCTCAATATCAGGCAAATGAGAGGCTCAGGATTAGGAAGTTCATCATGGGATTAAAATCTTAGATTGGTGGAGATGTGGACATTCATGGACCATCTACCATGGACCAAGTATTTAAGAAAATAGTCAAATAGGAGCAAAAGTTTAAATTTCTTACTCAAGTCAGAGATAAATTTAAGAAAAAAATTAGAAGTTCTAAGCCAACTTTCAAATAGAAAAACTGGAAGCAGAGGAGTGGAGACTCCAAGAAGACAGTTCAAGAGTCAGAATACCAAATTTAATAGTGATTCGGGTAGTAAGAAACTGGGTAATGGTTTCAAAGGTGGTTTCAAGGAAAATCAATAGTCTGATAGGAAGGGCCCAGTAGGAAGTTGTTTCATCTGTAGGGGTGACCATTTTGTGTGTGAGTGTACCCAGGATAAGTTGAGGAACAAAGGTTCTACTCCTCAGCAAGGAAATTTTTAGCAACGTATTCATGTGGCAGTTGATAATCGGCAAGCTGAATTCCAAGTTTCACCCATATAATTGTCAAGTATTTTATTTGAACATCCAATTTCCATTTTGATAGATACAGGGGCCACATAATGTTTTATAGCTCCTAGAATTCTAAATAAGTTGTCTAGAAAATCTAGAGTAATGGTAAATGCATGGTCGGTACAATATGGGAATGATTATAAAGTCAAAGTTGACAAGTGCTTAGTAGAAGTAGAGATTAGGTTCCCTGAATTCACAATAATAGTGGATTTATATGTAGCACCAGTAGGGTCATATGATGTGATCTTAAGAGTCAACTAGCTTGTGAAACATAAAGCTAAAGTTGACTTCTATCTGAAAAAGGTTGAGTGTCTAAACGATTCTAAAAATCAAACACTGATTTAGGGTGAGAAAATGGAGTTAAGGCTTAGGTAGATTTATGCAATGCAACTCAGGAAGGCCCAAAGAAAAAGATGTCAAGCATTCATCATCAAGATAAATGAAATGGAAGAAATTAAGGAACCATCAATTGAATATTATCCTTTCTTTATAAATTTTCATGATGTGTTTCTAGAGGAATTGCCAGGATTGCCTCATAAATGGGAGTTTGATTTCTCTATTGATATCAAACCAAAATCAAAACCTCAATCTAAGTCACCGTATAGAATGACAACCACTGAATTGGTTGAATTGAAGGCACAACTCCAAGAATTATTGTCCAAAGGGTTGATCAGACCAAGTGTGTCACCATGGGGTGCATTAGTTGTCTTCGTCAATAAGAAGGATGGTACTTTTTGACTTTGCATTGATTATAGAATGTTAAATAAAGCGATTATCAAAAATAGGTATCCGCTACCTTGAATAGATGATATTTTTTATTAGATGTGAGGAGCAACTATATTTTCTAAGATTAATTTTAGCGCTGAATATCATCAATTAAGGATGAAGGATGAAGATATTCCTAAGATGACATTTAGAAATTGATATAGGCACTACGAGTTTATAGTGTTACCATTTAGGTTGATGAATGCACCTGCAACATTCATGAATCTCATGAATAACGTGTTCAAAGATTATCTAGATCATTTTGTTTTGGTCTTTTTAGATGACATTCTTATATATTCTAAGGATGAGGAAAAGCATCTTCAACATCTGGAACTGGTTTTACAATGTTTATGAAAGCATAAGTTATTCAACAAATTGTTTAAGTGTGCATTTTTCAAAAGAAAGTGCAATATATGGAACATATTATCTCAACAAATGACATTTATGTTGATCAAGGTAAGATAAGAGCCATTATGGAGTGGTCGACACCAAGGAATGTCCATGAGGTAAGGAGTTTCATGGGATTA
The DNA here is from genome assembly GCA_037957365.1 of Torreya grandis. Lineage (NCBI taxonomy): Eukaryota > Viridiplantae > Streptophyta > Pinopsida > Cupressales > Taxaceae > Torreya > Torreya grandis. The sequence continues at coordinate 6,857,605 of JARHVA010000041.1, forward strand.
GCAAGTTATTACAAGAAATTCATTTCAACATCTGGAACTGGTTTTACAATGTTTATGAAAGCATAAGTTGTTCAACAAATTGTTCAAGTGTGCATTTTTCAAAAGAAAGTGCAATATATGGAACATATTATCTCAACAAATGACATTTATGTTGATCAGGGTAAGATAAGAGCCATTATGGAGTGGTCGACACCAAGGAATGTCCATGAGGTAAGGAGTTTCATGGGATCAACAAGTTATTACAAGAAATTCATTTCAAAATTTTCCAAGATAGCTAATCTGATTACATATCTGCAACATAAGAATCAAAGTTTTATCTAGTCAAATAAGTGTGAAATAGTTTTTTAGTAATCGAAAAGAAGGCTTACTTCAGCTCCAGTGTTAAGAGTTGTCGGTCCCAATGATCAATTTTTAGTAATCACAGATGCCTCTGGGGATGGACTAGGAGTCCTTATGAAGGATGGTGCAGTGGTAGTTTATGAGTCAAGTATGTTGAAGTCTTATGAGGTGAATTATGCCCCTCATGACTTTAAATTTGCAGCAATTATTCATGATGTGTAAGTTTGGAGACATTATTTGTTGAGTAAACTGTTTGAGCTCAAGACTGATAACTTAAGACTCAAATACATCTTCACCCAACCAAATTTGAATGCTCGTCAGAGATGCTGGTTAGAAATTTTGTCTGACTATGACTTTGATATCAATTACATCAAAGACAATGAAAACAAAATAGCTAATGCCTTAAGTCATAGAGGTACATAATAGTTGTGGCTACTATTAGGAGTACTTTTAGAGATTGAGTGATCTAATTCTCACCAGAAGATGAATTTTACGATTAGGAAAAGAAAGCATTGTCTGAGAATACTCAAAATTCTAAGTATAAAGGATATAAATTAGAGAATGATGGTCTCTTATGATACAATAGAAGGATATATGTGTCAGATCGAGAAAATTTGAGGAGCATAGTGCTAAAAAAATTGCACAATGCCTCATATTCAAGACATCCAGGAGTAACCAAGTTTATGGCAGAGCTTAGAACACTTTATTTCTAGAAGGGAATCAAGAAAGATGCAATGGACTTTATGTAACATTATTTGAAATGTTAGTGAGTGAAAGCTAAACATGTGCATCTGACTGGATTGTTATATCAACATGACATATTGGAATGAAAATGGCAAGCGATCAATATGGACTTTGTCCAAGAATTACCATTGTCACAGAACAGGTACGACATGATCTTGTTGTAGTTGATAAATTAACCAAGATAGCACATTTTATAATAGGCAATTGGACAAATGATGCACCGACTCTTGCAAAGAGATTCATGAAGGAAGTGTATTGATTGCATGGGTTTACAGAGAAGATAATTTTGGATTGTGATCTGAGGATTGCTTCTAAGTTTTAGTTAAATCTGAATTCAGCTTTGAGTATGCAACTAAACTTTAATACTACATATCACCCACAGACTGATGATCAAACTGAGTGAATTAATCAGGCATTAGAATATCTTCGTATGTATTGCATGGATCAACAATACAAGTGAGAAGAATACCTTCCACTAGTTGAGTTTGATTATAATAACTCATACAAATTTTCTTTGAAGATGGCATCATTTGAAGCACTGTATAGAAGAAGATGTATAACACCAATCAGTTGGGACAGGTTAGAAGACAGGGTAGTCTTTGGACCTAAGATGCTTTCAAAAATAGAAAATCAAGTCAGAACAATTAGGCAGAGATTGACTGAGGTCAATGATAGGCAAAAGAATTATGTTGATTTGAAGAGAAAAGTTAGGTAGTTTTTAGTAGGTGATAAATTATTATTGTGGGTTAAGCTGCAAAAGAGCTCGATTAAATTCAAGAAGTCAACGAAACTTTCACCGAGATATGTGGGACCCTTCAAGGTTTTATAAGTGGTCAATCTTATAGCATATAGGCTTGCATTTCCACCCGTTCTAGCTCTATTGCATAATGTCTTCCATGTATTTTATCTTTAAAAGTATATAGTTGATCTTTCACATGTGTTGGATTAGAATGTTTTGCAGGTTCTAGATCTCGAGGTGGTCATGGTAGAACCAATCAGAGTAATTGACATTCATAAACTTCATTTACGTAATAAAGAAGTGTCATAATACAAAGTCTTATGGGACCAATACTCTAAGAATAGTGCTACTTAAGAGGACTATGATGAGTTATACATGCTATTTTGATATTTGTTTGTTTGATTTAATGTTTCATACTATGTTATTTTTCTGTTAAATAATATTTGTTATTCATAACTATTATTTCAATAAGTGTCATTAGGACGATGACTAACTTTAGGGGAGAAGAATATTACATCCTGATTTCTCACTAAGTTGATTTACCTAATTATTCATGGATTATTATGGTTGTTAGATTGATTATTTATTTTTTAACTAAACTATAAGTCATATGTTGTTATGGGACAATTGTATGTTACTTTGATTTCATGATTTCATTGCTATGAGTTGACTTTATTATGAATTTTGTACATTATAATTATGTTAATTATTGTTACAACATTATTTTATGATATATATCATAATGTATCGGGTTAACTACATTCTTGTCGTGAGTTGGATGCAGGGGAATTCATCTCTTAGTGCATGATGGAAAGAGAGCATCATCAAAGAGGGTGACATAAATGGAGATGTTTAGGGACAACAAAAGAACTATTAAAACCTATGCACACACTATAGTAGATAATACATGTTCTATGCATTGTGTGGATTATTAGAGTTGGTACATTTTTTATGTTATTTGTATTAAATATTAGATTTTGCGTATTAATGAGTGTTAGTTCAATTTAATACTTATATATGAAATAAATCATGTGTGTGATTGCATTATGTATATTTTATGTAGAGTTAGTACATAATATTGTAGTATGATTATATTATGTTACTGTACTCATGTTTGTTTATGATTACGAGAACATAAATCTATGTGGATAATATCTAGTTACTATTATGTATAGACTAGCAAAAACATCTTTACAATGTTCTTAAACATTAGCTTGTTATTATTGATATTCAAGAATATCAATATATGCTTTAAGTTATCATTGATATTAGGATGTTCTGAGATTGGATTAGGCAGTAAAGTGTGTGATTATCTAGAACCAAGATTGTTGGCAAATAGAAAGATTTAGATACATGTATCCATAAGAGTACAAAAGGTTAGTGTTTCCTTCATTAGTGAAAATATAAAAATCAAAGCAATGAAACAAATTACCTTAAGCCTAGGACCTCATGAGCCAAAGCAAGGATGAGAGAAAACCAAATATGAAGGCAAAAGCATTCAAATTATACCTTCATTTGTGGATTCTTCACCTTGTCAAATGCAAGCAGAATGTGGCTCAGAATGTAGTATCAAAGGGTCTTTAGTAATGTCATATTTGAATATTGGAGCATCTCTCTTTTATAATAATAGCTTGATAAGAATTTGAATTGATGCACAAGGTGACTCTGAGAACTAGTGGGGCATCACTATAAATATTGAACATGAAATATGAAGAGGGGTACCCATTTATTTAATAAGCAAAGTGACTAAATTGGAGCCCTCCATCTTACCTTCAATATGGAGGGTGGATAAGTCACCCCTAGGCAGGGATCACATGGATCGTGACATGGATCACCAATATGATCCCTTCATCTTATCCAAGATGAAGGGTGGAGGGTGTTTCCTCAAAATATTTCAAGGAGGATTAATAAGAGCCCTTTATCTTGCATGCGAGATGGAGGGTGGAGAATGCCCCTTCAAAATATCTTGAGAGATCAAATGAGAGCCCTCCAAGATGGAGGGTGGAGAATGTTCCCTCATAATTTGCTTTGGATATTGGAGGTGGGGTCATAAAAGAATATGCCATGGCATCTTGAGATTGTTTTAGAAGAGAAGATGCTCTTTGAATGAGGTGAAAAAGAGAAGAATAAATAATTCAAGTGAAATTATAATTCCAAATCCATGGAATTATAATTAGAAAGAAGATATTTTAAACTAATCAAAAATAACTATTTAATGAATATAATGTGATATAAGGGCCTTTCCAAGATAGAGGGTCGAGAATGCTCCTTGGAAAGTGGTGCAAATGAGGGTTTAATTGAATTAAATGAAATTAGAAATTTTAATTCCATATAATTTCTAATTAGAGGAAGGATTAATTAAACTAACCAAAAGGATTAATTTAATTAATATGATATGAATATGAATTTGTTTGATTTGATTGCAATAAGATAAATTGATTAATTGACCAGAGAGATGGAAATAATTAGAGGTGACGAGAAATATGACCAAAATGACAATTTAATGATCTAATATGATGAATTACCTCAATTAGGGATGCTCCAAGATGAATTCAAACTCATACATTAAATGCACAGAGTAAAATATGATGAACAATTGAAATTAGACCAGTTTATGTACAATTTGTGAAAAGTCATTTTGTTTTACAATTTTGACATAGAAGTGATTAAAATAGTGTCTACATTTTACCTATGTTTGAGGAGGTGTTGTGAGACATAAACGAAGTACCGTCTTCTAAAATAATGAGAAAAAATGTTAAAATGAGTAGATGAAAAATTAGATGATGAAATAATAGATGTTGTAATTTGATGTTTTTGCTAAATCCATTAGCAAATAGGTTCAAATATATCTTAAAATGGCACTTGGTAAGCTTTGGATGCCCCCTTGAGGGGAGAGTCAGGGAATATTTCGGACAAGTGGACCTGCAAAATGATGAAATGACATCATTGAAAAACCCCAAGAGGGGAAAAATGAAAAGGATAGAATAAAATGGGAGGATAAATGGATACCGGAGCCAAAATTAAGCCTCCAGAGAAGAATGAACATCATACAATGTCTTGGGGGAATTTTTGAAATTGCTAGCTATATATTCTCCTTGGGGGGTCAAATAGATATCAATTATTATCATGAGTTTTTCATTGTCTTATGATTGGATCAGATAGAGAAATAGTTGATTTGACATTGTTGTGTGACTAGACCTTTGATACTTGATTTTTAATATTACAAATGACAGTATGCATCATAATCTAGAAATGAATCATGATAACATTTGTTTTTTGAAGTGTGTAAAATTTAATTCAAATGTAAATGAATACAATTTCAAGCAAAATATAGAAAATCAAGTCTGAAATGTAAAACATTATGCACATAAGTCGATTTGAATTTAGATACAAATGTTCCCAACCTAAAACCCTGTTATGAATAATCAAGATTGAAATTGGAAAGCATAATGTACTAAACTAAGGCAACCGAATAACAAAATAACATACAAGTAAATAAACAAACAAGTAACACACACACACACACACACACGAAATCAAAGAAACATTCATTTAGTAAATGAGTGTGTGTGGCAATAAGGCATTACTCTTGAAATCAAGGGTGAGATAAAACAATTGTGACTTAAGAGGGGGAATAGAAGAATAAGGAAGGGGTGGCCAAGATGAATCCAAATGCCCTATGCAAGTGGACGTTGCCTACATGTCCCATGGACTTCAGGTCAAATGTAGTTCTCCCAAGGATTAGGAAAGAAGAAAGGTAATGACAAGTAAAGAAGACTAACTATAGAGGAAAAATAAGAATGGGATCACAAAACGGTGAGAGCATATAAATAATGAGCTTACCAGAATGGTGAGTGTATAGGATAGAGATATTCTTGCAAAACAACGAGAGCGTGGGATAAAGGATAATCGAGCTAACATAAGAAAACTAAGTGTTGCCTACATAGTCCAATTTGACCTCAAGCCATTATACTTCGATAGAAATTAGGAGCAGAATATGATAAGTATGATCAAAAAAGGAAAAATGATTGAAACTGAATGGTTGAACTCGTAAAATGGTATGAGCGCGAATAATTAACTCGTAAAATGAGAGCGTAGAGGAAAAAGAAAACTAGTGCAAAAGGTTAGTGTTTCTTTCATTAATGAATAAATCAAAATAGAAGTAATGAAACAAACTGCCTTAAGCCTAGGACTCTGTAAGCCAAAGTAAGGATGAGAGAAAATGAAATATGAAGACAAAAGTGTGCAACTTATACCTTCCCTTGTGGATTCTTCACCTTGTCGAATGCAAGCAAAATGTGGCTCAGAATGTAGTATCAAAAGGTTTTTAACAATGTTATCTTTGAAGAGTGGAGCATCTCCCTTTGAGAACTTTAAAAAATAACTTGATAAGAAGTTGAATTAATGCATAAGGTGGCTCTGAGAACTGACAGGGCTTCATTATAAATATTAAACATGAAATATGAAGAGAGATGCCCCTTTATTTATAGGTAGAGTAACTGAATGTAAGCTCTCTCTCTTGCATTCAAGATGGAGGGTGGAGAATTCACCTCCAAGCATCACATGGATCATGACATGGATCACCAATATAAGCCCTTCATCTTGTCCAATATGAAAGGTGGAGGTTGTTTCCTCCAAATATCCCAAGGAGAATTAATATGAGCCCTCCATCTTGCATGCAAGATGGATGGTGGAGAATGTCCCTCCAAAATATCTTGAGGGATGAAATGAGAGCCCTCCAAGATGAAGAGAGGATTTCCTCCCTATGTGTGTTTCTCATAATGCATTGCAGCTTTGAAATTTGAATGATATGTAGTACCGAAGCTTAAGTGGTTTTGAACGTGTTTAAGATCCAAAGATTCAAACTTTATGTGCATTTTTCATGATGCATCACAACTTTAAAGTTTGAATGATATGTAATATCAAAGCTTAAACGATTTTGAATGTGTTTAAGATCCAAAGATTCGAACTTTATGTAATTTGCTTTTGATATTGGAGGTGGGGTCATAAAATAATATGCCATAGCATCTTGAGATTCTTTTGGAAGGGAAGATGTTCTTTGAATGAGGTGGAAAAGGGAAGAATAAGTAATTCAAATGGAATTATAATTTTAAATCTATGCAATTAATTAGAAAGAAGAGTACTTAAACTAATCAAAAAGATTAATTTAATGAATCTAATGTGATATGAGGGTCCAAGATGGAGGGAAGGTGGAGAATGCTCCTTGGAAAGCAGTACAAATGACGGAGAAATTGAATTAAATGAAACTAGAAATTTCGATTCCATGGAATTTCTAATTCGGGGAAGGATGAATTAAACTAATCAAAAAAATAATTATATTAATATAATATGAATATGAATTTATTTGATTTCATTGCAATAAGAGAAATTGATTAATTGACCAGAGAGATGGAAATGACCAATAACGACGAGAAATATGATCAGAGTGAAAATTTAATGATCTAGTAAGGTGAATTACCCCAATTAAGGATGCCTTAAGGTGAATTCAAAATTGTACATTAGATGCACAGAGGAAATTAGGATGAACAAATAATATTAGACCAATTTGTGGGAAGTAGTTATGTTTTATAATTTTGACATGGGAGTGATTAAAATGGAGTGTCTATATTTTTTTCCTTATTTGAGGAGGCGTTGCAAGACACAAAAGAAGTAATGTCTTCTCAAATAATAAAAAATCTTTAAAAATGAGGATGAAAAATTAGAAGAAGAATTAATGGATTTTGTAAGTTCGTTAGTCCCAACCAACAGGGGTGGGAAATTGAATAGAAAGATAAGGATATGATTTGAATGAAATTAGTTAGGGATTATGCCCCCTCGAGAAGGCATGTGGGAACGAAGGATGTGGATAGGCTCTCGAAAAAGAGAGGAAGAAGCAAGAATAGAAGATAAGATTAACACATGGACAAGATTACACCACTTGAGTTAATGCTTGCACTCTTTGATTTTTGATCATGATGAATTGATTTGACCCAAACATGGCATAATCAGAGAAGGATACACTCCAAAAATAAGCTACACACTTTGAATTACCCCAAACAAAACAAAAGATGCGAGCATGGAATGATAATTTACCCCAAACATGGTGGAATTGATTTGTTTTACCCCAAACATGGTGGATTTGATTTGACTTTGTCCCAAACAAAGCAGATTTGGGAAGGACACATCCCAGTTGGAGTTGATTTAATTAGATTAATATTGCTCAAGGATTATTCACTATACTTAAGAGGACAAATGTTTTTAGATTTGTAGTTGTATATATAGACTCATGGAGTTTTGACTTAATATATATAGAGATATACATACGTATGATTTTCAATGTTGTCTCATGTAATGTTTATTTCAGTTGGTTGTCTTGTTTACTTAGATTAGACATGGTTGATATGCTTTTGATTTTGAGATGTTATTTTGATGAGATAGATGTTGTGCTCAGTGATGTGATGTGATGCAATTGATTATAATGTTTGTTTATGGATGAAATTAGAAATTTCAATTCCATGAAATTTTTAATTAAAATAAGGATTAATTAAACTAATCAAAAGGATTAATTTAATTAATATAATATAAATATAATTTTTTTAATTTTATTGCAATTACAAGGATTGATTAATTCTAGAAAGATGGAAATGACATGGTGACAAGAAATGTGACCAGAGTAGCAATTTAATGATCTTGTATGATGAATTACCCCAATTAGAGATGTCCCAAGGTGAATTTAAATGCGTACGTTAGATGCACAAAAGAAATTGGGATGAACACATGATATTAGAATAGTTTGTTTACAATTTATGGGAAGTCGTTCCATTTTATAATTTTGACACGGAAGTGATTAAAATGGAGTGTCTACAATATAATGTCAATCCCGGCTAACCAAAGACTTGTGTTGGAAGTTCTTGCTAAGAGGAAGATCTTCATTAATAATAAATAGGATTTTATTCAATGGATTGGGGCGAAGACGGGTTTGTATTCAATCAACCTGGGTTATAAAATGGGGGAGCACACTAAGCCATCCTTTAGATGGATTAAATATCTATGCTAGAGTAAGGCATGGCTTCCTAAGATTGGGGCTTTTGCCTGGTTGGCCACGCAAGGGAGAATTTTGACTCAGGATCGGTTGCGCAAGATGGCCATTATCAGACCATCTAGATGTGTCGTGTTTATCAGTGGATGAAGACACCAATTTCATTTCTTATTTCAATTCCACATGGCGGTAGTTGGTTGGGATTGGCTTTGTAGTAAACTCGGTGTTGGGCTAGGCTAAAATCTTCGATGCAGACCTTTGTGTCCTGACCAATTGGATCCCTTAAGGATACCTTTCCCTATTTATGGTAGCCATGTCCAGCTATTTTGATTTAGACTCTTTGGAAGGAATGCGATCAATGGATCTTTGAAGGGAAGAGAAGCTCGTTGGAGGAAGTATTTAGAAAAATAGAAGTGGCGATGTCAAAATTTGGATAAACATATGCCAAGCGGTGTAGAGGGAGTCTCTCCAAGTGGGACCTGCAAATTATCTCCTCTTGGATCTTACTGAAGATCCCCCTGTTAATGGGTCGATCATGAGTCATAAGGCTCTTTGACGAGCTAGTAAGACGGAGTGGTTGCTTGCAGTGCCTAGGATTTTCAAAATGAATTTTGATGGTGCAGCTAGGGGAAATCCAAGGGCTTCAAGGACAGGGTGTGTGATTTGAGATTGTGTTGGATCATTGATTAGAGCAGCATCAATGAAGCTCATGGATGGAACCAAAAATGAGGCAGAACCATAGAGTTTGGATCTTTTAGCTCAGTGTGGCATTGATCGGGTTGTTATTAAAGGTGACTCAATGGTGATAATCTAGGGTTTACGCACTAGGAAGGCAGGGTCATGGAGCATTGAGAACATCTTAAGTCATACCTAGGATCTGTTGGACACTCAATGTTTGGGAAGCTATGCATTGCTTTCGTGAAACAAATTTGGTAGTTGACTTCTTAGCCAATAAAGTCATAATGTAGGTCAAAGAAGTAGTTGTGGACAATGATTGAAGCACTTGGCTAGAAGCAAGGTTGAGTCATGTTTCATTGTAGGTGGTTGGGACAATGGGGGCGTGTCCCATGATGCGAGTGTGGGGAGAAATCCATCAAATGGGATGGTTTTAATCCCCCACGTATGGGATATAATACTCCCATGCCCAACTTGTTTGGCTACAAGGCAGCGTGTTGCATTTATGTTGGGAGTATTAAACTTTTTTGACACTTGCGTCAGTGAGAGGAGATCCTTGATGATTCATAGCAAGGTTTACAATGATGGACCAAATGCTCCAAGTTGCTTTGAGCGAACCATTGCTGTGAATGAAGGCTATCAAATGAGAGATGGCTTTCGAAGGCAGGGTGGCAGATTGGAGGTTGAAGGAGGTTTTCATTCTGCAATCTGGTAAAACTCTACATGTAGTCACATTGGGATGATTTTTCTCAAGATGCCCTTCCACGTTAAAGTTGATTCATTGATCTCTTCAATGTTTATGGACAATCTATCATTGGTTCTGAAAGACAAGGGCATCACATTAGTAAGTATAGAGAGGATTGTTCATCGAGGGTTCAGGGTGGAGTTGGAGATAGTTGTGGGGAAATTTTTGTTGGTGGAATAATGTAACTTGATGTTTTCCCAAGTGGAATATTCATGGTTTAGTCTCTCTCATGGCCTTCAGAGACCTAGAGGACCGGTTTTGTATGTTGTTGAAAAATGTGGAGTTTATACAAAGATCTCATAAATTTGGGGCCTTTGGATAGATTGCTATTGGTTTATAACTGGCTACATTGAAGGCCCCTTTGGCTTCGACGGTGGCAACACTAAGCTCCCGAAAGACATCTCGCCTAGCATCAACATTGAAAATGATGGTTCATCTCTACAAGAGCAACAATCCCCTACCTCCCCCTTAAGAATTGGGGATGGGTCCTACCACATGACAACGATCAATAGCAATCCATATGCATACTTGCATGGCGAGTGTCGTTGGGGCTCCAAGATTGGGTAAGTCGTTTGTGAAATGGGTTGGTGGGTTGGCAGGTCACGGTTGAGGTGGAAGACGATGATCAGGAAGGATGTAGAGGCTTTGAGTGAGGGGATTCGTAGTTGTGGTAGAATGGTTGGGATCTTGCAGAAGCAAAGAGGTGTGGCATGCTCGAGTGACCTGGGTGTGAGTGACGCTCCTAGGGATGGTGATGATAGTGAGACAAGGGGCAACAGACCTTCGTGTGGTGGCGGCAATGGACAGAATGTTGGTGGTTGGGCTGGTGGACTGGCGACTTCTCCTCTAGCATAGTCTTTGTTTGCTTTGGTAGTTTTGTTTCATTGGTTGTGTAATTGGGATGTCTCCCAGGTCATTTGGTTTTCACCTCATTTGGGGCTGGGCTTTTTCTGGATTGTTTGTCATTAGTGGGTAGTTTATTTTAGTTATGGGACTCGGTCAATTCTCAGTATATTTCATTTGGTTTCCGATATGGCCAAGTTTTCTTGTAATCCAATTTTAAAGTTTTCTTGTAATTTCATTTTAAAGTTTTCTTGTGATCCAATTTTATGTTAATCAAAGGGCGAGGGACCCATCAACTCTCATTTACCCATCAAAAAAATTATATATAGGGATGCTTGGCCTCAAAAATATAAGGGACTTAAAAACTATAGAGTTGGAAAATAAGCTGAAGTTTAGGAAAAATAAAGCTTCATAAAATTATATTGATTTTTGCTGAAAATAGTGAAACATTGAATGATACATTTTTTCGCTGAAAATAGTGAAACATTGAACAATATAATTTTGTATAAAGCTCTTTCCAAATGCTTTTTTTAATAATATGAACTATGCAAGTCTTAGATCTTTATCTATAATGTTGTTTATAATTATAATATGTATTGTTGTTCACTAATAGATAGTGATATTAATGTTCATGGGCTACAATTGGCCCATGCAATTAGAAAAGTACAATGCAAAATAAGAAATAGGGATTGCAAACATAACTTAAACAAAGCCTAAAAGAAAACATAAACTAATAAGATTATGTATCCCCAAAAAAAAAAATGTGAGAATAACTCATATTCTTCGATGATTTATAGATCCCACCATCTCTACAAGCTTATCATGAGGTTGCTTCCTATTCAATCATTAAAAAGAAATAAGGTAAATGAAAGAAACAATATTCCAAGTTCAAAGTATTGTGGAAGCAAAGTCTCCAACCACATATGACAAAGATCAAACATCAAACATCTCTATAAATTAGAGAACGCCACGCATCTATGCTCATTGTAAACAATGAACAATTAACAATTAAATATTTGGTTGTAGTGCTTCCTCTTCCTTTTGTAGGATGGTGTGGGACCGTAGAGTTGCAATTTTTGCCCACAGGGGAGGCTTTGAGTTTGATATGTTACTTTGTTTCCATCAAGGTTAGCATTGGGCACTTGAGACAAGAACATCACTTTGGGCATTGAGGTGGGAGCACAGTTTACCATTTTCAGAGGGAATGCAGCTTTTAGTTTGTATGAAGTTTACCTATGCCCCGAGTTGTATTTTGTTTCTAAGGATGAAGAACGGTAAAGAAAGCTGGATTCTTCTCCTACAAATTTCATTCAACAGCAAGACCACAATTATGAAGTAAGGATTTGTTACTACATTAACAGTGCTTGACAATGTTTCCTCCTGTAGAGACGAAGTGTTTGAGATGGTTCGTGTATGAACAGAATTGAGCTTCTAATAACCTCGGGGCAGGGGATTTGAATACATTTGAAGATTCTCTTTTTACAAATTACGTGTGGTGAGGCTTCTTGTTTTACCTAGCAAATTTTGGTCGATATAGGTTTTGAACAAATAGGACATTGAGAAGCCTTTTATTTCGACTTCAAATTACAGTAGAACAGTAAATGGTTATGGAAACATTCTAAGTTCTAAATGTGAAGTGAAGTTGGAATGAACATTTTGGTCAGTTGTGCCCAAAGAACTTAAAAGAAGAATACTATGGGCATAATTGTTCCTCCGAAGATGGAGATTAGGGTCTCTAGAGAAAAGGTTAGGTCTGCAAGAAAACTATTTGTTGGCCATTTGAGCTTGAACACATCCATGTTTTAGATGTGTAAATGTTGGATCGAGAAAACAGACCAATGCAAAGCACCTCTTGGAAAATTTGATAGGATAGCTCTGGAAAGTCCAAACCAGTCACCTAATGCATACAGATTGGCAATGGACACAAATCACTAGGATCATTTACGTCTTCAAGATAATCCTAGCCATATTTTTGCCTCATCTTGAGGTAATGTGGAGGAACTGATCGCACAATACTCTAATCGAGGTCAATCTCTGCTAACTTCCACAACATGACTACCTTGGAGTCAACTTGATCGTAGTCATAAAACAAATGCAGAAAGCCGAAATCTGTATCAATTCAGGAGGTGGATCCATGCAATCACCCCTATAATACTGATCATTCGGCCCTTTAATATGAGAAATCACATCCCTTCCTCATTCTTCGTTTCTAAAATGCATTAAGCATCTTGTGAGTTTGATATAATAAACTTTTCTTTCATGCGCATTTCTCTAAAGAAATTATTTCTGAAAAATGCAAAGATAGTTTGAGTAATTGAGTTTTTATTCATTTACTTCAACAGTTGAAACATGCAAAGGTAATGAGGAATTAAGTTTTATACAATTACTTCCAACTGCTGAAAAACGCAAAGATAATTTGAGTAATTCAGTTTTATACATTTACTTTGAATTCCATGCAATTGACCAATCCATATGTTTTCAATGGGTAGCTTTCCAAAATAAGAAAATATAGCTTTGTTCAATCATTTAAAAAATGTGTCTTGATGTAACCTGCGGAATTCTTTAGTTTATATTCATTCAGGCAAAGGTAAGGGATAGAATTGGGAGAGGCTTGAAAACAGTGCCCAACAAATACAGTAAATCCACCATCACCCACAGCAGTGAATGCAACAAATTCAGTGTCATAAAAGCTTCCTAATATCTATACAGATGAAACGTTCTATGATTTTTATTTTAAACTTCTTCAAATTTGTTATGCAAAAAATTAAGGATGGAAAACAAGGTTTACAAAAGCAAATTAATAGGACAAAATCGTAAAAAATGTCAAAAAGAGATGCAGATGAAAACTGCTTTGAACTGAAAAAAAGTAGCTGGCAACATTATTACCAAACAAAAATTATTTACATGTAATCCCAGGGATAATACACATATACAAACTTGCCATTTGTTTCTGCAAGAGCAGTGCTAAATCATGATTTAGACTAGGATTGAAACTATAATGAGTGAGCTATATCTAGCATTAGAATAATATGGGAATCAAGAATCAATATACAAGTGTCACACTAAGCAAATGTACAGAAGGCAAAGTACCGGGATCAAGATTATGGGAAAAAGTCAAAACATAAACAAGATGAAGGAACATTTAAGTTCTGGACTCAACCTGTGCAAGGTCAAATTGTTGTGAACACCTCTCATTCAGCAGAGGAATGATAAATTATAGCAATCAAATATTCCACATTTAAAAAACCTTTTATTTAGCACTATAACATGAAAAAATATGGCATTAAAATATTCAACATTCAATAAACCTATACAAAACAAAAGAATATCAAATTCTATGTTCAACCTGCGCTGGTGCAAGATCAAATTGTTGTGAAGACCTTTTATTCGGTACCAACCTGAAAAATTATATCATTAAAATATTTAACATTTAAAAAAACAATACAAATCTAAATGCTAGTATTGACCTTGAATGTTGCTGTGTTATATTGATAAAGTAAAACCAGTTCAGAAAACAAAAATATATACATACATATATTTATGGCGAGCGCACGCAAGAGAGAGAGGTTTGATTAGTAGGCTAAGAGCTGAGCAAGTCGATTGGGATGTGGTTTTGCAGAGAAAATATATATATGTAATAAATTTTTTTGTTTTTAAAAAAAATGTCCGATTCGGATCAAACAAATTCCATATGTCTGAACATTTCTGATCAGACAGAATCTAGTAAAAATCCAGTGGGATTTGGTAACTATGAAAACAAACATATAGTTATGCTGGCAGTGATCGCTTGTACTGATCGAAAACCCACCAATGTCTTTTTTTTATTTCAAATTTCATGTAATGCTTGCTCACAGCGTTCCCTAGAACTTTATTGTGCATTTATAATTGTGCTTGCACATATTTTATTATAATGCACCTCTACATCTCTACTAATTTGCCTTCGATACAAGTAATTCTGGGTATCAACAAAAGGAACTTCTAGGTATAAAAAAACATAGTACAAATGGAACTCCAATGCTATGCTGATTACTAATAATCACCACAAACATCATGTTACAATCCATATTGATTTTGCAGCAAAAAATTCATTTAGTTCTTCAAATTGCCATGTGCACAGGAATTACTTGACAATTGTTGACACCAAAAAAAAAAGTGTAGAAATGATATTACCTGACAGTCATTTATCTCTTTGGCATATTAGAAATTAACAACATCAATTACAATGCAATTGCTTGAACAAAACCAATTCATTTTGCTCAACACTGAAGAAGATTAAAATCAACATTTCCAATGCAGTAAATAACCAAACATGCAAGAAGATAGTGAACTCTGCAGTAGTCTCCCTGCAACTTTAATCCAGCACCTAGATATGTGTGGTTCAACACCCATAGTTCAGATTAAACACCCCAAATCACCACTTCACTAATAGTTTAGCCAAGAAAAGATTGTTAATATTATCAATTTAGAAAGCATACTGGATGTATGAGCCTTTTACAGCAAGTCAGAAACCCTAATGATCAAAATGTTGGCCCCAGCAACCTGGAACTTACATTATGTTGTTATAGCTGCACTATCATAAGAGCAATGAATTGATCAATTATTGTGAGATCTGGGAGGTAGAAATTTCTAGACACAAAGAATCATTAGAACAGATTAACAAACTAACCGCTTCATCCTTATTTTAGGATTTTGCCAACTGATTTGATCAATCTCAAATCCCTTTCCTTGATTTCAATACAAAAAATTGCAGGAACCAGGCTGTACTTGACTCCAATCAACCTTTTACCAGTTTTCTTTCATTATTTTTGACTTTTCCAGGATGTACTTCCCTTCCTTGTATTTTTGAGTTTCCTCATAAGCTCTCTCATACTTCCAACCCAATACTTCTTTGCACTCAAAGCAAGACACGTCTGCAACGGTATGTAGGCCAGTCATTAGATGCCTGTCTTGTTTTTCCCCTACACTTATATTCATCACATGGGAAAAAAGAAATGCCCTGCCATTTCTTCCCTGAGGCAATGGTTACAAACAAGTTAGACGACCTATATGTCTCTTCCAATTATACGAAAATATGAAAGATATTTATAAAGACAACAAATAAACTATCCCGGAAAACATTCCAGCCATACAAAAAGCATATCCAACAATAGTTACCCACACAAGGCCAGATTTTCAGGTTAATAATTTATAGAAACAAAATTATAAAAAATTATAAACCAGGCAATTTTCTTCAAATGGGAAAGGTAATCCTCTTTCTTAATCAATTTCTGCTTTTATAAATGCAACTGCCAACTATGATTTGATAATACTACCAGCTGCACAAAACTGTAATTCTGTAATCCCATAAAAATCTAAAGACCACAAATAATGAAAGAATCAAGTACTATGAAAAATGATACCAAACAAAAGTATGAGCACAATATGCAGATGAACTCTTGCCAATGCCCACTAGGGTATGGATACCCTTCTTGCTGGGTATGCAGATGTGAGACTATTGTACTTTTGCCAGTCACGGGGCTGGGGTGATCCCTCCTGCAATTAGATATATTGCCCGACTGCCCAGAATTTTCTGGCGTTGAGTGACAAGTGCTTACCCGTGCTGCATAATTTCTCCGAGCCAAGCTTTGAACTTGGGTAGTCTAATAAGCTTGGTTAGCATTTGAGTTCTAACCCTACAAGCTTAAAATCAAATCTGAACCCCGAAGGTTAATCAGAATCAGGCCCATGATTCTCGAAATAGATACAACCTCACAGCTTACAATGTTAACACCTGAAACAATCCCTCCGGAATCAAATCAAACGCCACCTTCAAACCCCTTTTGCAGCAGCTGGGAAACTAACCCATTTTGCAGAGAGTGGGGCAGTGATTACAGCAGCTGGAAAACTGACACCCACTAACGCCCTCCATCTCAACAAACAAAATAACTCGTGAAATTTACCTGAGAGACAATATGGCATCCTGGGCCTGACAAGGGATGCCCTATTATCCAAAGCCCCATCTCTTATTCAATGGGGCATAAAATGGCATAATAGCTCCTACAAATAGAAACCCACACCAGGCCAAAAAAAAATGTTGAACCCCACAATGTATGAATAAACTTTTAGCACAATTCCCCGCATAATTTTTTTTACTGAAAAACTACCATTTACCACCATCTATACAAATAGAACCAATTTGGGAATACAGAAACAGGGGCATTTCTATTAATCTATATGCACAGCAATGCCATTTGCCTCTTTATTCAACTCGTGAATCTGCGTGCGCAGCAAAACATTTGCCTTCCAAAGCGTGACGATATCCTAACAAACAGCAAAATTACCTACCCATCTCTATATTCAGATAATCAAATGCAGGGAATCGAGCTAAAATTTATCACAGTTGCCCATTTAAAAAAAAAGAAACAGACACAAAATACAGAGGAGATTTTCCGAAGTGGGTGTCCCCAAATTGAAATGGGGTAAGCTCAAAAATCTCAAACTTCCACTGGAACAAGAAAAACAATAAATCAAGAACTTAGATACCTGGAAGGCCTTGGAAATGACATCGTCATGATAGGAAACGTGGTTTCGACAGTTGCAGCAGCTGTATATGCGAGGGCCCATGGATTCTGCCATATACACACCAATGATGGATGAAACCCCGTCTGTTTCAATAGTTCAATTCTTCACCACCTTTTAGGTTCACACACTAAATTGTAAATCCCTTCAAAGTGTGTATATATACATATGAAAGTGTGTATATACACAGCGCTGGGAGATCTAAATTTTAGCTGTTCATATGCTTGGATTTGAGTGGCGTGGACCGGTATTTCATGTCACAGAACAGTGCCTATGAAGATGAAATATTATTATTAGGTAAAGATTGAAAACCAAGACGTGTACTTCCAATATTCTTTCTTGTTCATTATCAGCCCACTTTTTCTTTTTAATGCCTTAATTATTAGGTCTGATGGTTCCCCGGCTTGTGGAAAAATGAAGTAACTTGCGACACAAGTTTATTTATGCTTCCTGTCCGGATTTCATATATTTTAGTACCATGGGTTTAAATAACCATGGTCAATAAATTAATTAATTAAGAATTTTTGTGCAATATTTAAAAATTTTAATATAAATAAACTACAAAAATTATAAATAAAATGTATATAACTTTTACTATTAGAAACGATTTTGTAGTAGATATTTAAATAAAAATTTAATATAAAAAAATAATTAGATATTAATTTCAAATTTATAAGTGATATGTGTACAATTTTTATATTTTAAATGGCTTTAGAAGTAAACAATTAGTTGAAGTAAATAATTATTCTATGTAATGTAAGCAATAAATATTTGACTAAATAGATTCAAAACAAGGGCGCCATGCACCAAGTCCCTGCGGGGTTCAGAATAGAATTAAAACTGACTGAGAATAATACTAGTGAAGTTTTGTCAATATGTAGCTGGAATTTTTCACTGCTCAAGATACTTGAACTTGCAACGTTAAGGAAGTAGGAAAACAAATTATGAATCATGGTCACAGAGAATGAATCAAAAGATTAATTTTAATGCTTACTTGCTTAAGAAGCATAGAATTGAGGAAAGTTGAAGGAATTAGACAGATATTTGTAAGAATTGTTAGGACTACCAAATTAGCATCAAATATATTATCTTCATTAGATAGTCCAATCCTTTTAAGAAATGATGCTAAAGCATTTGAAATTCAAAGCCCTAATACATTTTAGAAGGTGTCAAGTCTACATACAACTTTATAAGCAGGGATTGGCTCTAAATAATGGAAGATCTGAAAATAGTAAATGTCTAAATGAATTTTATCATTACTTCACTAAAGTTCTCATTCAAATCTGATTTCATTCGAACCTAGATTAATAATTATGTATATTTGCCCAACATTTCGAGGCATTCATCTAAAAGCATTGAAATTGAAGGCTAAAATAAGACAACAACACACTAATTACATATACTTGAGCCTCCTTGGCATTGAAATAGATAAAATTCTGTAGATGAAACCAATACTTTTATCTCAAATAAGAAGGCAACATTCAATTATTAGTGTTTTTGGAACATTCCTAACGTAAAGGACAATTTGTGACAGTGTAAAATCAAATCTGCAACAAATCCGAAATCAATACCATGTGCATGAAGCATTCAGGTCACGATTTTATTGCCATAAAATATTAATCTTAGAATGTCTAGTATACGTGCAATATATATCTCCTTTTTTCCTTTATAATAAATCAAAACATGTTGTTGCATCTATACTTTGGTGTTCTACATTTCTACCAATCCACAAATCCATTAGAGATTTATCAATTTAGTGTTCTAGATAGTTACTAGATGCACAATATTTTAAATTGACAAATCCACAATAAAAGTTGATTTTCATTTAAAAGCAACAAAGAAAAGCATCAAAGATTTGTCAATTTAAAATATTGCACATCTAGTAACTGTCCCAAAAGAACTGTTTACATAAACAATATTGTTAACCATCTATTTTTTTTTTTTAAGATCAAAATTCCCTGTGCATGCATCTACTACACTGTTCCATAAATATGCATTAGTCCTGAAATCAGGGAGACAACAAGATGCCTAACATGTACTTATTTGCCAAGTCAAAAACAACAACAAATACAAAAAACTAACATATGAATAACAAACATAAGGTGGCAACAAAAGAAACATGCAGAAAATTGGCAACTGAAAAAAATATTTCTATATGCTTTAAAATAATAGATCCTGAAAATATTGCAATAATCCTTACCAAGGAGCAAAGCACTGCTTCTTTACTTACATATGTTACAGCCATGCCCTTTGGGATATCAAGGGCCTAAGATTGTATTGCTTTTTGTGAAGCCAATTTGCTTGAGCAGAATCAAAAGAGGCAATCAACATTTGCCTCTAGAGTCTAGCAATTACTAAAAATATTTTTCCCACCAATCAATTGCCTTTAGAGTCTATCAATTACTAAGAATTATTTGCCCACCTTATACTACATGATCTACTTGTCTTAAAATAAAAAATAAGGGATATAAATTCAAAATAGATAAAAACAAAATCAATGGGTGGGCAGGAGAATCAACTATGGAAAAGATGTAGTGTCATTTGTAGGTGCTCCAGGAATGTCCAGAATGGAAGTGATCAAATTATATATCTCAACATTCTCAAAAGATGACACCTTGCACCCCCTCACAAATCGAGGACCATGGCCAAAGAAAAGCGTCCTCATTGAAAAGAATGCATTATTATAGCCATGATCTCCTCCACATTCTCGACATTTAAAGCTCTTCTGCTCAACCTTGAACCCTTTTTCAAGCATCCCAATGATAGGATGAATCCTCTCACTACTTGAGTAATGAAGTCTATCCGGTAAGTCCTCTTTTAAAAAGACTTTAAGATGCTCACCATTTGTCACCTTGACAAAACCCAAGTATAAGTTTGTACCCAATCATGATTTATTTTGATCCAAGGACTCAAATCAAAATAACCCAACACAGTATCCACTGTCTCTTCAAATGGAACAAAGCCTTTGTATTGTTGACAAAAACTCTTGGGGTAATTCCAGGGGCTCTTAATGACCTCAGAACCAGGGCAAAAATAAGTAGCAGCCTACAACCCATTTTTTGTTACAATCTCCCAAAGGGGCTCCCCCATCCACCATTTGGCCTCGTGGTTTTGCATGTCAAAACTATCATTGGTGTTGGGGTCCCTAAAATGGTTGTTGATTATTCCATGCTAGGCAAGATAAAGCCCCATGGTAATTGCATAATGATTTGGAAAAGTTAGGGTTGAGAAAATAAGGATCATACCATCTTCTGCAATGGTGTCATTGGCAATGAGTTTGTCAATGTTGGGGTGTGGGTTTTTGTTTCAAAAAAATTTAGATTATGTTCCGAAGAAAGGAAGAAGAAAGAAAATAGATACGGGTATGGTAGAAAAACCTATTTGGGTGTGCATGCATTGAATCAGATGATAGTAGAGAACTCCTCTTTAGCTTGGGAGGAATGACTTGCATATAAGATAGCACTGAAGCAAATGGTTGGTTAGATAGATAGTTGGGTGGATTGCCTAGCAAGCTAGATCTGTGAAGTAAGAGATATTTAAGAGGCTATCAATCTACGCCTTTTAAAATAATTAAGTTCAAAAATCAAAAGATAAAGTACTTGCATAAATCACATAAGATACTGAAATTAAGTACAAGAAATGCTTGATAAATAAATTGACGAAGTTGACTAATTATAGCAATAAGTGGGTCAATACTAATGCTAAATAGATCGGGTGTGGTTCATAAAATAGGTTGGGGCTCTATGAACAGGCTGAGGATCTGAAAGTTGGATTTGGTTGAGGGTAAATGGGTGAAAATAACTTGTTATTTTGTGCCACAATGACCATCAACAGTTGAGGTGACTATCGACAGTTAGGGTGATCGTCAATGGTTAGGGTAACCATCAATGGTTGGGATAGACCATCGATGGTCAGAGTGACTATCGATGGTTATTGTGAGTTGGGTCTGGGTATAAAGGGCTATTTTGATGGGGTTACAGAATAAGATTATGAGAGGTTGGTTTGGGTTGGGTTGATTGTGAAGTACAAACAAAGTGACTGAATAATTAAAACAAATATATCTAGCTTGTCAGTGGTTGATCGAATGAATGGTTGAGACAAAAAACTTGTTGACAGAGTCTAGAATGATTTTGGTAGAGTAACGATACTTGACTATTGGCTAATGGATGGTAGCACTTTAGATCTCTATCATAATCATTGGATTGTTGGATCACTGGAAGCTTCTTGTTTGCATTCGAGTGAAGCTTTTAGCTCCACACCCTAACAAGAGTGACTATCGATGGTTATTGTGAGTTGGGTCTGGGTATAAAGGGTTGTTTTGATGGGGTTACAGAATAAGATTATGAGAGGTTGGTTTGGGTTGGGTTGATTGTGAAGTACAAACAAAGTGACTGAATAATTAAAACAAATATTTAGCTTGTCAGTGGTTGCTCGAATGAATGGTTGAGACAAAAAACTTGTTGACAGAGTCTAGAATGATTTTGGTAGAGTAACGATACTTGACTATTGGCTAATGGATGGTAGCACTTTAGATCTCTATCATAATCATTGGATTGTTGGATCACTGGAAGAATACCTATAAAAGAAGCTCTGAATGCAAAATCTCTTGATCATTGTGAATCCCTTTGTCACCTCCTACCCCTCTCTTCTTATAAGAAGGAATGAGGGGTGCAATAATACGTTAACAAGAGGTCCAACTTGTTGTTTAATTTTATCTTCGACATGCATGGGCTTGCACACAATTTAGACAATCTAATTATAAAAAATCAAGGCAAAGTGATGTGGTAGTTGAGTGGTTGAGATGGTGGACCTTGATCATCGGTGGTTAGATTGACCGTCGAGGGTCAAGGTTAATTTGGGTCAAAAGGTGGGTTTAGCTAGTAGTTCATGCTAACTAGAGTTAGGTGGGTTCAGTTTGGTTTTACGATTGAGAGATCAAGGTTGGGCCCAAGGGGGTCCTAAGGTGGTCTAGGGGAGTTACAACATTTGGAACCATTATGTGCATATTTTTGGTGTCTATATTTTACTCCTTTTTTTTATGTAGTTTGTATCAGTAAGTTGCAAAACAAAAATGAATTGCAGGTTGAAGGTTAGGTTGTTTCGAGCATGGGAGGAGGTGTTCCCCCTCAAATCAAGAATTGATGAGGTTCAATAGAATCAAGTGTGGGTTTGATAAGTGGTAAAGGTGATGATAAAAGGTGGGTGATAGGTTGGGTACTGAAGCACAAACACATGCACAAAGTGTGACAAAAGTGTGATAACCAAGATTGCACATTGACTAGGTTACCATAGTTGGTAAAAATTAAGGTTGATGCTAGAAGGATAAGTGATAAGTGGATTGTGTGACCGTATTTAGGCGTGGTAGTTGGGAACACTCATAAATGCAAGTCTCCTAGGCAAGGTTTGTGTTTTCATGGATATCAAAGGTAGGAAGTGCTCTTAGAAAAAACACAAATTGGTTTGTAGTCATGGGTATCTGAGGTAGGAAGTGCTCCCATGAAAACACAAATGGGTCAAGTGTGTGCAAAGTAATGCAAGTTCAAAAAAAAATTCAACATGGCAAGGGTTGTTGGTGCAGTCAAAAGGACCAAGGCAATTTTGTCACAAAAATATGTGCTAGTTTGTGTCAAAATAGCCACTAGCGAGGTGATGTGGTTGGTGGTTGAGGTGGGTGGAGAAGGTAATCTCCATAGGTGGGCATTGAGTTTGGTAGGTGGTGCTAGCATGATGACACCAAAACAATGGGTTGCATCTGCAAGAGGATAGATAGGGACCTTGGGAGAACAGGCACTAGGAGGCAGCGGTGCCCAAGGGCATAGTCTTGATTATGAAACATTACATATGTTGATGTATGTGATTTTGATATCGGCCTGTGAATTGATGTGGTGAGATGTATATTTTGAGAGAGATACATGCATATTTATTATATACATGATGATTATGTGGTTATTTATTATTATAGACTCATGCTCTTGCATATTGTTTATTGTTCATAGTGTTGATGTTATGGATGATGGTTATGATATGGACTCATGTAGCTAGGCATGTGATGGTTTTTTATTTATGCTGATGATGATGTTTGGTTATGGATCTAGATGATGTTGATATGATGGTCATAATTGGTATGTTTTGATATGATAATGGTTTGTGTGATGGATGGATAATGTGATGATGTTGATCACATGGATTTATTGTTTATGGTTTGTTTGTTATTGTTTATGATGATGCCTTTGATGGATGTGATGATTCTAATTTCATGTTTTGAGATGACCATTGATATTATGATGATGTTGATGCTAAGTTTTAATGAGTATATGCTTCCACATTTAGATTTAAACATGTGTTGAAAGTGGTTTATTGCTTTATTGTTCATGGATGCTATGATGTTGATTATGATGATTATGTTTATGGATATGGTTTATGCTAACGATGTTTGATTTTGTTTATGATATGATGATGACATGATGTGATATGGTTATGGTTATGGTGATTTTGCTTAAGGTAGAACACATAAAGTAAGTTGAATAATGAAACTAGATGTGAAAAAGAGAATATAATCAAGAGATTAAACATCTGAGTGAATATCAACCAATTATGAGAGTATAATAAGAGGGCACGATGCTTCTTCTTTGGCAAGGACTAAAAAAAAAATTGAAGTTAGATTGGTTTAATGAACATAAACCCTTCGAATGCTTCGCATTAGTGTTCGTTAGTTGGTTAGAAAGGTGTCTTGCTCATATGATGTCAAGTGAGCTCAAAAATATCTTGCTTATAGTGCATAAAGGGGAGATGGGTGAAAATGAAACCTTCTTATGTGACTAGCATGCCTCTTCTTGGAGGTTACCAAAGAGTTAATATAAATAAGTCTATGTCATGTAAGGTGTATACTGATCAATGTGGGAAGCCTACTCATGAGAGTTGATTACGCCTTTCAAAATTATTGTGTATGAGAGTCGATTATGTCTTTCAAAATTATTTTGATTTTGTTGATGCTTAATAATGGGTCTTTTGCTTATTATATTGTTGCTTGGGAGGGTTGGGGAAGCTGATCGATGCAAGAAGATTACAATAAATTTCTATGCTTTGACAAATGTTTTACCCAACCATCCTTCAAGGGAGTGGTATGAGTTTGTGTGCTTTGCTTAATGCTTTTGATAGTTGCCCTTCAAGGGAGCATTCTACCTTATTTTGAGCAATTTTGATATATTTCCAACAACTATCCTTCGAGGGAGCAGTCTGTGAATGCTAGGAATGACCCATGATTTTTTTTGGCTATGAATTTGCTTTGATTTTTTTTGCTTGACATAGGTTTGCTTATATGGGCTTAAACATTGACCTTTATGAAGGCAAAACTAAAAGCACAAGAATATTGGTTAGGTGTAAAGAGTTTCAGGTGACAATGATCATGGAATCTATCATGTAAAAGGGGTGAAAAGTATCAAGAGAATCATGCCATGGGTAGAGCTATGGTACCCATTGTGTAAGACTAGGCTATGATTGTGATAGATAATCACATGATTTAGTTTTAATTATTTGCCCCCTAAAATAGGGAGACAAATGTGGTTTGAAATCAAGGGATGAGCTTAAGTTAGACAAAAGGTGAGTTTGATATTTTTTAACAAAATACAAGACACATATGCAAGACATTGAGGGGCTTAGGTTCTGGGTTTCCCTCAAGAGAGGATAACTTGTAAGCTCCTGATATATACTTGTGCATTATGATATAAGGTTCAAGCTAATTGAAAGCAAATTTGCCTCGCTTGCTTTTCTCCATATTGGTGACATGTTGATTTTTCTTTAGGACAAGGTCTATGATATTGAATTCTCACATTTTAAGGTATTTGTTATAGGTACGTTTGATTCAATCTTGATAAACATGAAGATGTGTAAGGACGGCTAAGCGATGCTTGTCAAGTAGCTCAAGTTGGGCTAAACGATGTTGATGATAATCATATTAAAAAATGATATCCTGGAGGGATATGTAGATCAAAGGAATTTGGACTTCAAGAGGTAAGACAACCTCTGCTTCAAAAATTAGAGAGAAAGGGGTAGCACCCGTAGGGGTTCAAATGTTAGTATGATATGCCCATAAGGTGAAAGGGATGTGCAAATTCCAATCCCAACAAGATGCATTGACCATTTTAGTTAGCATATTGTTAAGATTTTTGTTATAGGCCTCGGTCTATCCATTAGCTTGTGGACGATAGGGTGAAGATAAACTTAACTTGATGTTGAGTGCGTCACAAAGACCTTAGACTTGTTTATTTTTAAAATATTTTCCATTATTAGCGATGATTTTATGAGGAACACTGAAACAACGGATGATGTGATGATTGATGAGGTCGACAATATTTTTAGCTTTAGTTGAGATAATAGGAATAACCTCTACCCATTTGGTAAAATATTCAGTTGTAGTGATGATAGAATGGTGTCGCTGTGAATAATGAGGGTTAATTTCACCAATAAGGTCCAAACCCCATTGTGAGAAGGGCAAAAAATATGTGGACACATGAAGACTATGGCTAGGTGTGTGATGTAAATTGACATGTTGTTGACACTTAACACACTTTTTCACATAATCACAATAGTCTTGGTTAAGGGTAGGCCAGTAATAGCCAAGGTAAAGGATGCATTTAACCATGACAAGGCTATTAAAGTGTCCCCTACAGATCCCATCCTGCATTTCCTTGATAGCATGGGAGGCTTCATAATTGCATAGGCAGTAGAAGAGGAGACCATCGAAGCCATGTTTATAGATAATTACCCCCATAATGATATAATGTGAAGTACTCTGGATAAACACTCTTTGATCATTCCTATAAATACTAAAAGGAATGATGGCAAGGTTAAGATAGTCAAAGGTCTGTGGATACCAAAGATCAGGTTGGGTCTCCTTCACATTAAATATGGTGGGAGAATTTGGTTTGACATAAGAGGGTTGGGTAAGTCTATGGATAATGATAGATAGCTTAGATTTAGAGGGTGAATATGGGATCTGAGAGGTGAGGGAAGTCATGGTGTCAACAAACTTGTTCGTAGATCATGGGGTGGTTTGAATATGGTAATGTTCAAATGATGTTAAGAGTTCGTCAACTAGTTGTTTGTACTATTTCAAAACATCATTCTTACACTGGTAAGAGCCATTGATTTATTTGACCACTAGTTGAGAGTCACCAAAGATGTTGATCATTTTGACTCGCAAGGCTAACATAGTTTGAAGGCCTATGACTAAGGCTTCGTATCCAGCCATATTGTTAGTACATTCAAAGTCTAGCTTGAAGGATAAAGGAAGAGGTTCACCATGAAGAGGAATAAGGATAATGCTAACTCCCCCATCACATTGACACTTTAATTCATAAAAAAACATGGTCACTTGATAGGTAAAGTCTGCCTAAGAGAGGGTTATGATGGACTTATCGAGAAACTCAAGAGGAGGAGGTTGATTGTTTGATAATGGTGCGCCGACCAATTAGTCAGTAATGACTTTCCATTTAATTGAATTTTGTTGAAGAAACTTAAGGTCAAACTCAACTAAAAGCATGATCCACTTGGCCATATGTTAGTTTTGGTATGGCTTAGAGTGCATATACTTGACTGGGTCAGTATTTGTCATGACATAGGTTTTGTGGTTAAGAAGGTAGTGGCAAAGCTTGGTGGCCACGAAGACTAAAGATAAGAAAAGTTTCTTAATATGGGTGTATTGAGTCTCATACTCTACAAGTGTGTGATCGATGTAGTATACAACTTGCTCTTTGTGTTGTTCATCCCAATGAGCAAGCATGGCCCCTAAGGTGTGGTTGGTGGTGGAGATGTAAAGGTAGAAGGGTTGATCATCCTTGGGAGGGGTGAGGATAGGTGGAGATAAAAGGCATTTTTTAACTAAATCAAAGGCCTTTTGATAGTCTTCATTCTATTTGAAGTACATGTCCTTTATAAAGTGATGGAAGGGTTGATATCAATTTAAGAGCTAGGAGATAAAATAATGAATGGATTGAAGCTTCCCATACAAACTACAGAGTTTATTAAAGATGATTAGAGCAAGCGTGTCGAGGTTTCCTTTGATTTTGGTAGGATCAACTTCGATTCTCTGAAGGGAAATGATAAAGCCAAGGAGCTTTCCTGACAAGACCCAAAACATGCACTTCTTGGGGTTAAAGCAGACATGGTAATGGATGATTCACTCAAAGATAATATTGAGAATGACCAAATGATCTTTACGATATTTGGATTTTCCTAGAAGGTCATCCACATAGCCTTTGATTATTTTATGGATAAGGTCATGGATGATGTAAGTCATAGTGTGTTGGTAGGTTGCACCAACGTTCTTTCATCCAAAATGCATGACCCTATAGTAGAAGGTCCCCCATGGGGTGATCAAAGTAGTTTTGTGTTGATCTTCAAAGGCGATTAGGATCTGATTGTAGCCTGAGAATCCATCCATGAGAGATAACATCTCATGGTCGACTGTAAAATCAAATAGTTGGTCAATGTTTGATAGAGGAAAATCATATTTGGGGCAAGCAAGGTTGAAGTCATAAAAGTCCACACAAATGCATAACCCCCTATGGCTTTGGTGATAGGCATGACATTTGAGACCTATTAGGGATAGTTAATAGGTTGAATGAAATTGATAGATAGGAGATATTGAATCTCTTCTTTGATAATAAGGGCTATATGAGGGTGCATTCATCAAAGTTTCTGACTAATGGGCTTGACATCATGCTTAGTGACTATGTTTTGGGTAGTGATGGAGGGGTTGATTCCTAGTATGTCATTGTAAGACCAAGTAAATTCTATGTTGTGGTCTTGCAGGAAGGAGGGGAAGTCCCAAAGTTCTTTGGAATTCAGTGATTAGCCAATTTCGACAATGTGGGGGTTATCCAGAGTGCACAAGTTGATATCTATGGTAGACTCATTCAACATGGTCGAAGTCTCAAGAGGAAGAGTTTTGTGGATGGAAGAATCTAGTACACCAAGGTAGGTGAGAATGGAATCATCATCCTAACATGGAACGGTATTAATGGTAGGAGAGTCATCTCCTATCATCTTAGGATGGGTCATAGGGATGGTTATGGTAACCCCATCCTTTTAATAAGTCAGGGGTCAAGGTTGATCATGTTGATGAAAAAAATGTTACGGGGGATGGTGTTAGAATCTTTAGCTATCGATGGTGGAGTAGACTGTAAGGATGGGATGTCCTCATCGATGACGATAACAGGAGGTGAGTTAGTTTGTTGTTGAGGTGGTGTGAAACTGAGGCCATGTTTTTAATGAGGTTTTTGGGTTTTGATTGGAAGCAAATCATGTATCCCGTGTTCATACCGACCTAGGTTAAATCCCTTATAGGCACATCGATAGAGGTATGTCTTGGCAAATTTTGAGTTATCCAAATAGGAGAAGTTGGAGGTAAAAATGAGGTGGTGGAAGTGCCAAGGGGTTTATCAAGTCCCCCATAGATGAAATGGGTTTGACAGTTTGGAGGTTTAAGGGAAATAATGGCTCTGATATTGGGGTCATAATTAGGTTGGTTGTTAAGTTGCCCATACTCGTGGGGAGTAGGGAAGGCATCAAGGGTCAAGAGCTGATATTCCTTAAGTGAAAGATGTTGGAATGTTCATTCTAAGTGGTCTATGGTCGGGATTTTATTTGAGGGGATTGATGAGTTAGTAGATGCCTCGTTGGTAGAAGAATATATGGCTTCATATTTTACGATTGAAGGGTTGTATTTCGCTGATGAGGGGGTGCTAGATGGAGGTAGGAGGATGTCATTTGGTTGATAAGTCATATTTCATGATGAAAAGGGACTTGGGTCACCTTGTATAGTGAAAATATAACCTTCATTCTCAAATTTGATGTAACGATGAAGGGTAGAGGGTACACAACCCATGGAATGGATCCAAGTTCATCCCAATGCAACATTATAGTAGAATTCACCTCCCACTATATAGAAGAGCTCTGGGAGTGTACGAGGTCCTAAGCAAATGTGAAGGATAATAGTTCTTGTTATAGCATATAATTACACCCTTGTGGGAGTGTTTTTCATGCTCTCTCACTTCCAACTATAATCATGGGAACAACCTTAGGATGTGGGTGTCCTATGGTGAGGTTGAGCCTCTAAGATTTTTAAAGAGGCTAGTTCCTCTTGGTGGATCACCTAAAACTAATGCTAAAATGAAACTACATGGGGAAAAGGGTTATAAGGGAGATAAGGGCTCTTAAGAGGGATCACTAGGGGATGCACCAGAAACTATTATACCATAGAATTTCACCCCTATGGGAGAGTTTTTCAGGCTCTCCCACTTCCAACTATAAGCATGGGAACAACCTCAAGATGTGGGTGTCCTATGGTGAGGTTGAGCCTCTAAGATTTTTAAAGAGGCTAGTTCCTCTTGATGGATCACCTAATACTAATGCTAAAATGAAACTTCATGAGGAAAAGGGTTAGAAGGGAGATAAGGGCTCCTAAGAGGGCTAACCAAGTGATGCACCAAAAATAAATAGACACTCATCTATGCTTGAACCCACACTAGATCAGTCATGAGGTGACTTGGGCTTGCATGATCTCAGAGTCAAGCTAACACACATTGGAAGAGGTTCAGTCAGAACACTAATCTGGACTTGCAAAACTTGAAAATACTTCAAAGAGGCAAGCAACAGGCTAATGGACTAGGAATAAACACATTCACAAACCCACCAAGCAACAAACATACTAAAGCACTAATTAAAGATAGGAAATAAGTAAGGAAATTGAGTCTCATTAAATTCAAGAGGTAGTTCTTATAATACTTCGATAGGGTTTAGCCTAGTTGAAGGAACATGCTTTTACGAACGTCTCAATGGGCATCCATCTCTTAGCAAGATGACAAAAACTCTAAAAACTAGGAACCTTTTTAAATGGATTGAAAGTTTGTATATATAAATAAGGGAAGAGAGAGAGAGAGAGAGGTATGCATGAAAATAGAAGAAGTCATTGATTACTACTTTCATACTCCTTTCCATGAAAATGCATCATTCAAGATCTTCTCAAGCCCTCCCTGTACATTGAAGTCTCCCTTTGGTGCATTCAAAGGAGTCCATGTCATGAGTAGCTGGATGTCACTTCTTACGTGGCTGAAATGATCTTTGCATTAAAAACAACATGTCAATCCTCCCCTTTTGTGTGTCCCATTGAAAAGGATGTAGGTCTCCATGTGTGGAAACTCAAGCTGACCCATGCTGCATTCAAGACAGAAGAGTGTTTGTCAGAGATGATGACCATTACTTTCACCTACCAGTTCCTGCTTACGCCTAGATTAGACCTTTCTTATAGATGGAAAACCAATATAAATACATTGGTCTTCCCGTATCCATTTAACTCAGGTCTATTTGAGATTTAATTTCATGAACCATCGATTCTTTGCCAGCTGGAAATGTTCTTGGATCATCCTCCATCTGTTCCTTTAAAAGGTCAACCCCTGCTCTAACTTACGCCATGTGGCACCCTTTTATTTGTCTGACTAGGCCTAATATCTTCAAGTTCCTCTAGCTTGATGACTTCAAGCTTTCATGACTACTTTACTTATGAAATCTCCTAAGCCAAGAAACACTGAAAGCTCGATTTGCATTTCATAGTGCAAATTGGGTTTTCTTAACTACTTGACTTATAAAAATCTATAAGTAAAGTCTTTGGGGAATCCCAACTTACACTATGTAGTGTAATTCAGGTTCTTTAACCCTACTTACTCATCAAATTTGTCTATCTATTTTACTTCATACTTCTCTATATATAAGTCTTTGGACTTCTTTGTCGGGCCTCCTTTCTACGGGCTTTCCTTGGATAATTTTCCTGAAGCAATTAATTCAGAGGAATTCTTTTGGGTTTATTTTTTGCATTCTTTATCCTTTGGTGTTATTTTCATGAAGGAATTTACCTTTGCTTATTTCCTTATTTCGTTAGCTCTTTTCTTTCACCATTTCTCGTGGGTAAAATGTCCGCAGGAATTCCCTTTAACTTTTCTGAAAGTGCCCTTCAGGACCTTTCTTTCAGACAAATTGTCTGAAAGAAATTTATCACTTAGAGACAAAAAACTTGACAAAGACTTGGCTGAAGAAAAATAACCTGAGGGAAAGAAATACGTGCTCTTACAAGGCCCGAAAGATGATCAATGACTTAGCCCAAAAAAGGGAGGCTGAATAAAAGAACTTTGCACAAGGCTTACTCCTTTGGCTTGATTTAAAACATCTCTACTGGCCCCCTAAATAATTTTCTCAAGCTTTATATGTGGGCCAAAAAATTAGCCAACATCTTTGGTGACTCACAGGGAAGCATGCTTGTTATGCTTGCAGAACCTAGCTCACTTGCCTTGCCTAGTCCATTGGGCACAGAGTTACTAATTTCTTTGACAAGGTTGGCTGAAGCTGGATACAAGGCTGACCCTTATTGGAACTCCCTCTTGAAGTAAAATGACATCACAAAACAAAACAAAACAAAACAAAACAAAGTGCCCATGACACTTTGAGGTAAGGAAAAATAAAACAAAAAGGAAATGTGCATAAGGCACTTTGAGGAAAGCATGAAATCTCTCTTAATATGTACAAAGTTACACTTTACAAGTACTCCCTCCTGGATCAAATGGGAAAGTATGAGTACCATTCACCTTTAACAAATCAAGATGAAAGATACCTTGCTTTGGAGGTACCAGAATTGGTGAACTAGGTAGCTTTATGTTTAAACCTTTTGGTGTGCCCTCTAATGAAGGAAATGGAACAAACATGTCCCCAGTGTAGACATACTAGTTCATGTCCTCCAAACTTGGTTCATGTTAGACTGTGGGGGCTCTTTCAATCTCCTCATTTGATGGCTCAAATTTGTGCTCTGAATTAAGCACAACATGTGATGACTCCTTTGAGTTGCTGCTTGGTTTGTTGTCTAGGTCTAAGAAAAACAAGTCTAAGTCATCCCAAAAGGCAACTTCCTCTTGGTCATCTGAGACAATGCCAACTTCAACTCCATATGTGTTTGAATTTCATTGAAAGGAGTCATATGGTAGTTTTCCAATCCATCTAAGGCCCAACATGTCATATCTTTATGGCTTTAGATCTGACCATTCCCCTTCATTCTTGAAGACATTGGTACTGCCTTCAATAGACAACTCATCTTGGGATTGGTCAGCTTCCTCAACCTCATTTGCAACTTCATCCTCAAACTTTGGAGGAGGTATAGGATAGTTTAGAACCTCTACTTGATCCATGAAATTGTAGTACAACTACTACTACCATAACTCATCTTGATCCTCTTGATCATTTGTGCCCTCTCCAACATGGTCAGCCAATTGATTGACTATGTTAATCTCTGCACCTTGATCATCTTCATTCGTAGCCACGCCAAATGGAAGCTCTTGGGACCAAAAAAAACCCTCTTTTCTCTTAGCTACATTTTGAATACATTCCTTCTTAAGAATTAAGGCATCAGTACTGCCTTCAGGCTCTAATTCCTCAAAGTCAAAGCCATGCCACAAAAGCTGGTCCAAACCTGATTTTTCCTCCCTTTTCTAGAGTGGACTGCCTATCATGATCTCCTCATCATAGACACTTATGTTTTCCTCTTCAGGCTCAAACTTGACTGTAAGCTCCTCCTCTATTCCTTGTAAAATATGCTCTTCCTCCAAGATGGAGATGGTGGGAGGGCATTTTCACCTTACTTGTAGCTTGAGAGAGTGCTTTTCCATCTAGGGAATAGCTTCTTTG
The DNA here is from genome assembly GCA_037957365.1 of Torreya grandis. NCBI lineage: Eukaryota > Viridiplantae > Streptophyta > Pinopsida > Cupressales > Taxaceae > Torreya > Torreya grandis. Next base: position 6,891,013 of record JARHVA010000041.1, read on the forward strand.
GTGGCTCTTAAGGGAGGGATAAAGAGTCTTGAAACTCTTATAGGGAAAACTCATTGAGTTGAGCTATCCTGTCTTTGTTACTTTCTTCAACCACTGACTCCTCCTTCTCCTGAATTAGCTCTTGGATCACCACATTCAACATCTCTTCTTGAAACTTCACTTATTGAATGGCTTTCCATGAAGGAAAGGCTCTATGCTTTTGAAGGGAAAGGAGTGGAGGCTGTAAGGCTCCTTGTTTGACTTCAGGAATCACCACCTCCTTCTTCGACCCACTGCTTTGAATGGATTTTCAAGATGGAAAAGATAGAGGCTCTTAAGGAGGGAGGGATGGAGGTTGAATGACCTTGCATTTACCTAGCTGCATAACTTGGCTCCAAGATGGGAAAGGTAGTGGTTCTACTTTCATCTTCTGATTCTACCTTTCCTCTTCCTTCCTTATCTTCAGCTCCAACTCTTTGATCTACTTTGCTATGTTATCTTGAAATAACTCCTCCTTAAGGTGGTAAAGAATAGAAGAAGGCTCTTGGAAAGGGATGAAGTCTTGGACCCAAAAATTAGGATATTCTATAATAGGCACTTCATTTTTTGATAGGCCCCTTGGATAGATTTCCAAGAAGGAAAAGATCATGGAACATATGAGAAGCTTGGAAGATTTGAAGGAGCACTTGAAACAGTTACTTGAGGAAGAATGGGTGACACCTAAGAAGGTTGAGGTGATGTATACGTAAGTACTAAAGGTTGGCGGGGCTAGCCCTGCTATTCCTCAAGTCCCTCCAGCTTGTCCTCAATGCTCTGAATGTAATCACATATATCCATCATGTCATCATTGAGGTTATTCCAATTTTCTCTCTCAATAGGGGCCCATTCTGCTTTTATTTGCTATAATGAATCCCTCACATAATGAATCTAGTGAGTAGGGACATTTGGCCATAACACTTTTGTGAGTGCAACTCTCCAATTTGCTCTCTCAATAGGGGCCCATTCTGCTTTTATTTGCTATAATGAATCCCTCACATAATGAATCTAGTGAGTAGGGACATTTGGCCATAACACTTTTGTGAGTGCAACTCTAGTGCATGCTTATCAAAGTTCACTAAAGTTTGCCTAAGCATTGGTATATATGGCTCATGATAGGGCTGATAGGTCATTTGAGGACCACTTGGGGGGAACACATAAACATTATTAGCTTGATAAGTGTGTTGTTGAAGTAGGGAATATGTATGTTGGTCAAAAGATGGCTGATTATACATACCAAAAATGTTGATTAGGCACTTGAATTGCTCAAACCAGTTGATAAATACTCAGTCACCATTGATTTTTGCAAAATGTCTCCAAAGGTTGATAAGTAAGACAACATGAAAAATCCTTCCATTACTTTGGACCTTAGTCCCACAGGGCATGCCAAAAACTATTATAGCATGGAATTGCACCCCTGTGGGAGAGTTTTTTAGGTTCTCCCACTTCCAGATATAACATGGGAACAACCTCAGGATGTGGGTGTCCTATGGTGAGGTTGAACCTCTAGGATTTTTAAAGAGGCTAGTTCCTCTTGGTGGATCACCTAAAACTAATGCTAAAATGAAACCTCACAGGGAAAAGAGTTAGAAGGGAGATAAGGGATCCTAAGAGGGCTAACCAGGCGATGCACTAAAAAATATTATAACACAGAATTTCACTCTTGTGGGAGAGTTTTTCAAGCTCTCCCACTTCTAGTTATAAGCATGGGAAAAACCTTAGGATGTGGGTGTCCTATGGTGAGGTTGAGCCTCTAGGATTTTTATAGAGGCTAGTGTTAGGTTGTGGAGATAAAAGCTTCACAAGTATGCAAACATGGAGGAGGTTACTGAGTGTCACAGTAATCGACGTCGGTCAGGCCAACTGACGTCAGTCAGGGGTAGATCAAAAACTATCGACATCAGTCATTGATCAGCCGACGTCGGTCATCTCTAGACAGACAGCAATTGACGTCGGTCGCCTGTGCAGTTTTAGAACTGTTAGTTACACAAACAATTAGTTTGTTGAATGGCCAGTTTGCATGTAAAGACTAATTTTAGTCTTGAGTCTGCGTTTCTAATTATTGTAATTAGAAAGTCTAATTATTGTTTGTATGAGATCTATTTAAGAGACCCATGGGGCTGTATTGTAATTTGGAGAATCATAAGGACTTGGTAAGGCAAGGACAAGGGTTCTTCTCAAGTGTAAGATCTAGGTTTGCAGGTGTGCAAGACCAAGTTGATCTGCAAGTTATGCAAGATCAGGTAGAAGATCTATACGATAAGTAAGGTCAGTTGATCTGCAGGTGTGTGTGTGTGCAAGGTCAAAGGAGATCTGCGAGGTAGCAAGGTCTAAGGAGATCTACAACACAACAAGGAGCAGGATTAGGGAGATCTACTTGGAGTATGTGGTGTACTCGGTTGGTACTAGAAGTAGGCAACAACGGTTGAGTTGATTGTCACTTACTGGTTGGTGTACTAGCAGTATTGTTATTGACTGGTTGAAACAACAACTCTGTGTTTGAGTTGATTTTGTTTGTAATTGAGAGAGAGAGAACTCTTGAGGGAGAATTACTAGTATGCCCAAGAGGTGTGGGAAGAGTGTGATTTCTTCATTGTATTTCCTTCTGGAAGAGTATTAATACAAGATTGTATTGTCTCTCATATTATGTGTTGTTTCTGAATTCTAGTTACATTTTACTTCTAGTTAAATTCCGTGTTTAGTTGCTTATACAAAGGTAATCAAGTGTGCTCTTAAGGAGCAGGGATCCTGACAATTGGTATTAGAGCTAGGATCACCAAGTGATACCACTGACAATTGGTATCAGATTTTGGTTAGGTACACTAACAGGTGGTCAGAGCGTGTTAAGTGTTTGTTGATTACAGGTCACTCTCAGGGGTTTCTGATTGAGTGGGAATAAAATAATGGCAGAAGAAAGTACACTAAGAATGGAGGAATTCAATGGCAAGAATGATCAACTACGGTATTATGGAAAGAAAGAGCAGGTAAAGAAAGATTGTTGGTTGGTAGAAGATCAGCATGAAGGAAATGAAGAAGTAGATGTTGCAGGTATTGTTGCACAAGATGCTCTTGTATGTTCCTTGGATAAAGTAGAATCTTGGGTTTTAGATTTTGTTGCCTCTTTCCATGCAACCCCAAATAGAGTATTTTTCCATGATTATGTCCATGGAGACTTTGGAAAGATTTATTTAGGGGTTGGTGAGCCTTGTCAAATTGTTGGCAAAGGGGAAGTGCAGCTGAAATTGCAGACAGGCAACACATGGGTGTTGAAGGATGTCATGCAGGTCCTAGTCCTGAAGAGGAGTCTAATTTCTATAGGAAAGTTGGGTGATGAGAGATGCATAGTAACTCTCACAGTAGATGCACTTGAATTAGCATGTGGTAAAAAAGTAGGTACTCTTTATCTATCTACTTGTATTACTGATTCTCCTTCTGTTGCAAAGATGTGGCTTTGTAGGCTTGGTCACATGAGTGAGAAGGGGATGCATGTTCTTAAGAAGAAGTCAGATGTCTTTGACAAACTTAAGAACTAAAAAGCCTTGGTTTTTATGGAGGAGATGATGGACAAAGATCAGCTCAAGGGGCTGAATAATTCTGAGCAGGGCAGTTTGGACAAGGTTATGATCCAAGGTGAGCTCCCAGGTAAAAGTCATCACTCATAGGAAAACACAGTTATCAACGTCAGTTAGGTGAGAATCAACGTTGAACAGGTAGGTACTGACGTTGGTCATGTGCAAACCAGAGTTGGTGGTGTCAGGCAAATGGACACCGACGTCGGTCAGAAAACTAGCGTCGGCGATTAGGTGGAATCAACATCAGTCAAGTGCAGACCAGGGTCAACCAGAGAATGGATTTTGGGCAGACAACAAGTTGTCAAGGAGTCTCAAATGCCCATATGGAGGACTGAAAGGGTAAGTAAGCCTCAAATTCGTTATTCCCCTTATTTATACTACTTGAACTTGTTGCTCACTAATGGTCAAGAACCAAGAAGTTTTGAAGAGGCAATGCAGGTAGAATCCAGGAAATAGTGGGAGCATGACATGAATGAGGAAGTTGATTCTTTAGGAAATAACTAAATGGGAGATTTGGTAGAGTTTCCAGCCGAAATGAAAGCACTGAAAGACAAATGGATTCCCAAGTTAAAGAAAGGAGAGAATGGACACGTGAGACAGAAGGCCAGGGTATATGGTCTTGAGCAAGCTCCAGGACAGTGGTACAGGTTTGACAGGTGTATGACAAAGCATGGCTTTAGTCAATGTCAATGTAACCATTGTGTTTATTTTACCAGGTTGGATAATGGTCATGACATTATCCTGTTACTATATGTGGATGATATGCTTGTTGCAGGTTCATACATGTAGGGATTTACTGAGCTAAAGGTAAAAGTAGCTCAGTGGTGTGCTAAGAAGGATTTAGGAGGAGCGAAAATCCTTGGCATGAGTATTTTTAGAGACAGGAAAGATCACATGTTGATGTTGTCTCAAGATGATTGTGTGAATAAGGTAGTGGAGAGGTTCAAGATGATGAGTGTCACAGTAACCAGCGTCGGTCAAGCCAACCGACATCGGTCAGGGGTAGACTGGAAGCTGCCGACATTGGTCATTGATTGGCCGACATAGATCATCTCCAGACAGACAGCGATCGACGTCGATTGCCTGTGTGGTTCCAGAACTGTTAGTTACACGAACAGTTAGTTTGTTGAATGGCCAATTTGCATGTAAAGACTAATTTTAGTCTTGAGTCTGCGTTTTTAATTATTGTAATTGGAAAGTCTAATTATTGTTTGTATGGGATCTATTTAAGAGACCCATGGGGCTGTATTGTAATTTGGAGAATCATAAGGACTTGGTAAGGCAAGGACAAGGGTTCTTCTCGAGTGTAAGATCTAGGTTTGTAGGTGTGCAAGACCAAGTTGATCTACAGGTTGTGCAAGATCAGGTAAAATATCTACATGGTAAGTAAGGTCAATTGATCTGCAGGTGTGTGTGTGTGCAAGGTCAAAGGAGATCTGTAGGGTAGCAAGGTCAAAGGAGATCTGCAACACAACAAGGAGCAAGATCAGGGAGATTTACTTGGAGTACATGGTGTACTTGGTGGGTACTGGAAGTAGGCAAAAATGGTTGAGTTGATTGTCACTTACTGGTTAGTATACTGGCAGTATTTTTACTGACTGGTTGAAACAACAACTCTGTGTTTGAGTTGATTGTTTGTAATTGAGAGAGAGAGAATTCTTGAGGGAGAATTACTGGTATGCCCAAGAGGTGTGGGAAGAGTGTGATTTATTCATTGTATTTCCTTCTGGAAGATTATTAATACAAGATTGTATTGTCTCTCATATTCTGTGTTGTTTCTAAATTCTAGTTACATTTTACTTTTGGTTAAATTTCGTGTTTAGTTGCTTATACAAAGGTAATCAAGTGTGCTCTTAAGGAGCAGGGATCCTGACAGCTAGTTCCTCTTGGTGGATCACCTCAAACTAATGCTAAAATGAAACTTCATAGGGAAAAGGGTTAGAAGGGAGATAAGGGCTCCTAAGAGGGCTAACCAGATGATGCATTAGAAATAAATGGACACTCATCTACGCTTGAACCCACACTAGATTAGTCATGGGGTGACTTGGGCTTGCATGATCTCAAGGTCAAGCTAACACACATTGGAAGAGGTTTTGTTAGAACACTAATCTAGACCTACAAAACTTGAAAATACTTCAAAGAGTCAAGCAGTAGGCTAATGGACCAGGAATAAACACATTCACAAACCCACCAAGTAATAAGCATATTAAAGCACTAATTGAAGATAGGAAATAGGCGAGGAAATTGAGTCTCATTAAATTCAAGAGGTGGTTCTTACAATACTTTGATAGGTTTTAGCTTGGTTGAAGGAGCATGCTTTTATGAACATCTTAATGGGCATCTGTCTCCTAGTAGGATGACAAAAACTCTAAAAATTGGGAACCTTTTTAAATGGCTTGAAAGCTCATATATATAGAGAAGGGAAGAGAGAGAGAGGTATATGTGGAAAGAGAATAAGTCATTTATGTTGCTTTCATCCTCCTTCTTTCCATGAAAATGCATCGTTCAAGATCTTCTTAAACCCTCCCCATGCATTGAAGTCTCCCTTTGGCACATTCGAAGGAGCCATGGCATGAGTAGCTAGATGTCACTTCTTGTGTGGCTGAAATGATCTTTATATTAAAAATAACATGGTGATCCTCCCCTTTTGCTTGTCCTATTGAAAAGGACATGGGTTACCATGTGTGTAAACTCAAGCTGACCCATGCTACATTTAAGTCAGACCGCTATTTATCAGAGACGATGGCCATTACTTTCACCTACCAGTTCCTGGTTACGCCTAGACTAGACCTTTATTATAGATGGAAAACCAATCTAAAGACATTGGTTTTATCGTATCCATTTAACTCAGGTCTATTTGAGCTTTAATTTTGTGAACCATTGATTCTCTACCAGCTAGAAATGCTCTTGGATCATCCTCCATCTATTCCTCTAAAAGGTCAACCCCTGCTCCAACTTATGTCACGTGGCACTCTTTTATTCATCTAACTAGGTTTGATGTCTTTGGGTTCCTGCAACTTGATGACTTCAGGATTTCCTAACTACTTTACTTATGAATTTTCTTAAGTCAAGTAGCTCTGAAAGCTCGATTTGCACTTCACGATACAAATCAGGTTTTCTTAACTACTTGACTTATAAAAATCTATAAGTAAAGTATTTGGAGAATCTTGACTTACACTATGCAGTGTAATTTAGGTTCTTTGAGCCTACTTACTCATCAGACTTGTCTAGCTATTCTACTTTTTACTTCTCCATATAGAAGTCTTCAGACTTCTTTGTCGAGCCTCTTTCTTTTTGTGGGCTTTCCTCGAACAATTTTCCAGAAGGAATTCCTTCAAAGGAATTCTTTCATCTTTCTTTTTTGCATTATTTTTCCTTTGAGATTATTTTCTTGAAGGAATTTCCCTTTGCTTATTTCCTTATTTCTTCGGCCCATTTCTTTATATATATATATATATATATATATATATAAAGAAATAATAAGTTTCTTTATAACTATAAACTCACTGAGATTATTTTCTTGAAGTGAAAATAATAAGAAAAAAAATTTAAATAGGATACCTGGATTGTTTAACCAATATATTTATGCTTGGATTTGCCATTGGTACTCAGTGAAATTGCCTCCAAAGGCTGGTATCTTGAGGAGAACACCAAAAATCCTCAAGGAAAGGAACTTTTGTCCCACCATGCATGCCCAAAACTATTATCACTTGAACTTTCACCCATTGAGGAGAGTAAAATTCCCTCCTCATTCAAGTGGCACAATGGAACTCACGAGAAAAATGTCCACGGGAATTCCCTTTAACTTTTGTGAAAGTGCCCTTTGGAACATTTGTTTCAAACAAATTGTTCAAAATAAATTTATTACTTGGAGACAGAAAAAACCCAAAAAAGACTTGGTCGAAAGAAGAGAACCTGAGGGAAAGAAATACTTGCTCCTACAAGGACCAAAAGATTATCAATGACTTATCCCAAAAAGGGAGGCCGAATAAAAGAACTTTGCACAAGGCCTAATCCTTTGGATTGCTTTAAAACATCTCTACTAGCCCCCTAAAGAATTTTCTCAAGCTTTATATGTGGGCAAAAATATTGGCCAACATCTTTCATGACTCATAGGGAAGCATGTTTGCTATGCTTGCAGAACCTAGCTCACTTGCCTTGCCTAGTCCATTGGGCACGAAGTTATTGCTTTCTTTGACAAGGCTGGTTGAAATTGGATACAAGGTTGACCCTTGATGGAACTCCCTCTTGAATTAAAAGGACATCACAAAACAAAACAAAACAAAGTGCCCAGGACACTTTGAGGAAAGCAAAAAAACTATCCTAATATGTATAAGGTTACACTTTACAAGTACTCCCTCCTAAATCAAATGGGAAAGTATGAGTATCATTCACCTGTAACAAATGGAGATGAAAGATACCTTACTTTAGAGGTACTAGAATTGGTGAACCAAGCAGCTTTATGTTCAAACCTTTTGGTGTGCCCTCTAATGGAGGAAAAGGAACAAACATGTCCCCAATGTAGACATACTGGTTCATGTCCTCCAAACTTGGTTCACATTGGACTATGGGGGATCTTACAATCTCCTAATTTGATGGCTCAAATTTGTGCTTTGAATTAAGTACATGTGATAGCTCCTTTGAGTTGGTGCTTGGTTTGATATCTTGGTTTGCTTGGTGTTTGGTTTACTATCTTGGTTTGCTTGGTGCTTGGTTTGCTATCTTGGTCATCTGAGATAATGCCAACTTCAACTCCATATGTGTTCAGCTTGCATTGAAAAGAGTCATATAGTAGTTCATAAATCCATCTAAGGCCCAGCATGTCATGTCTTTGTGGCTCTGAATTTGACCATTCCCCTTCATTCTTGAAGACATTGGTACTGCCTTTAATAAACAACTCATCTTGAGATTGCTTAGCTTCCTCAACCTCATCTACAACTTCATCCTCATACTCTAGAGGAGGCATAAGCTAGTTTAGAACCTCTACCTAATCCTTGAAGTCAAGGTACAACTATTGCCATACCTCATCTTTATCCTCTTGCTCATTTGTGCCCTCTCCAATATGGTCAGCCAATTGATTGACTACGTCAATCTCTGCACCTTGATCATCTTCATCTATAGCCATGCCAAATGGAAGCTCTTGGGACCAAACAAAACCTTCTTTGCTCTTAGCTGCATTTTAAATACATTCCTTCTTAAGAATGAAGGCATGAGTATTGTGTTTAGGCTTTAATTCCTCAAAGTCAAAGCCATGTCATAAAATCTGGTCCAAACCTAATTTCTCCTCCCTTTTCTAGAGTGGACTACCTATCATGATCTCCTCATCATTGACACTTATGTTTTCCTCTTTAAGCTCAAAATTGACTATTAGCTCCTCCTCTATTCCTTATAAAAGAGGCTCTTCCTCCAAGAGGGAGATGGTGGGAGGGTGAAAAAGTTCACCTTGCTTGTAGCTTGAGAGAGTGCTTTTCCAACTAGGGAATAACTTCTTTGGTGGCTCTTGAGGGAGGGAGAAAGATTCTTGGAACTCTTGTAGGGAAAGCTCATTGAGCTGAGCTAACCTATCTGTATTAATTTCTTCAACTGCTGACTCCTCCTTCTCTTGACTTGGGTTGTGGATCACCACATCTAACACATCTTCTTGAAACTTCACTTCTTGAATTGCTCTCCATGAAGGAAAGGCTTTAGGCTTTTGAATGGAAATGAGTGGAGACTGCAACGCTCCTTGTCTAACTTCAAGAATCACCACCTCCTTCTTTGTCCCACTACTCTGAATGGATTTTCAAGATGGAAAAGATAGAGGCTCTTAAGGAGGAAGGGATGGAGGTTGAATGACCTTGGATTTACCTAGCTACGTAACTTGGCTCCAAGATGGGAAAGGTAGCAGTTTTGCTTTCATATTCTGAGTCTACCTTTCCTCTTCCTTCCTTGCCTTCAACTCCAACTATCTAATCTGTTTTGCTATGTTCTCTTGAAATAGCTCCTCCTTAAGGTGGTCAGGAACAAAAGAAGGCTTTTAGAAAGGGATGAAGTGTTGGACCCAAAAAGTAGGTTGTTCCACAATAGGCACTTCATTTTTTTGATAGTCCCCTTGGATAGATTTCTAAGAAGGAAAAGACCATAGAAAATATGAGGAACTTGGAAGATTTGAAGGAGAACTTGAAATGGTCACTTGAGGAGGAATGAGTGACACATAAGAAGGCTAAGGAGATGTATACGTAGGCACCAAAGGTTGGTGAGGCCAACCCTGCTATTCCTCAAGTCCCTCTAGCTTGTCCTCAATGCTCTGAATGTAACCACATATATCTATCATGTCATCAGTGAGGTTGTTCCAATTTTCTCTCTCAATAGGGGTCCATTCTACTTTTATTTGCTATAATGAATCCCTCACATAATGAATCTGGTGAGTAAGGACATTTTGTCCATAACACTTTTGTGAGCGCAACTCTAGTGCATGCTTGTCAAATCTCACTAAAGTTTGCCTAAGTGTTGGTATAGATGGCTCATGATAGGGCTGATAGGTCATTTGAGGTCCACTTGGGGAGAACACATAAACATTATTAGTTTGATAAATGTGTTATTGAGGTAGGGAATACACATGTTAGTCAAAAGATGGCTGATTATACATACCAAAAATTTTGATTAGGCACTTGGACTACTCAAACCAGCTGATAAATACTCAAAGTCACCATTGATGTTTACAAAATGCCTCCAAAAGCTAATAAGTAGCAGGACAACATCAAAAATCCTTCCACTACTTTCGACCTTAGTCCCATTAGACATGCTAAAAACTGTTATAACACAGAATTGCACTCTTGTGGGAGAGTTTTTTAGGCTCTCTCACTTCTGGCTATAAGTATGGGAACAACCTCAGGATGTGGGTGTCCTATGGTGAGGTTGAGCCTCTAGGATTTTTAAAGAGGCTAGTTCCTCTTGGTGGATCACCTAAAACTAATGCTGAAATGAAACTTCACGGGAAAAGGGTTAGAAGGAAGATAAGGGCTCCTAAGAGGGATAACTAGGTGATGCACCAAAAACTATTATAACATAGACTTGCACTCTTTTGGGAGAGCTTTTTAAGCTCTCCCACTTCTAACTATAAGCATGGGAACAACCTCAAGATGTGGGTGTCCTATGCTGAGGTTGAGCCTCTAGGATTTTTAAAGAGGCTAGTTCCTCTTGGTGGATCACCTAAAACTAATGCTGAAATGAAACTTCACGGGGAAAAGGGTTAGAAGGAAGATAAGGGCTCCTAAGAGGGCTAACTAGGTGATGCACCAAAAACTATTATAACATAGAATTTCACCCTTGTGGGAGAGTTTTTTAAGCTCTCCCACTTCCAACTATAAGCATGGGAACAACCTCAAGATGTGGGTGTCCTATGGTGAGGTTGAGCCTCTAGGATTTTTAAAGAGGCTAGTCCCTCTTGGTGGCTAACCTAAAACTAATGTTGAAATGAAACTTCATGGGGAAAAGGGTTAGAAGGGAGATAAGGGCTCCTAAGAGGGCTAACTAGGCAATGCACCAGAAATAAATAGGCATTTATCTATGCTTGAAACCACACTAAATCAGTCATGAGGTGACTTGGGCTTACACAATCTCAGATTCAAGCTAACACACGTGGGAAGAGGTTCATTTAGAACACTAATTCGGACCTAAAAAACTTGAAAATACTTCAAAGAGGTAAGCAACAGGCTAATGGACTAGGAATAAACACATTCACAAACTCACCAAGCAAAAAGCATACTAAAGCACTAATTGAAGATAGGAAATAGGAAAGGAAATCGAGTCTCATTACATTCAAGATGTAGTTCTTATAATACTTTGATAGGGTTTAGCTTGGTCGAAGGAGCACGCTTTTATGAATGTCTCAATGGGCATCCATCTCTTAACAAGATGACAAAAACTCTAAAAATTGGGAACCTTTTTAAATTGCTTGAAAGCCCGTATATATAGAGAAGGGAAGAGAGAGAGAGAACGGTCTACGTAGAAAGAGAAAAAGTCATTGATTGTTACTTTCATCCTCCTTTACTTGAAAATGCATCTTTCAAGATATTCTTGTGCCCTCCCCATGTATTGAAGTCTCCCGTTGGCACATTCAAAGGAGCCATGTCATGAGTAGCTAGATATCACTTTTTACATGGCTAAAATGATCTTTGTATTAAAAATATCATGGCAATCCTCCCCTTTTGTGTGTCCTACTGAAAAGGATGTGGGTCTCCATGTGTGAAAACTCAAGCTGACCCATGCTGCATTCAAGTCAGATGACTATTTATCAGAGATGACGACCATTACTTTCACCTACCAGCTCCTGCTCACACTTGGACCAAACCTTTATTATAGATAAAAATCCAATCTAAAGACATTAGTTTTCCCATATCTATTTAACTTGGGTCTACTTGAGCTTTACTTCTATGAACCATAGATTCTCTTCTAACTGGAAATGCTCTTAGATCATCCTCCATCTGTTCCGTTGAAAGGTCAATCCCTGCTCCAACTTACGCCATGTGGCACTCTTTTATTTTTATAACTAGGCCTGATGTCTTTGGGTTCCTTCAGTTTGATGACTTTGGGATTTCATGACTACTTTACTTATGAATTATCCTACATCAAGTAGCTCTAAAATCTCAATTTTCACTTCACAGTGTAAATCGAGTTTTCTTAACTGCTTGACTTATAACAATCTATAAGTAAAGTCTTTGGAGAATCTTGACTTACATTATGCAGTTTAATTTGGGTTCTTTGAGCCTACTTACTCATCAGACTTATCCAATAGTTCTACTTTGGATTTCTCCATATAGAAGTCTTCAGACTTCTTTGTTGGGCCTCCTTTCTACTGGCTTTCCTCAGACAATTTTCCCAAAGGAATTCCTTCAGAGGAATGATTTCAAGTTTCTTTTTGCATTCTTCGTCATTTAGGATTATTTTCTTGAAGGAATTTCCATTTGCTTATTTCCTTATTTATTTGGCCCTTTTCTTTCACCATTTCCCATGGGCAAAATGTCTGCAGGAATTCCCTTTAACTTTTTTGAAAGTGCCCTTCAGAACCTTTCTTTTGGACAAATTGTCTGAAAGAAATTTATCACTTGGAGACAAAAAAAACCTAAAAAAGACTTGGCTGAAAGAAAAGAACCCGAGGGAAATAGATACTTGCTCCTACAAGGCCCATAAGATGATCAATGACTTAGCCCAAAAAAGGTAGGCCGAATAAAATAACTTTTCACAAGACTTAGTCCTTTGGCTTGCTTTAAAACATCTCTGCTAGCCCCTTGAAGAATTTTCTCAAGCTTTATATGTGGGCCAATAAATTGGCCAACAGTTCTCAGAGTAGTGGCCATGGTGTCATTGAGGGATCAAAGGATGGCCAAGGTTTCGGACATGACATTATTTGGTAGTTTAAGTTGATCATAGGCATGAGAGGAGATGATATTAATATTGTCTTCTCCATCAATCATAGCTCATTTGATGTGCATTTAGTTGATGTAGGCAGTGATGAAAAGAGGGAGATCTGGGTCATCAAGGTGGATAGAAGGTATTTCTGAATCCTTGAAGGTGACAAGGTTGGAAATTTGGAGAGCACCAACAAAAGTTGCTAGAGGTTTAGGGTCTTGAGGTTGGACCTTTATTGACTGCAATGCCTCTATTATTGCTTGGCAATGATGAGGTGAGGTAGAAATCAATTCGTATATGCTCATATTCATTGGGGTTTGGTGAAGTTGTTTGAGAACCACTCTTTTGATTGATTCAGAGGGGTTGGATTGAGAGGTACCCAAAATAGATACTTTGGGTTTGGTTGAAGGTGAAGATGCTTGAATTTGACTTGGTTGGAAGGTGAAAGATGGGTATGTCCATGGGATGGATACTTTTACCTTCCCCTTGTCTTTTTGATGAGCATGTTATCATTTGACCACCTGGATAGTATGGATAGAGGGACAAGTTGGGGGAGGAGAGTGGTTTGGTTCCCTGTAACTCTGAGGTGAGAGTGGGGGAGTAGGTAGGCATTGGGTATTGGTTGTTATTTGTTGGATTGGTAATGGGATCATGGGAGGTTCATCTGATAATAGATCATCCTAACCATAGAGTCAATGGATTATGGTTTGGAGAGCTTTACAGTTCTTTGTGTCATGCTTAGGTGTCTTATGATAGGAGCATACTTGGTAGTCATTATACCAGACTGGTTTTGAACCAATAGGGTCAAATTGTCTAATAGGAGGTAAGGTCAAGTAAAAAGCTTAAAGTAACATTTAAAAAGTAGTTGAGTAAGACTTAGCTAAATGTGGTGAGGGTCTAGATGTTTTGGCCTTGGTGGTTGAGATGGAAGTCATTTTAGAAATAGGCTTGGTGGTAGAGGTCATGGGTAAGGTGGCATTCTTAAGTGGTGATTTTTGTTTAGGTAAAGAAGTTGATAAGTTGGAGGTAGAAGATTTCAAGGTAGCTAGTTTGGTTATTGATGGCTTGATGAAGATTGGTGTGTCAGAAAGCAAGAGTGATGGCATAACTAAAAGCGATGGTTGGGTTTTGGTTGAGATAGCTGGCTTCCTAATCAAAGTAGAGGGATGAGGCCCCAAAATAGAGGGGTAAGGTTGAGGGAGGAAGAATTCTAGCCTTCTAGTGGCTTTACCTCCTTGGTTGATTTGGTTTGGTTCTTGGTTGATAGGTCTGGTGAGGTTAGCTCCAGTTTCAAATATGGATGATTAAGTCTCTGCATAGGGAAGGCACCAAGGTTTTTGGTTGGTTTGGTTGAAGTGATAGAGGATGATTTGGTTTTTTTGGATGTTGAGGGATGGTTGAGTTGGTAGAGGCTTTGATTGGTTGGGTTGATATGATACTGGGTTGGATAATAGAAGTGGTGGGTTGGTATGTCAAAGATGTGGTTAGAGGTTCTTATTTGGTGATATAAGGGAGCCTTTATTGTTTCCAAAAGGTGGCTCGATCCATGTCAGGTTTGAAGGCAAATTCCAATCTCTTAACTAGTCTAGAGAATGGTTTATAGATTGGTCTTGTTCCCTAGGAAGTGAACTCGAAAGATAAAACTATATGTTGAGAAAGGGGGATGGTGACCTCGACCTTTTCCTTAATTAAAGGATGCAAGGTTTGGATGGGTGGTTCCTCTGTGGGAGGTGTAGATATGGTGGTTTCTTCCTTGGGAATGATCTTCAAAGGGGAAGTGAATTGTTTGGTAGTTGAGGGAGGAGGTAAAGTGGTGATGGTTGCTTGCTCTAGTATGTTAGTTGAAGGAGGGGTTGACAACTCTACTATCTTAATAAGTGGAGGAGGTGAAAAATTTACTTCCATGGTTTGGGTCTCTAAAGGAAGAGAAGGTAGTTCCACTATCTCAATAAGCGGAGAGGGTAAAGTATAGGTAGATTGGGTGGTAGGTTCTTCAATAATGAGCATGTCAAGAACCATATTGACGGTATGGGCATCATGAAAAGACTTAGATTTATTGCTCCCATTTTTGGTAGGTTCATGATTGGGAAAATGTTGTTTGAAAATTTCAAGGGCTTGGTTTGGAGGTGCATTGGGGTTATCCAACACAAGTTCCCCCTTGTCAATGAGGGTTTGGACAATGTTTTTGAAGATATTACACCTACTAATGTCATGCCCAAATACTTGATGGAAAGCACATAGGTCATTCTCATTGTAACAACTAGGTGCAAGATGAGAAAAATAAAATTGTTGAGGGGGTTTGATGGGAGGAAGCTATATGTTATTAGCTTTCAACAACTTCTCCAAGATTGAAGTGAAAGACTCCCCAAGCAGATTAAATTGCTTCTTATTGTTTTGGTTTGGGTTCCTCATGTTCTATTTTAAAGAGTTAGAAGAATTTGGTTGATTGATAGACGATGGATGAGTGGTCTTAAGGACAATTACATTCGTAGTTCCCTTGATTTTGGCATTGGTGTTGGTTTGATTGCTTGGTTTAGAGGAAGAGTCCTCATTAGATTTGAAGGTAGAGTTTTTTAAATTTAACTTTAACTTTCCTTCATTGATGGCTCTATTTTATAGCTTACGTGTCATGGTAAAATATTCATCAAAGGTTCTAAATCTTTGAGCACACAATGTAGAAGAGATGTGCTTGGTACATGCATGAGCCAAAAGTTCTATTAACTCAAGTTGGGGTAGGGAGAAAGAAAGTTGATTGATTAAACTAATCTATCGGGCTACAAAATCAGCAATAGATTCATCATTAAATTTCTAGATAGAGTAAAGGTTAGTGATGAAAACTTTCTTGGAGATGTTTATTGAAAAGTGATCCAAGAAAGTTTGGGCTAGTTGGGTGAAGGAGAAGAGAGAGTATTTTTTGATGGCACTGTACCAATCTAGTGCTGAATCGATTAGGGACATGGGGAAGGTACAAGGAAGGAAAGCATCATCATAAGTAATCAAATAAAATGAATACCTAAATGCCCTGAGGTGCTGTTGGGGGTCCTCCTTTGAAATTTAGAAAACTTGAAAAGTTCCCACTGAGGAGGATATGGTCTGATAGTGATAAATGGATGAATGGGATCGTTGCAAATTTGGTCATATGATAAAATGTTTTGAGCCCCAAAAATGGATGACTCTAGAGTGGTCATTTTATCCATTAACATTTTCATTACATCCATTTAGGGTTGTGCACTTGAAAGGTTGTAAGGTGCATATTGTTGTTGTGGTTGGGTGACATATTGATAATTGGTAGGAGGTTGAGGAGCTACCACATATTGATATGTGGACACAGGTGGTTGGGTGGATGCTATGTAGGGGTGGGTGGATGATATGTAGGGTTATGTGGATGTAGGTATTTTGGTAGTTGGTAGAGGTACATGCCCTTGTGGGTTAGGGATGTAACCCAAGTTGGGTGCAATGGGCACCTATTGAGAGGTTAAGGTGGGTTGGGTAGGGGTTGTGGTTGGGTTTATAACCAAAGGAAAGGTGGTGACCTTTATACTAATTGGTGGTAAGGTAGAAGGTATAAACACTACAAGATTTTGAAGTGGAGCAGTGACTAATGGATTGGGGGTATCCTAAGGGAGGTTGACAATGCTAGTAGTAGGTACTCCCATGGTGAGTGGAGTATCTGTGGCTAATGGTTGGGTTATTCCTAGGGTAGAGGAGTTGTTGGTGGGAGTGGAAGGTATAAGGGTGTTGGTAGGTTGGTTTTCCACATTAATATCAAAGGGATTATTAGTAGATGAAGATGCTTGGGTAGTAAATGGTTGGGTGGTGACTGTGGAAATAGAAGTGTTCCCCATAAGGTGGGAAGGCATGCCATAAGGTGGGTGGAGCCGAAGTAGGGGTATGGTGAGGCATGGTGCTGAGATAATGTTGAAGGGTCATATGATTGTTATCTAAGAAGGTGGCAATGTTTGTATCTCGTTGGGGAACTAACCAAGGGAAATAAGGACTTCCCAAAGGATTATAAGAGTTTTTTGGTTTAGAGATGTACTCCATAGATGAGGAGGTAGAAGAGGTTGACTGGTTTAGTGATGGGTTCTATTTTGATAGGTTATTTCACTGTTGGTGAGTTAGAACCATGCAAGATAAGGGAGAAAGTATACAAAAATAGTCTCACCACTCAAACAAAGAGAAGACAACAAATGAGCAAGGAAATAAAACACACACTAAAAAGTATGTTAAGTCCTAAAGTTATTTTTAGTCTCTCTTTTGGCTTATGCCTTAAGCTTTGTAAGAAATTGTGTGACTCCACTTGGGTTGATAGAACAAGTAATAGAAAATAAATCTATGGATGGTTTCAAGTTGTTCTGGCTCTCAAAAAGGATATGTATTGGAAATCAATATGTGGCTTGGTATTGGGGCCTACCCCCTCACTTCAAACACCATAGTGATAAGGGTGTCGGGTGCTTAGCTAATATATACTAATTTCTAGAGTTTATACTAAACCAGAGAGCTAAGTTGGTTCTCCCCTTGGTAATGACCTCCAAGTAGGATCATTAGGAAAGGGCAAGGTGATCGCTAGGTAATCAAATCCCAATTAGGCCTTATGTCAAGTTGTTTTGATGTTTGATTGATGTAGGTGGTTTCGTTTATGTGTGTGATACAAGTTATGCTATGATTAAATTACTTTGCTTTAATTTAATTAAGTGAGCTAAACTTGCAAGCAACTAATGTATGCAGTTGATTTTAAACCCAAAAGAATTTTTAATTTTGTTTATGAGCACATAATAGGGAGAAAATCATGTAGATGCAAACAAAAGAAACCCAAGTAGAGACTCAAAGGTCCCACTAGGTGTGCCAAAATGTTTATGAGAATTTTAGCTTATGTTACTAGAAATGAAGAAGAAAGAAACTAGATACGGGTATGGTATAAAAACCTATTTAGTTATGCATGCATTGAATTAGATGATTGTAAAGAAATTCTCTTTGGCTTGGGAGGAATGACCTGCATATAAGATAACATTGAAGCAAATGGTTGGTGAGATAGCTAGTTGGGTGGATTGCCTAGCAAGCTAGATTCGAGAAGTAAGAGCTCCCTAGGAGGCTATCAATCCACACCTTTTAAAACAATTAAGTTCAAAAATAAAAAGATACAATACTTGCATAAATCATAAAAGATACTGAAATTAAGTACAATAAATGATTGATAAAGAAAATAACAAAGTTAATTAATTATAGTAATAAGTGGGTCAATACTAATGCTAATTAGGTCGAGTATAGTTCAAAAAATAGGTTGGGGCTCTATGAACAGGCTGGCGGTTTGAAAGTTGGATTTGGTTAAGGGTAAGTGGGTGAAAATAACTTACTATTATTTTGTGCCATAGTGACCGTCAATGGTTGAGGTGACCATCAGCAATTAAGGTAACCATCGGTGGTTGGGACAGACCATCGGTGGTCAGAGTGACTGTCAATGGTTATTGTGAGTTGGGTCTGGGTAATAAAGGGTTATTTGGATGGGGTTACAAAATAAAATTATGAGAGGTTGGTTTGGGTTGGGATGATTATGAAGTTCAAACAAAGTGACTGAATAATTAAAACAAATACTTAGCTTGCTAGTGGTTGATCGAATGAATAATTGAGGTAACAAACTTGTTGATAGAGTATAGAATAATTTTGGTAGAGTAACGGTACTTGGCTATTGGCTTATGAATGACAACACTTCAGATCTCTATTATGATAGATATATTGCTAGAATAACACCTGAAAAAGAAGTTCTGGATACAAAATCTCTTGATAATTATGGATCCCTTTGTCACCTCCTGCCCCTTTCTTCTTATAAGAAGGAAGGAGGGGTATAATACGTTAACAAGAGGTCAAAATTTTTGTCTAATTTTATCTTGAACATGCATGGGTTCAAAAATGAATTAGACAATATAATTATAAAAAAATAAGGTAGAGTGATATGGTAGTTAAGTGGTTGAGATGGTGAAACCTAACTGTCGGTGGTCAGGGTGACTGTTGACGGTTAAGGTGACTGTCAATGGTCGACGGTCAAGGTCAAGTTGGGTCAAAAGGTGGGTTTAGCCATTAGGTCAAGTTGACTATATTTAGGTGGGTTAGGTTTTGTTTTGCGGTCAAGAGGTCAAGGTTGGGCCCAAGGGGGTCTTAAGGTGGTCCAGAAGAGTTGTGACATTTGAAACCGTCATTTTCAAATTTTTAGTGTCTATAGCTTTGTACTGATACCCAAACTCAAAGCCATCAGAGTAAACCAATATTACCATAGGGTGTTCCATATTTGATTGAGGATGAGAAAACCTTAGAATTGGGTCCATAGGTCTGGCGATTGAATCCATGGATGTGAAGAAGAGGAGGCTGAATGCAATGGCTGAAACTGCACTGATGCCCATTATTACCATCATAAATATGAAAGAATAGAAGGAGGTGTACAATTTGGTGGTTTCAAAGTTGTCAAGGATGTTTTTTAGTGTTGTGTCGATGAGAAGTGTTGCGTATTGATTAGAGGGCTCTGAGGCTAGGGGTTTCGAGGGTCCTAGAACAAAAAGAGAAACCATCACCATTGGACTTTATTTCCATATTTTGCCACCAATTTTTTTTGTACTTCTTTATATTCAAATCAACACTAATAAATGGAATCAATTGTTATAAAATGAATTGAATACGAAGAGGTCATAACTATATTGTACACACAATGTGAATAAGATGGGTATCAAGAAAAAATTAGATACAAACATGGGGAATATAATTTGTTTGCAAGTAAAAGCTTCATTGGCAATTTGAGATGGCCGATAAGATGTAGTTATTTTATTTGTTTCATGAAAATTAGAAACCAACTAAGATAATGACAACCACGTAAAGGGAGAGTAAAAAAATACAAAATGTTTGATGACATCAACACCTACTCTACAATAACATGTTGATAGTCTTGACCAATCAAAATTTAATTAAACACCATATTTTTAGTTAATAAATGCATAAGTTAATTATTAGATAATTACAAATATTTGAATGCATAAAAAATAATAAAATTTTATTGGTTTATAAGGTAAAATTTAATCAAGAGTTAAAATGAATTGAATCCATTTGTTATCCCTTTGGAACTAATAAAAATTTTGTTTGATTGATAAGATTTGGTTAACATACAAGAAGTTTTATGTAACATGAAAAACATGCACACTAGTCAAGCTATGTGCCCTAAATCTATATAAAGTGAGAAATTGACCAAAAATAACTTTAATTTCATTAAACTCAGTGTAAAAAATTCACCCCATCTTTTTAGATGAATGGATAAGTGTTTGAACTCACTTAAGTATACATTTAGTGAACTGCACTCTAACTGGTACTTTTAATTAGAAAGTTTCTAGAAAGTATTAAATTTTGATAAAATAATTAATATACAACAAAAATGAATTAAATAACATTCCTAAACTAATAATACACCAAATAAATTAAATCTAACATTAATAATTAAGTGTCTATATTGGCATCATACTCAAGCCAACATAACTCCCTTATGCCAAGTTACCATACGTAGTAATGAGCTCACATAGGATAGTATTTGTCTGTTCACGTAGAGTTTTTATTTGCATTATTTTTTATTGACAACTTCTATTAACACATAACATTGTGTGCACACAAATATAAAGAAACTAAATATTTCGATGTCTCCCTAATTGAGCGATTGCATAATTATATATATATTTGTTTAAACAAACTTTTAGTCATATCTATTCACATCATCATAGTGTAGAGATTGTTGAGAGAATATTGGTGTTTATGAGATTATTGTGGAGTGGTTGTATCAGCATTATATTGAGAAGTAATTATATTATTATTTTATTTTTTATTTCATGGTTGAGTTATTTTTGTCTATGTAAGACTTGTAGTGATCTTGTCTTCCAGATTGATCTTGTAGATTGTTCGTATCTCCTTAGCAATTATAATATGGTATTAGAGCCATAAGAGTCTTTGGTAGTAGGGTTTCATAGCTTGTACACATTCTCAGCATGAATTTTTTATAGGGTGATTGCATATTCAATTCACTTGTATTCTTAGAAATTAATAGTTTATGCCTTGTAGAAGCTCCTCGGCATTTATTTTATGCTAAATGTATACTTTTAAGATTTTAAATTAATATGTGTGTATCAACACACAACTCTCTATAGTGTACTACATAGTTTTACAAATCTTACACACCTAGTTATTTAATCTAACTTGTTTTTTGTTCTTTTTGCATTGAAATTCGTACATATATATCTATTGGATTACTTCAAGATCTTTGAACGTTAAAGATTGTAGAAAAACCCTAAGATTAGGTGAGAGCAAGATGTAAAGTAAAAGTGACCTTCATATTAGTCTATTAACTGATTGATTAGCCAAAAAGTACAAAGGAAGTAAATTATATAGTGAGATATTAGGTCACCAAAAAGGTAACAACTCAACTAACTATTAGAAAATACATCAAGTGTATTTCCCCTAATGACCTTAACAACCCTAAGTAAATTGACTAACGATTGTGTAGGTAAAATTGAAAAAAAAAATCATACATTAACACCCCATCTAAAGTATAGCTTAGGTGGGTAAGATAAATGGGTCCCAATAATGAGGCTTAATGAGGTACCCAGACATAATGCAACTCCCATAAGGTGGAGAAAAGTAGAAAACCCATAGAATAAAACTCCTCTCTAAAAAGAGAGCAAAGTGAGAAACCATACATGCTCTAAGGACATTAGGCACAGTCAATAATGTGTCCATAAGTGAGATCAAACATGGCACATAAAGGGAGGATAATTAAGAAGTCCCCATAGAAGATGTTGAAGTTGCTTATAGTAGAGCTCGTAGAATGATGAATGTCATCGATGAGATCTTCTACTTGAAGACTAAAGAAGCTCCATCCATATTGAATAATGTTTCTTCCCTTTTCCAAATGAAAAACATGAATGTTATATTATAAGTCTGCCCATTACACAAAAGAAGATGAAAGAGACAATAATACAAAGATCTCTAAGTAGGGTCCATAACAAAAGTTTGACATAAGTCTCGTAAGATCATGCACAAGAACTAAATGTAATATCACTGAAGTGAACCTATCAAAAGTAGATGTAATGAAGAATGGATCACCTTAGATTGATGAATATGTCCACTAAGTTCCCAATGGATCTCCAACCAAGATGTGGTTCCTATACAAGGAATTATGCTCCTCATGCTTAGTAGATAAGCTAACTTCCTTATGTAATGATAGTAGAGGCTAAAATGGATTGTGGAATGCCATGTACTTATGAAATAGACTACATGATGTATGATGTGTCCTAAATCAATACACTTGATCTTTGTAATCTCTGAAGTGGACCAAAGATAGGTTGATAAAGAAATAACTCCTCAACACCTTATACCATGTTAGATTACTTTAAGATCTTTGAACATCATAGATTGCATGAAAATCCTAGGAGTAGGTGAGAGTAAGATGCAAAGCAAAAGTGAGCTTCATATTAGTCCATTAGTTAATTGATTAGCTAATAAGTATAAAGGAGGTATAATATATAGTGAGATATTAGGTCACTAAAAAGATAACAACTCAACTCACTATTAGAAAATACATTATGTATTTTCTTCTAATGACCTTAATAACCCTAAGCAAGTTGACTAATGATTGTGTAGGTAAAACTGAAAGCAAGAAAAATTATACACTAACACTCCCCTAAAGTGTAACTTAGAGAGTCCGGTCCCAACAATGAGGCTTGATGAGGTACCCAATCATAATGCAACTCCCATAAGATGGAGAAAAGGAGAAAACATGTAGGACAAAACTCCTCTCCAAAAAGAGAGCAAAGCAAGAAATTGTACATGCTCTAAAGATGTTGGGCACAACTAATAATATGTCCACAAGTGAGAGAAAATAGGACACATAGAGATAGGAGAACTAAGAAGTCCCCATAGAATATGTCAAAGCTACCTATAGTAAATCTCATAGAATGATGAATGTCATTGACGAGATCATCTACTTGAAGACTAAATAAGCTCTATATGTATTGAATAATATTTATACCCTTTGATAAATGAAGAATTTGAATGGTGTACTGGAAGTCTACTCATTCCATAGTAGAATATGAAGGAGGCATTAGTACAACGACCTCTGAGTAGGGTCGAAAAGAAAAGTGTGGCATAGGTCTAGCAAGATCTTGCACAAGAAATGAATGTAATGCCACTAAAGTGAGCCTATTAAAAATAGGTGAAATGAAGAGTGGATCACCCTAGAATGATGAATGTGTCCATCAAGTGCCTGATGTATATCCAACCAAAGTGTGGTTCATATGCAAATAATTATGTTCCTCATGCATAGTAGATAAGCCAATTACTCTATGCAATAATGGTACAACAAGAGAAGAGGTTAAAACAAACTATGGAATGCCATATACTTGTGGAATAAAATACTCGATGTCTGATGTGTCTTAAATTAGTATACATGTTCCTTGTAATGTATGAAGTGAACCAGAGATAGGTTGATTTGGAAATAACTCTTCAACACTTGAAATATGACAAGGAGATGGCAAGGGTGTGTCCTCATCACTACTGTAATCATATGTGCTAGAATAAGACTCATAAATCTCATAAATGTGCTTATGCTCAAAAGTGTCATCAAACACATATGAGTCTAATGAAGAATAATGACATGGATAATTTACTGAAGGAATGTCCATGTGAAGTAGAGAAAATGACTCAACAACCCTCAAAGTTAAAGAAGAGACTGTAGATGAATCACATAGATTCGTAGACTTAATATCCATAAGAAGAGAAGAGTTATCAATGCTCTCACAAGGTGTACATCATTTGAAGTACAAATCTGTGATGGATCTAGAAGAATAACATCATGCATAGGAATGAAAGTAGAATCTATACTAGGACAATAAAGGTCAGGCATAATCTCATCTTATAATGGTGGCTTGATAGAAGGAAAAGAGTGCTCCACCATGGACGTGTCCTCAAAATAAATAGGATTAGGAGAAGAGAGTACTATAGTCTTTGAAGAGATGAAAAGAAGAGGAGGAGGAGTGATATAAATCTCAACAAGATCTTCAAAAAGAGACCAAAGGATGCTCCTAATAGTGTAGGGACATGTTGTATGTTCCATATGGCAATGAATATCTATGAAAACATGTAATAGTAAGGTACCAAGTGTAGCATGGATTTCAAAGAGAATCAATTCAAACATTAGTCATGAAAACTCACAAAAGAATGCATAAGAATTGATAATCTAAGCCAAATTATTCATGCAGGGGTTGCTAATGATAACAAAATACAAATTAAAGAAAACAATCAACCATTACCTTCCCAAATGACTCCATTACTCAAAAGTGGCTCCAAGCATGTTCTACCTTTGATCTAGAGCTCTAGTCTTTGTCAACAATGACTTCTTTGCTCCTCCATTGAATCAAGAACTCTATGCATAACCTAGGCTTAATAGAAGAAATCTCTAATCTATACTATCAAATGAAGCTTACCCAAATGCAACTAACACAACAATCAAAACATGAATGACTTGTGGAGAGATTTTAGCATTATAAGTTTACACAATTAAGCTTAAGAAATGGTGTGAGAGGCCTCCTATTTATATATTTTTTCAATTGATTAGAATGAACTGTGATGGTCCATCTTGAGATTTAGATGTGTAGCCAAAAATACATTCAATTTTGGAGGCTAAAATTAATAAATGCCCTCATAATGATTTGGGAAAAAGGGGAATTAATTAGGCATGGGTGTCCATAATTTAGATATTTTATGTATTTATGGCTTGTGGATGCTACCCCATAGATCATGTCATTATGCTAATGCAGTTAATAGGAATTAATTTTCAAAAATAAATATTCAATAACCTCCATGGAAAATCAACTTAAGCTCTTGATTTGAATTAATTAGAGTTAAACAAGATTAATCAATATTTGTGCAATTCTTTGGAAATTAGACCTTAATTAATCAAAATGGTTAAAAAGTCATATTACTGGGTCATAATTTGATTCAGGAAGAATTGGTAGGTGATGTTAGATGCATTAGAACCGTATTCCTATTTAGGATGTTTCCAACACAAAATAACAAAGGTACGTGATGTGTACTAATGAATTAGAAGAAAAGAGTGATTCAGAGCATAAAAAGGCAAAATCACCATTTTGACTTGAAATGAATTGATCAAAATTAGGTATCTCATAAAATACAATGCCCTATTTAGGGGTACATTGTCATAAATCGACACTTGTATATGACAAGCTCAAACCATTTAGTTTATTTTATATATTTTGGCGTAAATTGGGCATTTGAGTGTAATTCAAATAAGATTGATAATTTCAACACAAATGGTGTTAGGAATTGGATGTCTACATTTTACCCCTATTTGAGAAGGCGTAGTGAGACATTCAGGTGAATCAACATCTTTTCAAAGAATAGAGTTGTCAGGAAGAAATTTGAAATTACCCATGATGCCCCCTCGATAGGACATACTAGGATGAAAGAGAAGGATGGACTCTTGAAAAGAGAAAGTGGGAGATTAACCCATGGAATAAATCACATCTAGATAAGCTAATGTTTGCACACGTGATTTCCATCAATGATTAAAATATAAATAGAGGTATAATGGGTCCTAAAGATAGGGGAATGGGAAGGATTCAATCCATAAATGTAAGGGACACACATTAAATGCACCCAATTTGAGAGTGTAAGCTATGTACTTATGACATTGATCAATCTCGAGATAAGTTACACACTAAAACATTGCCATTATGGGCAAAAGTGTGGAGAGCTTGGAATTAAAGGAAAAGGAGAATGTGGTCTCCAAAAAGATGATAATAAGAAGTGCGTCAGTAGAGAAAATTTGATTGTGATAAGACAGTTGTGCCCTAGTAGGGATAATTTGGATAATTGATAAAGAATAAATAATGGTCTTGCCCTAGTAGCATAATTTATATTTTTGACTTGGTTCAAGAATATAACCTAAAACATAGATTAAAATGAGTGGGCAAAAACCTAGATGCAATGGTGGAATGACTACTAGAGCCACAAAAAACCATACATATGAGAATGCACAAAGTGGTGAAAGAGATGAAAAGAAGAATAAAGATGGTTGAGTTGACCTCAAAGAAACTGAGTGCTACCTACATAGTCTAGATGGACCTCAAGCCAATTTAGTTCACTCATAAGTGGGAGAGAATGGAATGAAGGATGATGAAAACTGACCAAAGATTTGATTAGACTCATGATGTATGCTAAGAGATGCACGTCTAATCATAGAGTCAGGTGATAAACCTATTAAGCATAGTCTATAAATAGTGTTTTTGAGATCTATTCATCAAAGCTGTGTTGATGTTAAGACTTGAATCTAGAACACAAAGTGCTTGCTATAGTAAAAGAAACTAGGCATCATAAGTATGAAGAACTCATAATGACATGGCATTTCAGATGTGTGGAATCAATTTAAATATGAATACCTATAACTAAGGATAATGGTAAAATAATGACCAAAACCAGAGTTACAACTATTTACATTTAAACAAAAAAGGCAAAGACAAAGAAAAATATAAACATAAATGAACCTAACTTAAAATCATGATATGAATAATCAAGACTCCAGTAGGAAAAAAATGTTGGAAAACAAAACAAGAACATATTAATAACATGAGATCTAGATATGAATAATCAAGATCTATGTGGACCACCAAGATTGAGAATTAAGAGATATAGAATGGTCTAACTCATAAAATGAGCGCGCCAACTTAAAATGATCACAAGATGATGAGAGCATAATGAAAGGGGGATTGAGTTGACCTCAATATGAAATGAGCACAACCCGTGTAATTCCATTAGGACCTCAAGTCATAGTAATTCCACCTATAAAAGGCGATGAAAAATTAACTAGGTCACAACAAGTTTGTAAATAAAGGCAAATGATAAGGCAAATGATAACAATAATGACCAGATGATGAGGCAATGCATGATAAAAATGGTGTTCTACATAATTTGCCCATAGGCAGTTATAACTAGGAAATAAAATCATAATTCTAATTTATCCAAAGGCAGTTATAATTAGGGGTATCAAATACAATACTGATTTGCCCATAGGCAGTTATAATAAATGATACCAATTAAGATGATAGATGAAATATAACTTGCCAGATCAAATGTCACACTACTCTCATAGATTGTCATTCAACATGACATTCTAAAACTATTGAAATTGGATTATAATCCCCTCATAGAAAGTGTAAGAGGAACCAAAGGAACCAAGATCAAAATATGATAAGTATGATGACTAAAAACAAGCATTGGTCAATAGTAAAGAAACGGTATAAGGAAAATAATTTAAAGATAATTGGCTATAGTGGCAACAAAGTTGTGACCAAGTGATGATTGGCTTAGATAGCTCACAAAATGGTGAGAGCATATCTTAGGTTACTCGTAAAATGGTGAGAGCATTTAGCTTAACAATTGCTCACAAAATGGTGAGAGCGTGATGAAGGGGTGACCAAGCTAACCTCAATGTAAATTGAGCATTGCCTACATAGTTTTGAAGGACCTCAAGTCAATATAGTTTAAACAATGTGGTAAATGGAACACAATGGTATAATATGCCTAAAAAGGGTATATAGGGTTGCCCCCAAGGGATGAGGCATGGTAATGGAAAATGGGAACTAGAAAATAAAAAAATGGTTCTATTGATCTTGTTGATAAGGAAATACACATCCTAGTCAATATGTGAGACAATAGAAATGATCAGTTATAAAGTTGCTATCCAAAACCCTTTTAGAAAAGCTACTCTAACAAGAACTTGCTACCGATTTGGATCTTAACAATGTGTTTGTGATCTTCCTATGTTATTGACTTTGATTCCTTCAAACATCAAGATCAGATATCCTTGTAGCCTCTACAAAGGAAATTGCTACTAATGATGGTAAATAATGTTAGGATAAATGATATAAGTGGGTAATGAATAGGTGGATGAGAATGAAATGTATAATGAATGGAAAACAAATAAAGATCGAGACTTTCAGTCACATGTAATGTTGATGATACTGGATTCACCATAATTTTGGTTGTGGTGGGGCTGAAGACCTCTGAAAATGCTCTCAATAGGACCACCAATTTTTTATGTTATTTGATCTTGAGAGTGGATACCATCTGATTATGCTATAGATTGAAAGTTGTTTTGATTTATTCTTTGATAATGTCTTCATCAAATAGTGAAAAACTTTCATGCTTAGCTATTGGTTCCTCAATGAGGTTTTCACCATTGAATTTATCCTGATTATCCCATAGTGCCTTTGACAAGGTTTCACGAAGATATATTAACATTTGACTTTGATTATCTTCGAACACCTTCAAAAAGGTTTCACTAAAAGATTCTGAGTTTGTTTTTTGATCATCCCCTAACGCCTCTAAATAGGTTTCACTAGGAGATTGTTCTTCTTCTGTATGAATTTGGTCTTAACCCACCTAATATTCTGAAAATGGTATGTTGCCATGGATGCAGTTCAACAAAGTGTGATTCTATCGGTCCCAATCAACATTTGTGGGAGGTGGAATGTTAATATAATGACTATGTTGGGTGAGAATAATGTAATGATGAACAACACAATCCTCATATAATATAGTAGGAGAACCCATGTAGATGTTGAAATAATCATTCTCAAAAATTGTAGAAGGATCACAAATATATTAAAATTGATCTGCAAGGTAATTGTAACCAATTTTATAACAACCAATACTGTATTCTATTTTTGAATCTGATTCTGATACAAGGGACTCTAAATCTAATGTCACAATTGATGTTGATTCTATTTTTGATTCTAAATCTGATGTCAGTTTAAAAAGAGAACTTAAATTTAATGTTATTTCTTTATATGATATGGTTGTTTCTTTAATGTTCTATTGAATGCTAAAATTTGGAAAAGTAATGGCTTTTAAGGGCATAACGGGCTCAATAAAAAATGATTCATCTAGGAAGGGTTCAACATAGACTACTTCGTATAAGTGAAGCCCCTCAAAAAGAAGGTACCACTCGAGGGATGACTTGACAAAATCTTGTCTATTAAAAAGAGACTCCTCAATGAGTGGGAAAATATCAAGAGACATCTTTGTAGAGATTGGCTCATCAAGGAGATGAGGCTTTTTAAAAATAGGTAACATATGAATGGGTGATTCATGACAGGTTGGCTCATCACAAATGGGTGTTTTAATAATAACATTGGGGTTTTGGTTCATAATTGGTTTTAAAATATCAACTTTGAACACATTATGGTCCTCATGAGATGGTTCTTGAAGAGGCAATGGTTCTTGTTTTGGATTGAAGGTCGACACAAAATTTCTAAAGTGGGGAACATTTGGTTTAGCGAGAACAATGGTTTGTGGCTCAATAAACGGATCTCCAAAAATTAGATTATTAAATAAGGGATCAACACAATCTTGTTTATCAAATGGATGCTCTTCACTAATACGCTCAATAAATATAGTTGATGGGCCTATAATGGTAATAAAGGGATGCTATTTAGTTTGGTTGCTTGTGAAAATTGAAGGAGAAGGTCCTAAAATGGTAACCTTCATGTGTTGTGGAGCTAGATTGCTCACAAAAACTCAAGGAAAATAGGCTGAAATGGTAACCTTCACATGTTGCGAAGTTGGATCACTCACACAAGCTAAAGGGGATAACCTAGAATGGTAACCTTTGAGTATGGTACATAAATCAAAGGAGGATATCCTAAAATAGTAACCTTCAAGTGTGGCATACAAATTGAAGGGAAGGATAGAGATGATGCACAATAATTGGCATGAATTGGAATGGTTTTCATCAAATAGGCTCAAAGAGGGTGACATCCTCAAACAAGATGGAATACTCATGTCCGCCATAATAATGCTCTACCTCGCAACTAAGGCCATAAGAAACCCCATTATGAGTGTACCTTAGTGTCATGTTTAGAAAGGTTATTATACACGTTTGACAAGATTTGGACAATGTTTTGCAAATGTTTAAATAGGGTATGGATTGTAATCTTTCTTCTAAACAAATGAATAAGGAACCAAAGAGACTATAAAAAGAGGATGGCTTAAAACCACACACAATTAGAACAATGTGTTTATGAAATTACTCAACCTTTGGGTAAAGTTGAAATCATATGAATTGGAAGAGGGTATGATAAATCAAAAATCCTAGAGTGTCACTAGTACACTAAAATGTAAACTTTTGAGATATGTCAATACTGTCAAATCTAGTTCAACTTTGATGAGTTGCTACTTAAAAACTAGAATAAAGCCCTTTGGATTAATAATGCGACAACATGAACTAAGAAACTCATGATGTGGAAACATGCAAAAATTCTTAAGTATATTAGAACCAAATGGGCAACACAACATCACCACATGGTAATAAGAATGGTAGTATAAAATGTGTTATATGATTCAAAGCGTGAGCGATACACAAGATGACTCGAGTCCACCAATGATGAAAATGATAATGAATCTATAAATGACCTCCAATTTAAATGAGAAATTAAACCCAAGTTACAATAAGTTAAGTGTAAATGGCAAACCCAATTTAAAACATCAACCTTTAGAACTTAGAAAGGTTCAATTTCAAATTTGAACTATCAATGAAGGACTTAAGAAAATTTGGCAAGTGGTCTAGACTCAAATGGGCAACATGACTACACCAAGTAGATGATATGACACACAATGTTTAAGATGACAAATTTTGAACCAGGAAAAGATTGATTTTCATTTGGATAATGTAATTCCTCCTTGTTTAATAAATTAGTGGATAATGTGTTTTGTTTTTGACATTTATTCACATGCAAGTTTTGACTCAAATCAAGACCAAGTAATCTAAGACCAAATTAGATAAATTAAACTAAGTAATCGTCCTAAGCCCTATACTGCTAAGGTGTGACAAAGTGGGATTAACTAAATCTAATAAGTTTTGTACATTTATAGATGGATCCCATGTCTACCAACTTTCACATCAGAAAAAAAGAGAAACAACACGTCATTTGGGTCCACATCATATGGCTTGTTATAAAAAAGTCTAGCCTTTTTTACAACCACTACATCCATTGTTCATTCAGTGTAGTGCGATGTCCAACATGATCAAATGTTTTAGTCTTAGCCTATACTAACAAAGACAATTTAACCACTCATACCATAATCCTAGTGAGGGGATCCTAATTTATATACCCCTCCATAGAGAGGGGTTGAAGATGATGTTGGGAGATGAAACCCCGGGTCAAAGCTTTCCTATAGAATATATAGAAGGCGATGAAATCCTCCTCACAAACCAAGATAGAATGAAATAAAAATTAAGTAAAAGAGATTTAAGGTTATTTATAGATCACCCAAGCCATGTGGGTCTTGGGGAAAGCCTTCACAACATCTCTTTTATGCCTTTGAACTAAGATAATTTATAATGAAGATGACACTTTTGATCCCACAAGTTTCTTATAGGGGATAGGGGGAGAGCATACATGCAAAAATTCCTTTTTGTATGAACAAATATAACTTAGAAAATAATAAATATCTTGAATAAAATAAAAATTTGGAAGTGAGTTCAATTTTAAAGCACTAAAATGAAAGATTTGGTGGTGTTCTTTGGCCCCGTTACCTTATTTGCAAAGCTTTGAAAGAAGAACTACAAAATGATTCAAGTAAACACCCTAAATTTTATTTTAAGCACCAAATATAAATTCCTATTTATTTTTAAGAATATAAAATAGGTTTAAAAAGACTTAATTAATCATTATTTGATCACTTTCCAAGTAATTTCTGTAAAAAAAAAATTAGAATATTGTTTAGCTTTGAAGCTCTTTTGTGTTTGAGACAAGTAACTTTAGAAAATAAGATCTTGAGTTTGTGTCTCCCTTGTGAATTGAAAGGCAAAAAATTTATGCTCACAAATAATTATTATCTCAATAAAACACAAAAATTAATATTAAACTTATGAAAACATGCAAACAACAAGTTAGAAGGCTAAAAACAATAAAATCGAACACATAAAATATAAAAAACTCCAGTAAGTATTTTGATCATAACTTTTACAATATATAATATTTTATGACTAAATTTTTAGAGGTTATTTATAAGTCCAATAATCACCTTCATAAAAAAATTAAAGTCAAAATAATCAATAACAAAGAAGTTATTAGCTTTGTATTAGTCGTTTTAATTTGAAAAATAAAAAAACAAAAAGTGATAGTCACTAAAAGAGTCATAACTTCTAAACTAAAAATTAGATTTTAATAAAATTTTGATAGAATTAGGATAAAATTAGTAAGATAAAATTTTAATTTTTTTATAAAATAATAACAAACAAATTATAAATAAGAACTATTTTAATAACCATTTTTGTTCAAATATGTGGGGTACACAATCGTGTCCCATCGGGCATGCCAAAATGTAACATGATTTCAAAGAAGATAAATTAAAAAATTAGTCATGAAAACTCACAAAATAATGTATAATAATTGAAAATGTAATCCAAACTATTCATGCAGGGGTTGCTAATGATAAAAAAATACAAATGAAAGAAAATAATCAACCATTACCTTTTCAAATGACTCTATTACTCAAAAGCGGCTCCAAGTGTGTTCTCTCCTTGATCTAGAGCTCTAGTTTTTGTCAACAATGAATTATTTTCACCTTGAATTTCTCAATAACTCTATTCATAACCTAGGTTTAATAGAAGAAATCTCTAATCAAGCGTATCAAATGAAGCTTACCCAAATTCAAATAACACAATAATCAAAACACAATGACTTGTGGAGATATTTTAATATTATAAGTTTACACAATTAAGCTTAAGAAATGGCGTGAGAGTCCTATTTATAGATTTTTACAATAAATTAAAATGAACTGTGATCTTCCATCTTGAGATCAAGATGTGTAGCTAAAAAGCCATTCAATTTTGGAGGTTAAAATCAATAAATATGTCAAATAAAGCTTACCCAAATGCAAATAACACAATAATCAAAACACAAACGACTTGTGGAGAGATTTCAACATTATAAGTTTACACAATGTAGCTTTAAAAATGGTGTGAGAGGCCTCCTATTTATAATCTTTTGTAATTTATAAAAATGAATTGTGACCGTCCATCTTGAGATCAAGATGTGTGGCTAGGAATCCATTCAATTTTGGAGGTTAATATTAATAAATGGCCTCATAATGATTTGGAAAAAAGGGGCATTAATTTGGCATGGGTGCCCATAATTCAGATATTTTATGTATTTATGGCTTATGGATGCCACCTCATAGATCATTCATTATGATGATACAGTTAATAGGAATTAATTTTCAAAAAGAAATATTTCATAACCTCCATGGAAAATCCACTTAAGCTCTTGATTTGAATTAATTAGACTTAAATAAGATTAATCAATATTTGTGAAATTCTTTAGAAATTAGCCCTCAATCAATCAAAATGGTCATAAAGTCATATTACTTGGTTGTAATTTGACTCAAGAAAAATTAGAAGGTGATGTTGGATACATTGGAACTGTATTCCCATTTAGAATGTTGCTAACACAAAATAATAAATGTATGTGATGTGTACTAACAAATTAAAAGAAAAGAGTGATGTAAAGCACAAAAAGGTAAAATCATCATTTTAACTCAAAATAAATTGATCAAAGTTAGGTATCTCATAAAATATATTACCCCATTTAGGGATACATTGGCCTAAATCGGCACTTATATATGACAAACTCAAAACATTTGGCACATTTTATGGATTTTGGCTTAAATTGGGCATTTGAGTACAATTCGAGTAAGATTGACAATTTCAACACAAATAGTGTTAGGAATTGGATGTCTACACTAAGAACCTTATCACAAGTGTTAGACCACTTATTGAATGGACCTAAGTTAGAAGGGGCTGGAATCTATCCATATAAGAATTAAGTATGATTATTTATTGTGAGCAAGTGTTTCATATATGCATACCAAGAAGCACAATTGGTTTTTATAAGAAGAACCATTGGGGTAAAATCAAATTTCCTCCATGAGTGTCTCTCAAGTGAATTCTACATGACTAAGAGGATACATAAAAAAGTGTACAGCTATACAAAAAAATTGTAATGATCCCTAGTTACATGAAAAATGCACGCTCATGAAGAGGATGTTAAGCACAGTCGATAATGCATCTAAATGAGTAGTAGGTATAAGAATCAACACAATGCAAAAAATAAGAATGTATAAAAGAGATGTTGAAGAATACACAACACCGCACAATACCCCCTTAGAAATTTTAGTAGTGACCCTCCCCAAAATGTTTTAAATATAAGTACACTCATATAGATGTCAAACACAGTCAAGAATATGTCTTGAGTAATTAGTGTGTAAGTATAAGGAACTAGAGAGACATTAGGTTCTATCGATAATACATCTAATAGGTACAATATGTAAATAATAGGTAGCTATAGAGGCTCGAAAAATGCCACCAATGCATAGAACATGAAAAATAGACACTTTTAAAGAAGATAACACTCAAATTTGAGTTATCGATCAAAAGGTATGCGTGTTTAAAAATATAAGCTCACAAAAAAAACTGAGGTTAAATTTAACATCTTCTAGATCATCATTAGAGTTTTAGATTTACATTATAGTCATCATGATTATGTGTCAGGGTTTCAATGGTCCTTTGTAGTACTCAGAACTTTGAAGGGTTCCTATAGTGTTGGAGGTTTGAAGAGTTCCTATAGTGTTGAGGGTTTGAAGAGTTCCTGCATTATCGAGGGTTCAAAGAATTCCCATCATCCTGGGAGTTTAGATAGTTCCTGTAGTGTTGAAGTTTGAACAATTTTCATAGCATAGTTTTATGTCTAAGATATAGTCACCTGGTGACTACAGTCATCAGGGTTTTGGATTGCACTAACAACCATAAGTTATGATATTAGAGTTTTGGCTTGGGTGTGCAACTTGAAGTCTTGATATCAGGGTTGTTGACTACATGTGTAGCCTAAAGTCCTAATGTTAGTATTATTGACTACATATGTAGTCTTAAGTCTTGATGTCAGGGTTATTGACTACATGTATAACCTAAAGTCCTAATGTTAGGGTTGTTGATTTTGCATTGTAATGTCCCCTTTTTCCAAATATGACATTTATAGAAGACCATTAGCCTATTTAATTCATGTGGGCTAAGTTGGGTGTTGTAAGGGTACTATTGGCAATTTGGCCTCCTAAGGCCAAATGCCATCCCATATAACTAAAAACTTTTCATGGTACCCACTTAGGCCTCTATATGGTGATTTATTGAGTGATGAATTCTCCTAACTGCTTCTTGAAGTCATTCAAAATTGTTATAGGTGTCATAGAGTCAATTTGTGATCATCATATCTCCTAGATGTCTTTGGTCCTTACATGATGTGCTGGATCATCATGATGTCTTTGAATATCAAGTGAAGGGAGTAGGTCTTAGTGTCTTGTCATTGTTATGTCTCTTTTTAATTAATGTTAAGTATCATCATGGTGTTTGATTATGTTTAGGTGTCTTTGACAAAGGATTGAAGTGATCTTATGACCTATAGTGCCTTAATAAAGATGGTGAAGATGGCAACTGATGACTCACAATGAGATTCTCTAGTATATTCAATATATTCAAGGTATGGTGGACTATAAGCTTTGAAAGTTTGTCAAGATATATAAAAGCCTCATTTAAACCTTTTAAGAAGGCTATAAGGTATTCTTCATGATACTCATTAACAAATCTCCTTTAGAAGTTATGTGCATATTGCTAAAAGAAGGTTTTGGTCTTGAAAGGACAAATTATTGACCTCATAAGGCTTTAAAACGTCACTAACATCTTTAAACCACCCCCATGGTCATTATATTTTTTAGTCAAATGGGTTCATACTTTGAAAGTGCCCCTTATACGATTCTAAATGGTTGTTTAGCCTTTAAGAGACCTCACACATGTTAATATGTCCCCTTTTTGCTCTCAAAAAAATTATTGATTATTTTAACATGCCTTTTGACTCATATTGTTCCTCATGTTGCCTTGAAATGGTGGTTCAAAGCTTAAAGTATGGAGAAAATACAGGAGAAATAGTATTTTCACATGTTTTTTGCAGAATGTATGGACTTGTACAAATTTTTTTGTATAGTGGATTTTAGGAGGTTGTAGGTGGAGTCATGACAGGTGTTTTAGAGGAGATTCATGGTAAGAATGTTCAAGATAGGCTCAAAATTGATCCTCAAACATCATCGAGATTGTTTGTATCCCAAGAGAGCACTTCAAGTTTGTAGATGGTATGACCATGAGAGAGAATAATAATATCTAAAATTTTGGGAAAAGGAAGAGACCCGAAATGGATTCCATATTTGGGAATTTGTTCTTAGTTTGGCTTGCTCTCCTTTATGAATAATCCTTAACAAGGCAAAGCACTCACAATGGCTTCTCTATTCAGGTAGGGAACCCATTTTCTTTGTTTTCTCCTTTCCTGAGCATTGTGATAGAGAAATGAAAGTTTAGATAGATTTTTAGGGTCTAATACACATTCCCATATAATTATAGAACCTCATCTCACATGTGTGAAGTATATAGATCTGAAGAAGACATGAACTACCAAATGTGCAGTTTACAGGCAGTTTAGATGGTTGTATAGTTCATGGTGGTTTCAAGATGTCAAATCACAGTAAGTGACTATATGAGAGGTTTCATTCATGTCTATATGTCCTTATTTATTTTTCTCAAAATTCATCAAAACCTATGACAGCCTATAAACCATCAATCTATCCTTAACACCCTCATAGTCTCATTTAATATATGTTTAGGTAGTTTGGAGTCTATTAGGTTTCTATTTTAATAGTGTATACTTCATTAGGGATCTCCAAATTATTGTATCTTGTATGAAATATGATTATGCTTTCTTAGGACCCTTAAAAATTATCTTGATAGTGGATTCATTTGTCATTCCATCTTCATAGTCTTAATCACTGACATTCCACCATTATTGTAAGTTTTCACTTTATCTTCATTCTCCCATATATCCCCTTATCATCATATCACTACTACCTTATCCATCCACATCATGATATACTATTGTGGTAAGATCAAGGGTGTTATGGATCACTATGGTCATGAATATATGTTATGAAACTGTAAACATTGCTAAAGGGATAAATCATCACCTACAACCATGTCATGGAGATGTAGGTTGAATAGGCTTCATGACGGAGTAATTGGGGTATTTGAAAACATTGAAACTTAAGTGGAGATTCAAGAAAGTCCATGATATTTTGAGAAGATCATTGGTGTGATTTTAAAGTCTCAAACCCAAGGAACACAGTCAATTTTTAAACTTATAGTCAAGTTTTGAGTGTTACATACAATCGCACAGTCAAGATGTAATGTGAGGTCTACCTCAGAGGTCATGAAGATAATGAAGATAATGAAGTGTTTGAAGAGTGATTAAAACCTATTAAACTCTCAAATAAGTTAAAATATATTGAGTAAACATAAAAACATGAAGAGGGGTTACAAGCATGCCTAATATAGTCAATCAAACCCTATATTCACATACGCACCTACAGGCTGCCAAAAGTGGCATGGTAGTTCTAATCCTAAGGAGAGAATAAAGTATGTTGAAATGGGATCCAATGTCTACCTCATACCAACTCATATATCATAATGTCATGATGAAGACAAAATGGAGTTGAATGGGTTTAATCAAGCTAAACTTAAACTCAATGCATAGTCAAGAACCTCATAAAGCACAAACATGCCTATTTTAAGGGTAACTCAGTCTCTAAGCCTAAGTAAGAATTAGCAAAGATATTTAAGGTTGTTTTAAACCTAATTTAAGGTATTAATAATCATGAATATTTATAAAATTTAACATTATTTCATGTATTTTTTAAGTAAAAGGATCTCTTTTGGATGCTACAACCAACATGGATCTACATACACAGTCAACACTCACAGTCAGTGCATAAAGCCAGTCTTGGAGGAGTTAGTGGTTTTAAAACACCTAAAGGTGTAGTTAGGACTTAAAAATTGGTACATATGATAATTTTAAATGTTTCAATGTTTTCATATTATCTTCAAGGTCATATTACCATTGGAAACATCCACTATTTTATCTCAAAATTACCCTAGTCTATTAACAGTCTATGATGAGGCAAAGTGCATTATTTGAAAGTTTTGAGAACAAGATGAAAAGTTTAGTATTCATAAATAGGTTTTGAAATAAGAAAGGGTGATAATAGTTTCTTAATATTCTCTATGGGATTGGTGATAATAGTTATGTTCCCAAGTCAAAAGCCTTGAGGGCTTTCTAAGAAGATAGACCTAGAACAAGTCTGTACATAGAAGTTAAAGACTTATGAAAAACTTGAGACTTGTTGTTTAAGGTTAAAATAAATTGATAAAGTGAGAAGGATTTTTTTTTTAAGAATGTAAAATGATATGAGTCTCAATTGATGTAATAAACGTAAGGATTTGATCAACCCTGTTAAGCCTAATCTAGCACACTCAAACCTGCATATCAGATTAGGACTTATGCATGAGATTGATATCACCTAAGGGTATATAAAGAGATATAAATATGAGTGAGAGGGGAATGAAAATGTTCCATAATTATGAGATATTTAAGTTATATTCACTAAATCACTAAACCCAAACCCAAGGGTTACACAGGCTTAACTGCGTGTAAACCTTAGGCAAGGGAGTTAAGTATGCATAAATAGAACTAATGGAAAATATTGGACCAGGGGATATTTTTAACCCAGAGATCATGTTTTATAATTTTGAAACTACATAAACCTTGTATTAGAAGGAGAAAGGACTAGTCAGACCTTTTTTTACCCCAAACAACTCAGACTAATTATAAACAGTGACCTACAACCATTCACTTAAGGAAGAAGAGAAGATTTGAAGTTTGAACATTTAAAGATGAGAATAGTGGTGAGAAAATTTTAGAAAGGGGATTTTATGTTTATTATTAGTATCTTAATTACCTATAGGTCACTCAACCCTCAACATTCAATATTAGACCAATTAGGCCTAGAAGGCCCATACCACACTTGAGACACCCTAAGACTCTCCTAAGAAATTTTGAAACATTGATGAGGTGTAAGATGTTGATTCAGGTCTTATTATATATGTTTCAAGCATATAAAATTAGGTATGAGGGTCATTTTAGTCTTAAAGGTTAGGTCAAACTACATAGTCACCTCAAATTACCTATTCAAATGCTCACATTCTTCATAGCATAGAGACTTGAGGAAAATGATCTTAGTGAGAATTGAGGACCCCTATGTAATTGAAATACATGGGGGATTGAGTTTGTTTTAGGGTCCAACCTTTATGAACAAAGGTCAAGATTGATAGCATGTCCAAACTGCCTATAGAAGGCTACAAACACATTTCCCTACATACATATCTTGACACACCATTTGTATGGGAACTCAAGTTTCTCAAGAAAGTTGAATGGGTATGTGGAATAAATATACATGTAAAAAAAAATTGGTTTTGAGGTCCATACTTTATGAACCATCTTTAGATGGTGGACCTCCAAAAACTTGCTTAAACCCTACTACAAACAAATCTTGAGAAAACTGAAGATTTTGGGAACCAAAAACCCATGAATGACCTGATAAACACGTGAATAATATAGTAAACTTAGAGAGGGTCATGAACATGGTAATTTTTTATACATAATAAAAAAGGGGACATATTATACATGTGTGAGCTCTCTTAAAGGTTAAACAACCTTCTAGACTTGTAGAAGGGACACTTTCAAAGTATAAACCCATTTGACTAAAAAATATAATGACCATGGGGGTGATTTAAAGATGTTAGTGATGATTTAAAGCCTCATGAGGTCAAAAATTTGTACCTTCAAGACCAAAACCTTATTTTAGCAATACGCACATAGCTTCAAAAGGATATTTGTCAATGAATATCATGAAGAATACCTTATAGCCTTCTTAAAAGGTTTCAATGAGGATCTTATATATCTTGACCAAACTTTCAAAGCTTATAGTCTACCATACCTTGAATATACTATAGAATCTCATGGTGAGTCATCAACTTCCATATTCAACATCTTCATTAAGGCAATCTAGGACATAAGATCACTTTAATCCTTTATCAAAGACACCTAAACATACTCAAACATCATGATGATACTTGACACCAATTGAAAAGAAACATGACAATGATAAGACACTAAGACCTACTCCTTTCACTTGATATTCAAATACATCATGATGATCCAACACATCACCTAAGGACCCAAGACATCTAGGAGATATGTTGATCATAAACTGACTCTATGACACCTATAATAGTTTTGAATGACTTTAAGAAGCAGTTAGGAGACATCATCACTCGAGAAAGCACCATGTAGAGGCCTAAGTGGGTGCCATGAAAATATTTTAGTTATAAGGTTTGTATTTGGCCTTGGGAGGCCAAATTTCTTATAGTTCCCTTACAACACCCAACTTAGCCCAAAATAATTAAATAGGCTAATGGTTTTCTATAAATGTCATATTTGGAAAACGGGGACATTATAATGCAAAATCAACAACCCCAACATTAGGAATTTAGTTTGCACGTGTAGTCAATAACCCTAACATTGAGAATTTAGACTACACATGTAGTCAAAACACTGACATCAAGAATTTAGGCTACACATGTAGTCAACAACCCTGATATCAGGGCATCAAGTTGCACACCCAGGCCAAAAAACTAACATCATAACTTTTGACTATCAGTGTAGACTAAAACTCTGAGGATTGTAGGAGGTGACTATATATTAGACACAAAACTATTCTATGAGAATTGTCTAAACTTCAATATTACAAAAATTATCTAAACTCCCAATATGATGGGAACTCTTTGAACCCTCGGTAATGCAGGAACTCTTCGAACCCCCAATATTGTAGGAACTCTTCAAACCTCCAACACTATAGGAACCCTTCAAGGTTTTAAGTATTATAAGGGACCACTGAAGCCCTAACACATAAACTTGATGACTGTAACACAACTCTAAAATTATAATGATGATCTAGAGGATGTTAAATTTGACCTTACAGTTTTTTATGTGAGCTTATATTTTCAAACACTCATACCTTTTGATCGTTAACTCAAATTTGAGTGTTATCTTCTTTAAAAGTGCCTATTTTTTCATGTTCTATGCATTGGTGGCCTTTTTCAGCCCTATGCATCTACCTATTATCTACATATTGTACCTCTTAGATGTATTATCGATAGAATCTGATGTCTCTCTAGTTTCTTGTACTTATGCACTAATTGCTCAAGACACATTCTTGAGTATGTCTGATATTTATATGAGTGTACTTGTATTTAAAAGATTGTGGGGAGGGTCACTACTAAAAATTCTAAGGGGGTATTGTGTGTTGTTGTGTATTATTTAGTGTCTCTTTTACACATTCTTATGTTCTGCATTGTGTTGACTCTTACACCTTCTACTCATTTGGATACATTATCGATTGCACCTGATGTCCTCTTCATGAGTATGCATTGTTCATTTAACTAGGGGTCATTGTATTTATTTTTTACATTTATGCACTTTTTTATGTCTCCTCTTAGTCATGCCAAATTTACTTGAGAGACACTCATGGAGGAAACTTGATTCTACACCAATGGTTCTTCTTAACCAACTATGCTTCTTGGCATGTGCATATGGAACACTTGCTCATAATAAATAATCATACTTAATTATTATATGGATAGATTCCTTCCCCTTCTAACTCAGGTCCATTTAATAAGTGGGCTACCACTTGTGATAAGGTTTTTGGTACCTTACTATTACATGTTTCCATGGATCTTCATTACCATGTGGAACATACATGTCCTTGCACTATTAGGATCATCTTTTAGTCTCTTTTTAAAGATTCTAATGAGTTTTATATCACTCCTACTCCTCTTCCTTTTATCTCTTCAACAACTATAGTACTCTCTCCTCCTAATCCTATTTCTTGTGAGGACACATCCATGGTGGACCACTCTCTTCCTTCTATTGAGCTACCATTATAGGGTGATATTATGCCTGACCTAAGTTGTCCCAATGTAGATTCTACTTCCATTCTTATGCATGATTTTGTTCATCTAGATCTATCACAAATTGGTACCTCAAATGACTTTACTATTTCTAGTAAGAGTACACCTTGTGAGA
Source organism: Torreya grandis (assembly GCA_037957365.1). Lineage (NCBI taxonomy): Eukaryota > Viridiplantae > Streptophyta > Pinopsida > Cupressales > Taxaceae > Torreya > Torreya grandis. The sequence continues at coordinate 6,933,161 of JARHVA010000041.1, forward strand.
GCATAAAGAACTCTTCTCTTCTTATGGATATTAAGTCTATAAATCTATGTGATTCATCTAAAGTCTCTTTTTCAACTTTGAGGGTTGTTGAGTCATGTTCTCCACTTCAAATGGACATTCCTTTAGCAGATGATCCATGCTATTCTTCTTCATTGGACTCATCTATGCTTGATAACAATTTTGAGCCTGAGCACATCTATGAGATTGATGACTCTTCTTATAACAAAGATGACTACAATAGTGATGGGCACACACCCCTACCAACTCCTTATCACATTTCAAGTGTTGAGGAGTTATTTATTGATCAACCTATCTCTAGTTCACTTCAGACATTATAAGGAACATGTATATTAATTCAAGACACATCAGACATCAGATAATTTATTTTACAAGTATAAGGCATTCCATAGTCTACATTAGCCTCTGTTCCCATTGTACCATTCTTTCATAGAGTAATTGGCTCATCTACTATGTATTAAGAACATAATTCTTCTTATATAAACCATATTTTGGTTAGATATCCATCAGGTACTTGATGGACACATTCATCATTCTAGGGTGATCCACTCTTCATTTCACCTACTTTTAATAGGCTCACTTTAGTGGCATTACATTTAGTTCTTGTGCAAGATCTTTCCAAACCTATGTCACACTTTTATTTTGGACCCTAATCAGAGGTATTTGTACTAATGCCTCCTTCATATTCTACTATGGAATGGGTAGACTTCCAGTACACCATTCATGTTCTTCCTTTAAAAAAGAGAAGAAATATTATTCAATGCATATGGAACTTATTCAATCTTCAGGTAAATGATCTCATCGATGACATTCATCATTCTATGAGGTTTACTATAGGTAGCTTTGGCATCTTCTATGGGGACTTAGTTCTCCTTTCTCTATGTGCCCTATTTACTCTCACTTGTAGACATATTATCAATTGTGCCCAACATATTTATATCATGTATGGTTTCTTGCTTTGGTCTCTTTTAGGAGACAAGTTTTGTCTTATAGGTTTTCTCCTATTCTCCATCTTATGGGAGTTTCATTGTGCTTGGGTACCTCATCAAGCCTTATTGTTGGGACCTAATTCTCTTACCCATGTAAGTTATGATTTAGGGAGCTATTAGTGTAGGATTTTTATTACAAAGAATTATGCTCCTCATGCATAGTAGATGAGCCAACTGCTCTATGCAATAATGGTGTAATGGGAGTATAGGCTGAAATAGACTACATAATAACTTGTTCTTATGGAATAAAATACTTGATGTCTGATGTATCTTAAAATAGCATACATGTTCCCTGTAATGTCTAAAGTGAACCAAAGATAAGTTGATCAAGAAATAACTATTCAACACTTGAAATGTGACAAGGAGATGGCAGAGGTGTGTCCCCATCAATATTATAGCCATTTGTGCTAGAAGAAGAGTCATCAATATTAGAGATGCGCTCAATTTCAAAAGTGTCATCAAGTATAGATGAGCTAAATGAAGAATAATGGCATGGAGAATTTTGTTGAAAGAATGTCCATGTGAAATGGAGGGCATGACTTAAGAACCTTTAAAGTTGAAAAAGAGACTATAGATAAATCACATAGATTCGTAGACTTAATATCCATAAGAAGAGAAGTGTTGTTGATGCTCTCATAAGGTATACTTTCAATGGAAATAATAGAGTCATCTAAAGTATTAATTTATTATGGATCTAGAAGAATAACATCATGCATAGGAATGGAAGTAGAATTTACATTAGTATAACTAAGGTTAGGCAAAATCTCACCCTGTAGTGGTGGCTTGATAGAAGGAAGAGAGTGGTCCACCATGGATGTGTCATCATAATAAATAAGAGTAGGAAGTGAGATTACAATAGTCTTCAAAGAGATGAATTGAATAAGAGGAGTAGGAGTGATATAAATCTCAATAGGATCTTCAAAAAGAGACTAAAGGATGCTCCTAATAGTGTAGGGACATGTTGTATGCTTTACATGACAATAAAGATCCATGAAAACATGCAACAATAAGGTAGTAAGAACCTTATAAAAAGTGTTAGACCACTTATTTAAGGGACTTAAGTCAAAAGGGATCTTAGGAATATATCTGTATAGGAATTAAGTATGATTATTTATTGTGAGCAAGTGTTCCATATATGCATGCCAAGAAGCATAGTTAGTCTTTATAAGAAGAACCATTGGTGTAGAATCAACTTTCCTCCATGAGTGTCTATCAAGTGAATTTGACATGACTAAGAGAAGACATAAAAAAATTGTATAACTATACAAAACAAAAGAAATGACCCCTAGTTACATTAATAATGCATGATAATGAAGCAAAGATCGGGCATAGTCGAGAATAAATCTAAATGAGTAGTAGGTGTAAGAATCAACATAATGCAATAAATAAGATTGTGAAAAAGAGACACTAAATAATATACAACACCACACAATACCCCCTTATAACTTTCAATAGTGATGCTCCTCACAATGTTTCAAATACAAGTATACTCATATAGATGTCAGACATAATCGAGAATATGTCTTGAAAAATTAGTGCATAAGTACAAGGAACTAGAGAGACATCGAGTTCTATCAATAATATGTCTAAAAGCTATAATATGTAAATAATAAGTCACTGTATAGGGCCCCAAAAGGCCACCAATGCATAGAGCATGAAAAATAGGCATTTTTAAATAAGATAACACTCAAATATAAGTTATCAATCAAAAGTTATGCATGTTTGAAAATCTAATCTCACATAAAAAAATATAAGGTTAAATTAAACATCCTCTAGATCATTATCAAAGTTTTAAAGTTGCACTGTAGTCATTAGGATTATGTGTCAGGGTTTTAGTGGTCCCTTACAGTACTTAAAACTTTGAAGAGTTCCTATAGTAATGGAAGTTCAAAGAGTTATTATAGTTTCAGGGGTTCAAAGAGATCCTACAATACTAAGGGTTCAAAGAATTCTTACAATGCTAGGAGTTCATACAGTTCCTATAGTGCTAAAACTTTAGACAGTTCTCATAACATAGTTTTATGTCTAAGATATAGTCACATCTTATAGTCATCAGGGTTTCAGATTACATTGATAGTCAGAAGTTATGACATCAAAGTTTTGGCCTGGGTGTACAACTTAAATTCCTAAGGTTGGGGTTGTTGACTACATGTGCAGTCTAAAGTCTCAATGTCAGGGTTGTTGATTGTGTGTGTAACCTGAAGTCCTAGTGTTAGGGTTATTGATTTTATGTGTAGCCTAAAGTCTTGATGCTGGGGTTATTGACTAGACATGCACTTTGAAGTCTTAATGTCAGGGTTGTTGACTATACATACATCCCTAAGTCTCGATGTCAAGGTATTTACTGTACATGTGACTTGAATTCCTTGTAGGTACAACAAAGGCCCAAAACTCTAATTTATGCATGTAAGTGTGAAATTCCCACAAAGTTTAAAAATTCAAGATATGGAATGCTTATAGAACATATAACAAAGACCCACTAAGGATCTCTAAAAACCCAAAAAAGGATTTTCTCTTGGATAACTTCATTATATGGATTTGCATGAAACCATCGAAGAAACCCTAAAACTCTCCAAAAATGATTGAAATCAACTGTCACGAAACTAGGTCATGTTTAGAATCGATCCTATAGTTTTATCACCTTTTGAATATAATATCACTTTCAATTTTATGATTTGAGACTCTAGTTGAATAATTTACATGGATTTTTAAGTAATCCCACCATAGCTATAAAAACCAAAAAATCAAAAAACCCTATAAGATGCATGCAAGAAAGATCTCACCAAGTATTTTTATAAATGACAAAATGACCATCAGATCAGAGCTTTAATACCATGTCAGATTAATTCAAGCTCTTTGAACGTCATAGATTGTATGAAAACCTTAGGAGTAGGTCAGAGTAAAATGTAAAGCAAAAGTGAGCTTCATATTAGTCCATTAGTTGATTGATTAGCCAAAAAGGTCAAAGAGGTACATTATAAAGTGAGATATTAGGTCACCAAAAAGGTAACAACTTAACTCACTATTATAAAATAAATTAAGTCTATTTTCCCCTAATGATCTTAACAACCCTAAGCAAGTTGACTAATGACAGTGTAAGTAAAATTGAAATTGGAAAAATCCTACACTAAGGCTTATATCAACCCTTTCTAGGTCATAAAATCATCTATTTAGATTCTAACCTCTCCCATAATTTCCATTGCCAATCTCTGGTAAAATTACAATTAGGTCATACACAAGTGCATGATGTTGTATAATGATTTGGAACCTCAAAGTTTAAAGGTTTCATTTTTTTGGTTCAACCTAACTTGAATTTCAAGGCTCATGTGACTTCTTCTCTACTTGGCTCGAGATCTAAATTTATTTACTCAAAAATCTTAGGGTTTATGCCTACCTTGCATAATTTCAGTGTTTGCACGGAGTCTCAAAGTTTATTTACTTGTCATTGTATATTCTACTCTTTTAAATTTATGAAATTTGTTTTTGTGTTGTTATAGTATACATCCAACAACCATACCATATAATAATTTTTTTAACAAGGTAGACTATTTGACAAATCTCACCACTCCACTATGATTTACAACTATCTATAGTAGATGGAAAAGTTTTTCTTTGAATTCATGAATGTGTTAAGCATGGTTTCAAACTTTTCGTTCCAAAATCATCATTTAATACTTTCAACTTGGTGTTCACCTCAACATTCAACACATTTAACTAGGTAGACTTTCCAATTTAACATGACATTTTGCTTACCTTTCAATTCATTATTATTCACAACATTCAACACGTCCAACTCAGATCACCTTCTAATCGATTAACTCAGTCCTCCAATCATTTATCTCGCCTCAAACTTTCAATAGGGGAAAGTAACTCATTATAGCTAGACACTTGTCAAAGCAAAACTAGCCACAAAGGTGTGATTGATTATTTAAACAAAAGTAAATTTTTAAAATTTAAATACATATTACTTAGTTTATGTATTTAAATTAGTTGATTGCCACATTGGTAAAATGCATTTTGTTAATTTTTTTTGGAAAGAAGTGGTCTTGTGTTCGAATGTCAACATTTTTTTTTGAAATACATAGTGACTTTTTTAAAACACTAAGTGACAAAACAAATCCTAGTGATTTTTTATAGTGGTCTATTAAAAAACCATTATATTCACATACCTTGTAAAAGGTTTTTTGGTCAAAACATTGAAAACTAGTATTGTGTTTTTTTTGTTTGTAGAAGCATTTCTAAATAGATTGTCCCTTTTTTGTCAAGTAGGGTGGATTTTTTCATTGTGAGACATTAAATGGTAAGGGGGGGGAGGGCAGTTAAATCTTTATTTCAAACACTTGTATTGAAAAGTGTCATGTCACAGTTATTTTCAACTACCTCTTCCTCCTTAGGAAATGATACATACTTATTTGAACCCCTCGATTCCTTCAACTACCATGTTTAGAAACATAAAATGTAGCAGTTTCTCATGTCAAAAGGCTTGTGGAGAATTTTTGAAGATGTTATACTAAAATTCGCTTATAAGAAGGATAAATAGAGCTATGCTTGCAAACAAGATGAGGCTTATGGTCTTATCAACCTAATTTTTTTAGATAACCTATATTTTCACATTGAAGATGTTTCAACTCCTAAAGAGGTATGGGAGAAATTTGAACAATTGTTTAGTAAATTCAATGAATTTAAGATGTTGCAATTAGATGCAGAATTGAAATTTTTTTCGCCCTCAGATTTTTACCCTATAGAAGAATATTTGGAAACAATAAAATTTCTAAGATCACAATTGAAAGTAGGAGATAAAGATAAGAGTGATGAAGTATGTATTTTCTTGATTTTATCTAAGGTGAAGGGACCTTATGGTGTTTTCTCTTTTTCATTTTGTACTATGATGGATGTACTAGGTGATGAGTTTAAGTGGCCCTACTTTGAAGTTTTATATGAAAGACTGATTAGAGAGAAAATTAATTTGATGTCATTAAATTTTATTCATAGTCCTAGTCATGCATTGGTTGCTAATACCTCCAAATGAAAACATACACCTAATTCTAAATAAAGACACCGCCTTCCAAACCAATAAAAACTTCCTCTCAGTCTTCTAAGCCTTCTAAGTGTAGACACTATTTCTGAATTATATATCACCTCAATCTTATACACTTGGAAAATACATATCATGGATGTACCTTCATCTTTTAGACATTTTCCACTGCCAAAAGGATCACATACAATATTTATTTTGCCTAATTGCTTATCTCTTAGTCTGACCAATGTTATTATGATAACTTAGACCTTTTATCTTACCCTTAATGCTATAAACCTATATATCTTCCATATCTATAAGTTTTAGACCTGGACCTATTTTACAACTACCCAAACACTTGCATCCTAGTCAAAGGCCTATGTCGATAAAAGTGTTATATTCTAACACTAGTATCCAATGCCCTAAAGTCATCAAAATTTGCAAATGAAACATATTCCTATGGTCAACCTAAGGGATTTAATGTGAGATATTCTCCAAAGGGATTTTTATAAATATATGTTCGATCCTCATTTATTCCTTACCTAAAAACTTATTAAATACTCATAAGGCCACCTAACATAGACCAAAAAATACTCAATCAAGCACTCAAGTGAGTAAAGCTTCCTTATTTTCTTTTATTTCCATATCAGTCATAGGAACATGATATCTATAGGTCTGAAGTACTTAAGGAACACTCTATGAGCCACATTTTATAAGTTACAAGCTAGGTTAATCTATGTATTTATTTATGACACATTGCATGATTCAAACACAATCCAACATGTAGGGGAGAATTAAATAAGTCTGAGTTACTCTTCAAAGTATTGGATATGTAGGCACCACTCATTGATTAAGGGGTCTTTGGGTTAGCTCGACACTGTATGCCCACTAACTTATTTTCCCCATAACCACTATAAAGATAAAGAATTAGGTTTTTTCTATTTGATAAGGGGAAATAATACATGACCTAGATTTTAATGTACTAGAGAAAAGGTGACACAAAACCTAAAAACATCTAGATGGTGACATCCAATTTAAGCAAGTATTTTATATTGGACACATGTGTCTGAGTTAGATAGTAGTGTTGACATAACCATCCTAGGTTGATAGAAGTGTCTATGGTTATAGAGGTATAATTTTTAGAATAAGGTGATTAATCTAAAATTTATAATTAGTTTACTTCCTACTTATTCTAGATTTAGATCTATAATAGCATCAAAACTAGCTAAGTATTTTATTTTTATTATCATTGAAATTTCTAACATAATTGTACTTTTCATTTTTATTACATCTCAACATAATAAATTTAATATATGTTTATCTAAGTTTTGAAATTAGTTAGCCTACTATAGAGATAGTCTACCATCCTTGTGACCTAGGCTTTCTCTAACCCTTTAACCCTAAATTCCTATATCTAGATTTTAGGGTTAAACATTTGGTGAACTCAACCTCTGTGTCTTTATGTGTAAAGCCTAGTTGACTTAGGGTTTCTTATTTTTTGATTTCTAAATGCACATGATTGATTGATCCTTAAAATTTATATGTATTTCTTATCATATTCTCATATTAATTTCTAGAACATTTAAAATGGATACAAAGGAGCCCCTTCCTCCTAATAATCCAAAGGAGGGTGATAACTACAATCCCTCTAACCAATTCCACACTATCACTCCTTTAAGGGGTAAGGTAGGTGGTGCATATATGCATATTCAATCCAGGCTACCTAGAGTTTGTAATTTTGAATCCCTAAAAGATCAAATCATCCTTATGAGAAAGTTAATAGAACACTTGTAAGAGAATTTGAGTTCCAAGATCACATTATTCGAAAGTCAAATTACATACCTACAAAATCAAACACATGGTACTATTAATCATGTGTTTGTATCCTCATCTACCAATGTTTTTCCAAATAAGGTTTCACATCTAAATGAAAAGATAAAACAAAATACATGTAAAACAAGTGGAGTCTAAGTAATATCCTAAGAGAAATGAGTTGAAATAAAGTTATCAAACTACCTCCTTTACATCTCATAATGAGATACAAATATTATTTTTCATATTATAGAATGTATGGGTATCATATAGATTGTTATTTTGCATTTAAAATCAAAATATAAAGTATTAAAGGTAGTGTTGATCATATCATTGATACATCCACTAAGAATACCACTTAATTTATGAGTACCTCTCCTAAACCATAACTACCAAAACAAAAAATGTGGGTACTAAAGAGAAATTTAGAGTTAAAATAATTGTAAATATCAAACATAGAACAAGAAAAGGTTCAAAAAGATAAATCATATCAAGGAAAGGATACAAATTCACCTCTCAATAATGATACTTGCTTTCCAAATAGTATGGTTTTAGAAAGCAATATTTACAAAACTTTGTTAATCATGGTAAAGGATTGGGAAAACATTCCCAAGGCATAACTCATACTAATAATGACCGTCAAGACTTGAGATATACTGGTAAAACTAATGAAAATCATTCAAAGATACATTTTGTCAAAGAGAAATAACCCACAAATGAAATCAAGGTACAAAAAGAGCAATGGGCACATCAAATACTAAAATTAGGATTTCTCAAAAAGGAAGTCAAAAAGTAAGAGAGAATTGAAAAGTCTAATGTTCCAAATGTGGTTACAAAGGAGGAAATCACAAACCATTCCTCATATCAAGGCCCTTTTACTATCACTGCTTAAGTTGAGGGAAAGTAATTTACAAATATCAAGGTTATGGACTATGAAGATACAAATTTTTGTTCTATGTCATTTCGTAGCTCTCTTGAAAATAAATTTCAACATGTGGATGAAACGAATGCAATTTCAAAAAATATGGGATCAATTTAATTAAGAGTTTTATTTACTTCAAAAGAATGTTTTGTTACTTTTTAGGTTATTTATACTCAAAATATTTATAATATTATGCTTGAAAATTCATGGTTAAAATTAATATGAGCAAATAATCCCAATACCTACAATATTGTGCTTGAAAAATCATGGTTAAACTCAATAAGAGCAATGGTTGATAGAAACAAAAATTACATATCGTTTGATAATCAAAGCAAGATTACATCCTTTTCCAATAAAGGAAGCATATATCCAACTACTACACAAACAAATACAAGTAATGGCATATAAATAAATTCAAAAGGACATAGAACATATTGAAAAAGAAAACCAAAGGCATCTTGGAATAACTTTTTTATTAAATCTAGCATCACCAAAGCATAAGAGGCATAATATATTAATCCATGCATCCCATTGATATAAGAACATGATACACTTTTTGATTTTTCTATGCACACATATGGTATATTTGGTTCAAGACACATTATACATTTACCACTTCTTGAGGATTATTATCTTCTAATGAGATCATAAGATAGTTCTTTCTTCAACATATTCCAAAAATACCAAAACAATAATAGAAATAAAAAAAATTCAAAACTATTTCCATCTTTCACATATTTTATTAGCTCCATAGCATATATGTTATTGGTTCCATGTTGGTATATGACATATTAGTACTTTCTATATACATGTGTTTCATGTATCTTTTGAGTGTGATACATGCATACACATATACATGATCTATGCACTTTTGGATGTTGGGTCTTCCTCCCACTCATGTCACGTTGGGGGCATCCACTTCTTTGATCATGATACATCCATGTTATATCATTATATGGTCATTTTACATTATCATGTTTGAGCTTATGTACTTACACATACCTTTATCTATGCTTATATCTTTTTTAGTGTAATTGATATGCTATGTACCTAATATTTTTTTCTAACACATATGATCCAGGGGATAATATGTTATGTTTATGTTGGTTACTTATGCTTTCATTCATGTAGTTACTTAAATATCTTGCCTTGCTATTATCTTACATGTTTTGAACATTTGAATATGCTCCATTATTTTCAGCCCCCATGCTTTTGTTTGCCTCTTTAACATTTGAATATGTCATAATTTGTTGTATGTTGACATTTAAATGCCATTTCTTGATTTGTGGGCATTTGACTAAGTCACATCCCTTTAATTGTGTGGCATTTGAACATGCCCCTTATTTGAGGTCTCCTTAGACCATTGTCTTTTGATTTTATTTTGAGTGTTCTTATGTGTGTGCTTAATTTCTTGTTGAGCTTGTATTATTACTATATAGACATTGTCATGCTCTATAACATGCATCTTAGGACTTGATGTGATCACATTATTCATGCTTTAATGATATATCTACTTAGGCATGTTCCCTCTATATGATATATGGTACATTCATAGTTTACATGGTTATCTTATCCTTTTGAGGTAAGGTAACTACCGGTTACTACTTTCCCTCACCTCAAAAGGGGAGGCATATCAGTGGGGTCATGCCATAGAGACATGTATTCCACATTGCTTCATAGATTTATATTACAGTGGAGGTATGTTATGAAAACATGTTCTTCACATTTGTCATAATTTTAGATTCAGTGGGGGAATGTTTTAGAAACATGTTCTGCACATTTAGTCAATATGTAACATACCTAGATTATAGTGGGGGCATGTTTTGGAAACATGTCCTCCACATTAGAACTTACACTAGTTCTCAAATTTAGATTATAGTTGGGGCACATTTTGGAAATATATTATCCACACTTACACTAGTTATCAAATTTAGATTTCAATGGGGGCATGTTTTGGAAACATGTTCTCCACACTTACATAGTTTCAAATTGGCCAAATTCATAGTTATATGATTTAGATAAACATTTGTGGCATAATTCTATACATTGGTATCATTATTATACATATTTTAAACATGAGACATATCTAAGGTGCATACACTATGAAATGTGCACTTAATATTATAGAATTAAGTAAGTTTCAGATTTCAAACACTTTTGGAGATTATCGTCACCCACTAGGTTGGAAATTTATGGACTATATTGAGCCAAACTACTACAATAGTTAGTTAACTTTTTGGTATGGTTGAGGTGATTAACTCACTCAATCTTCCCAAGTTTATAGGTTGGAATTGATGACATCATCCAAACTCACCATATTTATAGTGTGATTTGACTTGGTTCACTCATACTCACTAGGTTATAAGTATGACTGGATTACACAATTGAGCTAATTTCAATTACCAGGTGGAAACTCACATTTTATCCAAGGTTAGGGGCATGTGTCCTCTAATATATATCTATCTCTTTATATGTATGCTCTTTCTAGATTTTATATTTGTTTTAATCTCAATGCTGATGATTCATAGTGATATATCTTTTCAAATCAAATTAAAAAAAAAGTAAGTCAGTTATATCGATACACAGGTGTACTCCTAAACCTTGCTCTCTTTCAATTTCAATCATTTTAATGTTCTCAATTTTAGATTATATGTATTTATTATATACTATAACATACTCTTGGTTTTAGGTCAGTCACTAGCAAAACACTGAAGAAAAGACAAGGTGTATTATAAACACCTAGGTACATATTTCTTTTCGTTTAAACTAGCAATTTCATTACTAGATAAAGGGAGAAATAAAGACACTATTTATAAATCATATAGAACATCAATATTATACACTTGGAAAATACATATCATGAATGTACCTTTAGATTCTAGACCTTTCCCACCACTGAAATGTTTGCATACACTCTCTTTGTACGTAATTTATTATCTCTTAGTCCAACCGTGTTTTTCTTATGACTCAAATCTTCTATCTTTCCCATTATATTGTAAACATGCTTATCTTCCATATGTGTAATATTTAGACCTTTAAGTATTTTCCAACTGCCTAGACACTTATGTCTTAGTTAGATGCCTACATCAATACAAGTGTCTTATTTCAATTCAAGTGTTCAGTGCCCTAAAGTCATCCAATTTGCAAATGAAATGTATTCCTATGGTCGGCCTAAGTGCTTTAACGTGAGATATTATCCAAAGGGATTGGTATAAATATAAGATCAATCCTCATTCATTCATCATCTATCAACTTATTACCTACTTAGAAGGCTACCTAACACATACCAAAAAATATTCAATCAAGCACTCAATTGAGCAAAGCTTCCCTATTTTTTCTTATTTCCATATTAGTCATAGTGACAACATATCTGTAGGTCTGAAGTAATGAAGGAGTACTCCATGAGACACAATTTCCAAGTTATAAGGTAGGTCACTCTATGTACTTGCTAATCACACATTGCATGATTCACACATAAGCCAACACGTAGGGGATAACTGCATAAGTCTAAGGCCATATTCATAGTATTGGCTATGTAGGCAATGATCATTAATAGAGGGAACTTTGGGACAACTCAATACCATGTGCCCACTAACACATTTTTATCATAGCCACTATGAATATGAAGAACTAGGGTTTTTCTATTTGACAAGGAGTAAAATTATATGACCTATATTTAAATGCACTAAAATGAAGGTGACATAGAACCCATAAGTATCCAAGTGGTCACATATAATATTAATAGTTATTATGTATTAGACACATGCATCTGAGTTAGACATTATCATTGATGAAACCATCCCAGGTTGACACAAGTGTCTATAGCTACAAAGGTATAATTTATAGAATCAAGGGACTAATCTAGAATACAAATCTGGTCTACTTCCCACCTATTCTATATCTAGATCTATATTAGTATCAAAACCAACTAAGTATTTTGTATTAATTATCAATCTAATATGTATCATAATTGTACTTTCCCTTTTTATCATATATTAGCATAATAAATTCAATATATATTTATCTAAGTTTTGCAATTAATTGGTCTACTATAGAGATAGTCTACCATCCTTATGCCCTAGGATATATCTACCCTTTTAACCTTGGATTCCCCTATCTAAATTTTAGGGCTAAACACTAAGTATAAAAAGCCTAAACAATGCTTTAGAGAAAATAAGACCTATGATCTTTTTGTATTTTATGGAAGGAAAAATCATTCTAAATTAATATGTTTTAAAAATATGGAAGCTTTGGAAGCCACAGGTAAACAACATAAGATATCTATTCTTACTCAATCTTCTATAATAAATTCATCAGGCAAAGGGAAAGCCATTTATGTTAGGGTTACATCTGCATCACATGATGATTGGATATTTGATTTAGGTGATTCACACCATCTCACTCATTCATGGGAAATTATCACTTCTCTTTCTAATTGGATCACCTAACATATTGATATGGGCAACTCTTCACAAATTATGTTTTAGGATCTGATACAGTTGATATGCATGATAGTTTCATAAATAATGTATTACTTGTACCCAAAATTTCTTCTATTCTTCTTTCTATGCATAATATTTTTAATTATGCTATTAATAAAACTATTTAGTTTACTTTAATATATGTAATAAGAGAATGTAATGATCCTAATGAGATAGTAGCTATAGGAGTAGTAAACCATGATTTTAGGATCTACACTTTTGAAAGTTTTGAGTCTAATTATACTTCTGGTTCATCTCTTAATTTTCATGATGATTCAATGATAAATTTATGGCATAAGAGGTTGGGACACTTGAATTATAGATACATGCAACAAATGAGTGCAAAGAATCTTGTAAATGGTCTTCCAAAGGTCTCTTGTATTCCTGGACTGTGTCTTGATTGTCTAGTTGGTAAACAACATCAGGATCCATTTATAGTGGGTAAGGACACATGTGCACATATACCTTTAGAGTTGGTTCATAGTGATTTAAAGTTGTTTCCATCTTGATCCTTCTTAGGGGCCCAGTATGCACTCAAATACATTGATCACTACACTAGATGAACTTGGGTTTATTTCTCAATTTTAAAAGTGAATTTTTTGAGATCTTCAAGGCTTTCAAATCCTTTGTGGAAAAACAATCATCTCTTCCTCTTAAGAAGATACATGATGATGATGGGGGGGGAGTATGATAGTAATGCCTTCTTATATTTATTTATTGAGTATGAAATTCAACATCAGTTCACTCTGCCATACACTCCACAACATAATGGTATAACTAAGAGGAAGAATAGAAATTTGAAAGAGATGGATAATTATATGGTGCATTCTAAAAATCTTCCACCTAAATATTAGGATGAAGTATTTAATTATGCTAATTACATCTATAATTGCATGCCACACAAGGATGTGTGAAACATGACACCTGAAGAAGCCTGGTTTGACATCAAGCCTGATATTTTAGATTTTCATGTTTTCAAGAGTATTTCTTGGGATTTTTGTCTTAATGATAAACACAAATCCTTGGAGAATAAAATACAACAAATCATATTTTTTGGTTATTTTGAAGATGCAAAAACTTACCATCTTTTTGATCCTATCACCAAAGATGTATTATTTCGACGAGATGTTTGAGTTGATGAGTAACCCACTCCACAAGAGTCTACATCTAGTTATTCTCCATCTCTTAATTCTATAGTTTATTATGAGGACCTAATTACTATTGTTGATGATGTTGAGGATGTTATTGAGACTACTTATATTAAGCCACTACATGCACATCCTTCATAGTTAATTCCCAAGTGAGCACATAACACTCTACATTTAATTAGTTCTTTGGTTGGTGATCTATTTAATCCTTGTCACACTCAATCATGGACCTCTAGTGTTACTATTTTGGGTCATGCTATTACTGATGATCCAATATTATTTTATGAGGCCACTGATAGACCTAAGTGGGATATCATTATGCAAAAAGAATATTATTCATTGATGAAGAATAATACATGGGATCTTGTACCTCTTCCTAAGGGAAGAAAACTTGTAAAATGTAAATGGGTCTATAAGATAAAGTATGTTACAGATGGATCCGTAGATAAGTATAAAGCATGACTAGTATCTAAGGGATTTTCACAAGTTGGAAGGGGTTTATTACTTTGAAACCTTTGCCCCTATTGTTAAGATGAATTTTGTTCATCTTGTACTTTCACTTACAACTTCACATTGTTGGATGGTCTCTCAGATAAATGTGAATAGTGATTTTTTGCATGGTGATCTCCAAGAGGAGATCTATATGGACTAGCCTTAGGGATTTTATAAGACTCATCATTGGCTTGTTAACTACCTCATTCTCTTTATGGTCTCAAGTAAGATATTCATTTTTTGGTACAAGAAGATGGATATATTTCTCTTGAGTTCTAGTTTTTATCATTATGATTTAGACCATAATGTATACATCCTAAAGTATGGTGAAGATATTTTTATCTGGATTTTTTTATTTTGATGACCTCATTCTCATAATCAGTTTAGGCTTCTTGATTCAGGACATCAAGGACAAGATAGGAAATAAGTTTGACATGACCAATCTAGGAATTTTACATTACTTTTTTGGTCTATATATTCATTTAATCATCTAAAGGTATCTTTATTGGGTATAAAAATTATTCTACATATCTTCTACATCGATTCGACATGGCTGATTTTAAGCATTCCCCCACTCGTGAAGGAATTTGTCCTTAGGGGGATTCCACATGAATTCTTTCCTTCTTTTTTGTTTATCTAGATTGTACATGGGTACCTTATCAATCTAGTAATCAAGACCCATTTATTTTATTTTTCACTCCCTAAGTTTCAATTATGTGAGGGTGTTAGAGTAGTGTGTGTAAAATCACATAAGGTAATTACATTACTTACATCAGGTTACCACACGTAGTAATAATCTCACATAGGATAATATTTGTCTATTCATGTAGAGTTTATATTTGCATTGCTTATTAGTTTTTTAGTTATGATTCTCACAAATTATATTATTTTAGATGATTGTGTAGAAATAAATATTTGGTATCTCCCTAATTTAGTGATTGCACAACTATAATTTGTTTTTTAAAACAAACTAATAATCATATATATTCACATTCCTATGGTGTAGAGAATGTTGAGAGAATATTGATGTTTATGAGATTATTATGGAGTGGTTGTATTAGCATTATATTAAGAATCAATTATATTATTTTCCATTTTTGTTTCCTGGTTGAGTTATTTTATTCGTGTAAGACTTGTAGTAATCATGTATCCTAGACTAATCTTGTGGATTGTTTGTATCTCATTAGTTATTTAGATACATTATAGGTTTTTAAATTCACATTCTAGGTTTATTTTGTTTGTGACAAAACTATAAACCTGGGATGTTTTTTTATTTCTAAAAAAATATGTTTTATGAGTGTATGTCACTATTTTTTGTAAATAGTCTAGTTGATATTTATGGACTATATAACACTTGAGTCTTATATACTTGGAAAACTCTAACCTTGGTTGTTCCTCTTAGTTCTAGACCTTTCTTACTTTCATAAGTCTTGAATCTACTCTATCTTGTGCTCCTTGGCCTATCTCTTGGTCTAACTAGTCTTATGTTGATGACCTAAACCTTATTTCTCACCCAAAATGCTTAAAACCTACTTATCTTCAACCTATACAAGTTTTGAGTCTGTACCTACTTTCATGTTCCCTGCACATTAGTGTCTAGGATAAACACCTGCATCAACATAAGTATCCTACTCCAACGTAAATGTCTAGTTCCCTAAAGTCATCTAATTTTAAAATGAAACATATCCTAATGATTAACCTAAGTACTTTAATGCAAGTTATTTATCCAAAGGGATTGATATAAATACTAGATCAACCTCATTCATTCCTCACCTAGCATAGACCAAGGTAACCTATCAAAAGCATTCAATCAATCACTAAATAAAGTAAAGCTTTCCTATTTTCTTCTATTCTCATATCAGTCAAAGGAACAAAACATACACATACATAGGTATGAGTATTGAAGGAGCAACCCAAGAGATATATTTTCCAAGTTACAAGATAGGTCATTATTATACTTGCTTTTCACATATTACATGATTTATACACAAGCCAACATGTAGGGGGAACTACATCAGTCTGAGGCCCTATTTAGAGTATTAGATATGTAGGTAATGCTCATCAATAGAGGAGTTTTTGGGGTTAGCTCGACACCATGTGCCCACTAACCCATTTTACCTAAGGTCATTATAAAGATGAATAACTAGGGGTTTACTATTTCTTGAAGAGCAAAAATCCATGACCAAAATCTAAACACACTAGAGTGAAGGAAAATAAAAACCTAGAAGCATCCAAGTGGTCACATCCTTTTATAGTAGGTATCTTATATAGGACACTTGCATCAAGTTTAGACAGTAGTATTAACATAACCATCCAAGGTTGGCACCAGTGTTCATAGCTCTATAAACACTCAATCCAAAATTTGGTGACTATTTCAAAACCCTCTTCTAGTCTGCTTCCTATTTGTTCTAGATCCATAAACTTGTTAGCATCAGAACCAACTAAGTACATTGATTATTTATCATTTCCATATCTAGAATAGTTGTACTTACTATTTTTAGTTTATCTTGATTTAATAAATTCAACATATGTTATATCTAAGTTTATCATCTAATTGGCCTATTATATAGATAGTTTATCACCCTTTTAATTTAGGCTATCTCTATCCCATTTAACTCTAGATAACCCAATCTATATTTTTAGGGTAAAACATTTGGTGGACACAACCTTTGAACACCAAATCCTAGGTGGTTTAGGGTTTTATATTCTCTATTTTCATGATTGTTATACTTTATTGCAAATTCTAAAATTTTCACTTGTGAAGCAATGGAAAATATTAATGCAAAAACCCATTTTCGAATGGAGGATAAAGAAGCATTGATTAATCACCCCAATAATAATAAGAGATTAATGGATGCATTTTTGTATGTTATAAGAGATGGAACAAGTAAACATGATAAAAGTAAGGCTTTTTCACCTAGTGATGGTGAGTCTTTAGAAGGTAATACAACTAATTCCATACCAAAAAATCTACCTACATCTGGTGGAGGCGTAGATTACATCTTCCAACATTTGTTTCCTGAAACAACTATTGATAATCTACCATGGGGATAATAAATGTTTTACCTTAAATACCAATTTCAATGCCTATTCAAACCATTATTATATTCCCTTTGGTGACTACTTAACTTACTAATTTAAATTCTAATGGGTCTATAGTTAAAAAAAACCTTCAATTTATAAATAACTTGGAAGATAAGGTTACAAACATTGAAAAAAATTCTTTGAATCCTCCTCATGCTATTGATTCCCAAAATGTGTTACTTAACCATCTTACACTTGAGATAAATTTTCACCCTTTGACAATTATTTTTGTTGCACCTAATTTCAAATTTTATGATGGAAAGGATGATCTTGAAAAACATCTTCGATCCTTTTATGAAACATGCCTTAACTATGCCTCCACTGATAAAATTTTAATCAAATTATTCCCAAGAAGCCTCAAGGTATATGCTTTGAGGTGGTTCTACGATTTACCTCTCCAATCTATGAAAGCATTAACACTTCTTACAGATCAATTTTTGGCACACTTTTTCATTAATATTTCTAAAAAGTTTCTTAGGCTCAGATTATCAAAATCAAACAAGAAAGAAATGAACCTATCAATGAATATGTCTTGAGGTACAAGACAATGTTATCTAAAATGACTAATCCTATGGAAAATAAGGAGTTGCAAGACATATTTAAGAAAAGTTTGCTTGCTCCTTTACATGAGTCCATTATTTTAAAAAAGTTTAAGTCTTTTGATGACTTATGCCATGTTGTAAGAGACTATGAAATGAAGCTTATTTTATTTAATAAACTCAAGTATGTAGCAAACACACCAGTTACATCTACATCCAATACCAAATTTAAAATCAAACCAAGCTATAAGGTAAAACCTCTTGAGCCTAAAAAGGAAACAACCACCATGGTTAATAAAATTTCATAGTAGCTTGATTGGCTTATCTTATCTAATGTACTAAGGAGATAATTTAAATGCTTACTTGAGTCTCCCACTTAATTATTCCCATGGCTAGTAGAGTTTCATCTTATATCTCTTCCTTATCATATAGAGGTTGATATGAATAAACCTATACCCAAAGGATATTATGTAAATGCTTATTATGATTATCTCTAGGGACCAAGACATTCTATGAACAAATTTTTTACCTTGAAGCATAAGATCTAAGACCTTACTGATGACCAAAATATTACATTTGATGATCCTCACAGGGAATTGGGTATTCAAAACTTGGTGATCACAATAAAAATAAAATATTTAACAATCCTTTGTAAGATCATTCTAAGAAGGAACCAAAAGTGCAAATGGCATGTAATACACATCCTCCATCACATTATGGGAACCCATTATATGGGATTATTGGTACATATACACAACATATACCTCCCATGGTTTAGAGTCATTCCATTACTTTTGATGATACTAAGATCAAGGATGATGAATATGATCTTCATTCTTTATTCATTTGAGTATTCCTTGATCACCAACCTATACACAATATTATGATTGATAATGGTGCAAGTGAAAATGTTTTCACCATGACATTAATATAAATTTTGGGTTATACCCATCATACTTTTCATCCTTATGATAGATCAATTAGAGTATTTGATGGGAACTTCCAGAAAGTTCTTAGCAAGATTGACCTACCTTTACAGGTCAGTCCTACACATTTTATTACTAAATTTTAAGTCATACCATCCATGAGAATCTTTGATATGTTATTAGGAAGATCTTGGATCCACACACTTTGAGTAGTACCTTCTATAGTGTATGGGTATGTTAAATACATTCATGCCAATCAGGTAATTATAGTTTCTAGAATTCTATATGAGCATCCTCTTGAATAATAAAAAATTATACCTGGGTAGATAACTATAAAACCTACTAAGGTCAATCCACTACAAAATGGTAAGCAACAAACAATCCCATTTACTACGTGGCTAATACTTGAGAGACCATTACATCAGAGACATATAGTAGATTCTATGAGATTCCCATATGCTATTATGCACCATATTCATACATCTAGAGCACCTAAACATGTTTCTACTATTGTTATTATAAATAAACCATAGAACACATAGATATGGGTTTCATGAAATCATATTCCTTCTATTTATACTTCATGACCTTAGAGTCCTATTATGCATACACAGAGCACCACAAGCATTATAGTGACAAATAATGCACCTATACATGCTCCTTGGTAGTACCAAAAATTTATTACACTAGGTTTTAAATGGGGTGATACATATGACCATTATTTGGATGGGATCATAAGATGTTATTTCCTCTTTCCATATTCCCAAAATACCGAAAACATAAAAAAAACATTAAAAAATACAAAAACATTTTAGCATAAAACATGTTCTATTGGCTCTTTGACATTTATGTGTTAGTTCTATGTTGATTTATGGAATATCAATTACTTATACATACACATGTGTGTCACACTTCTACATGAGTGTGTTACATGAATACATAGATACATGATCTAATCCTATTTTAGATGTTGGGCCTTTCCTCTAGTCATGTCATATGGATATTAGGGGAATCCACCTCTATGATCACAATAATTCCAAGTTATATCATTATATGGTATTTACATTATCATGTTTTGATCTCATATATGTACTTTCACATTCATTTATCAATGATTATATATTTCACAGGGTACTTGATATGCTATGCACTTGACATTTTCTGTTAACACATTTATTGTCTTACCTTGTTATTGTTTGCATGTTTGATCATTTTAATATGCTTCTTTATTTGTGGCCCTTGTACTTATGTGTGCTTTTTTTGACATTTGAATATGTCATTATTTATTGTATGGACATTTAAATATGTAATTCTTGATTTTATGGACATTTGACTAAGTCATGTCCCTCAGATTATGTGGCATTTGAACATGCCCCTTATTTACGACCTCTTAAGACCATTGTATGTTGAATTGATTTTGAGTGATCTTGTGTGTGTACTTATTAACTTGTTGAGCTTGTATAGTTACTATATAAATGTTTCCATGATATTTATCATGAATCTTAAGCCTTCATGTGATCACATAGTCTTATGCACTTCAAGGATACATTTATCTAGACATGTTTTTCTATATTTTACATGGTTCCATTCATAGATTATATAATTGTCTTATCCTTTCGAGGTGAAGTAACTACCAGTTTATATTCTTCCCTCATCTCAAAGGGGGGAATATTAGTGGGGGCATGTCATAGAGGCATGTTCTTCATAATTGGCATAATTTTCAGATTCACTAGAGGCATGTTTTAGAAGCATGTTCTCCACACTTATTCAATTTGGCACAATTTATAGATTCAGTAGGGGCATCTTTGGAAGAATGTTATTATAGTTGGGGCATGTTTTAGAAACATGTCCTCCATATTGGATCTTATTTTAGTTTTCATATTTCTCCAGATATAGTGGGGACATGCTTTGGAATCATGTTTTCAAACTTACATAGTTTCTAAATTGGCCAAATCACATAATTATATAATTCAAATTCGCATTTTTGGAATTTTTTTATACATTGGTACCAATGTTCTACATTGTTTCATCATGGGACACACTTAAGGTGCATATGAAATGAAATTTGCACCTAAGATTAAAAAATCCAAATTAGTTTCAAATATCATAACACTCTCAGGGACTGTCATCACCCACCAAGATAGAATTTTATAGACTGTATTGAGCCAATCTACTGTAGTAGTTGGTTTGATTTTTTTACATTTGAGGTTATTAAATAAATCAATGTTGCCAAGTTTTTAGGTTGGACTTGATTGTATCATCCATCCTTACCAACTTGATAGTATGAGTTGACTTTGTTCTTTCATTCTCACCAGGTTATAATTATAATTGGGTTACATGGTTGATTTAATCTCAAATGTCGAGTGAAAACTCACCTTTTATCTAAGGTTAGGGGCATGTGCCTTCCAATATCTCTCTATCCCCTTAAATATATGCATTTTCTAGATTTATATATATTTATCTTAATATCAATTTTAAAGCTCTATAATGATACATATTTCAAATCAAGTTGCCAATAGGCAAGATAGTTGCATCAATACACATGTGTACTCCTACACCTTGCTCTTTTAATTTCAATAATTTCAAATACTTTCAATTTCAAATCATATGCACTGATTATGTACTGTAACATGCTCTTGGTTGTAGGTCAGTCACCAACAAAGAACACAAGTTGGACTCAAGTAAAGGCAAGGTGTAGTGTGCTATACACACCCAAGTATGCATTTTTTTCCTTTAAACCAACAATTCCATTACTATATTAAAGAGGGGAGAAAATGTAGATGATATTTATAGATTATATAGCACCTTAGTCTTATACACTTGGCAAACTTAGACCTTGTCTATTCCTCTTAGTTTTGGACCTTTCCCACTTTAAGAAGTCTTGAATCTACCCTATTTTGTGCCCCTTGGCCTATCTATTGGTTTGACAAGTCTTATATTGATGACTTAGACCTTTTATCTTTCCTAAAATGCTTAAAACCTACTTATCTTCCACCTCTACAAGTTTTGAGTCTTTACCTACTTTTTTGTTCCTCGAACATTAGCATACAAGACAAACACCTATGTCGACATAGGTGTCATGCTCTAAATATAAGTGTCCAATGCCCTAAAGTCATATAATTTTCAAATAAAATGTATCCTAATGGTCAACCTAAGTGATTTAATGCAATTTATTTATCCAAAAGGATTGATATAAATACAAGATCAACCCTCATTCATTCCTCACCTAGCATATACTAAGGTAACCTATCACATTCAATCAAGCACTAAATAAAGTAAAATTTACTATTTTCTCCTATTCTCATATCAGTCATAGGTACATGTACATAGGGCTGAAGTACTGAAGGATTAACCTAAAATCTATATTTGCCAAGTTATAAACTAGGTTATTATTATACTTATTTTCTACATATTGCATGATTCACACATAATCTAACATGTATAGGAGAACTAATTCAGTCTGAGGCCCTCTTAGGAGTATTAGATATGTGCCCACTTACCCAACATGTCTTTAGGGTTAACTCGACACCATGTGCCCACTCACCCATTTTCCCCTAAGGTTACTATGAAGATGAATAACTAGGGTATTGTAATTTCATGAGGAGAGATATTCCATGACCTAGATTTGAATACACCAGAATGAAGGTGAAGACAAAACTAGAAGCATCCAAGTGGTCACATGCTTTTCTATTAGGTATTTTATACATGAAACCTATGTCAGGGTTAGACAATAGCGTCGACATAACTATCGTGTTGGGATAAATAACCAGAAGCACACAATTGATTACCAAGCAACTTAGCATGTGGAAATTAACCAGAATACACAAGTAACTAGAATTTAGAAATAACACATGATATGAGAGACAATACACAACTTGTATTAAAACTCTTTCAAAAGGAAATACAACAAAGAAGGCTGCCACAGTTCTTCTTCCTTACACACCTCTAGGGCTCCCACACCTTTAGGGCATAAACAGTAAATCTTCCCTCAAAGCTCTCTCTCTTCGGTCCCAACACCCAACTCAAACACAAAGTTGGTGTTCACCTTACACCTGTGCTCCACGCACTCCACAAGTGCTCCATGCACTCCATAAGTACACAAATGTACTCCAAGTAGATCCCACCTAATTCTGCTCCCTGTTGTGTTGCTGCCCTCTCTGATCTTGCACACCTGCAAATCAATCTGGTTCTGCACACTTGTGAACCTTGACCTTGCACACACATACACCTACAGATCAATGATCTTACTTACCCATGTAGATCTCCTATCGTAGCCATGCTCACCTGATGACCAAGATCATACATACATGAAGAACCCTGCTGATTCTCCAATCCATCACCCACACTTGGTACTGTGGCACTAGGAGGAACACACCATGCTCACCTCTCTCTGAAGGAGCTTATATTATTGCTCTCTTACTCTCTAACACAAGTTTACAATAAAACCAATGAGTCTCTTAAATAGATCTCATTCAAACAATAATTAGACACCTAATTACAATAATTAAATCCGCAACTTCTAGTCTAAATTTGGCTCTTGACATGCAAACACTTGGTTCGTTAGCTAACTGCCCATAATACATGCAGCTCGAACCACACAGGTGACCGACGTCGGTCCCTGTCTGCCTGGAGGGTGCCGACGCCGGTCGACTTTTGACCGACGTCAATTGCTCTTCTGCCTTATCCTACTGACATCAGTTGGCCTGACCGATGCTGGTGTCTGTGACACTTCGTAACCCTTCGCAACCTCCTTCCCTACTTACATCAGTGAAGCTTTTAGCTCCACAACCTAACAATCTCCCACTTGGAGATAAACAGCTGTAATGTACCTGTACCTGTACTCTATCTAATCTATTTCCTAGCTTGTATCCCTCTTCAAGCTCAATCTTGAAGACAACCCACCACACAACCT